>JXTB01000372.1:24662-140201 GCA_002914805.1 Parasponia andersonii
AAAATTTAAAAAAAAAACGTAGGTGCTAAATTTTTATTAAGTAAAACAATATCTATTCATTAAAAAAAAATCCTGCAGGTATATATATATATATATATCTGTATTACACATTGCAACCTGAAGTCCACAGTACTATTTAGCAACGATTTATGTACCGCCCTTGCATTTATGGTATTCTCTAGCCTCAAGTATGATTACAATTTTTCGCTTGTTAAAATAATATGCATGTTTAGAAAGATGCATATTCTTGTTTTCGTCATTTTTTTTTAATCTTAATTCTACACATAACACGGTATTGAATAATGAAGATCCATTCAACAATGCAAAAAAGATGGATCACATGGACATGCAAACTAAAGTTTCAGAATCAGAAATCACAAAACACAAGAAGATTGGGATATCCCAAATGATAGAAGCCAAAAGTGTTACAGCAAAAATGCTTTTACATTGCAAACATATTACAGTCGAAGAAAGCCTAAATCATTCTTATTGGAATTACCTCCAATGTTTCCAGAAGCTCTGGCCAAACCAAGCCTTGATGGCGGTAAAGTAAAGAACACGGGAGAAAATAAGAATAAAAAGTGAATATGCAGCTTTATTAAAACTATACTAATTCACCTCACTTCTTCGACAGCAAAGCACTGCATTGAGCCATTATCTTTGATGCCCTTGTGATGGAATTGGTCATATAAAAGTTCTCAACTGCAGTTCCAAATGGATCCAAACTCAATTTCTGACCAGATTTAGGCTTCAAGAAAGATGAAAATGTAGCTGGCTCTCTCTCGTTTGTGTGCAAGAGGTTCGGCGCCACAGTCCTGATACGGGATCGAATTGCTGCGAGTGAATCATAAGGCAATGTTGTTCCTGCTACCTCAGACAGAGCCCTGATTATCTTCCAATCATCCCTGGCATCACCTACTGTTGGAACTGCAGGCAATGTCTGTTGACTGCAACCTTCAGTATTCTCATATGTACCTTCCTTCTCACTGAATGCTGATGCCGGCAAAATTACATTGGCACGATACACACTCCGAT
Organism: Parasponia andersonii; assembly: GCA_002914805.1. Classification (NCBI taxonomy): domain Eukaryota; kingdom Viridiplantae; phylum Streptophyta; class Magnoliopsida; order Rosales; family Cannabaceae; genus Trema; species Trema andersonii. Next base: position 25,698 of record JXTB01000372.1, read on the forward strand.
CCCCATGGTGCCCCTGATAAACCACAAAGGCATCATTTGGAATCTTCTCCAAGTTCACATCATCAGCACCCATCAGATACACAAATTTTGCAGTCTCAATGCTGTTTACAGACTCTGGCACAAGTCCAAGGTCAAGTGCTGCAGCCTGGGCAGCACTGAGAAGCAATACGTTAAAACCATTCCACTCAGGTCTGACAACTTTTGCATTGTTTGCAATGGTTTCAACCGTAGAAAAAATCGCATCCTTGTCTTCCCTTTCAAAGAGCCCGGTACCAACAATAATGACAGGCTTCTTTGCATTTGAGAGGGCCGAGCTGAAGGGATGCCGACCCTCAGCAATTTCAATTAGTGTCTGAGGGCCTGTACCAAGATGTTGGTTATCATAGTTGAAATCAGTTTGAGGGCCTATATACCCAACTTTAGCATGGTTTGCTCGAACTGTTTTCCGGATTCTAGCATTTACCATAGCAGCTTCTACCCTTGGCTGCCAAGTAGACATCAGAAAATATAAATAATGCTTGTCATTACGAACATGTTCTCTGCATGTTATATTTAAGCATATAGAAAGAATAGGGATACACTTCAGATCAGGTCTATACTAAAATTGGGGAAAAAAATGTCAGGACATTACCTGGGTGCCAACCAAGAGAAACACATCCGCCTTCTCAAGATCAGAAATGCTGGTATTCATCAGATACCCAGAACGGAGATCGGCGTCAGAGTATGAACCATTTCTTTCACACCATACATTATTTGATCCCAATCTGTTCAAAAAATCTTTTAGAGCAATCATGGATTCTGCATCAGAAAGCTGACCAGCAATCCCAACAATTTCCTGTGGTTTAACTTGATCAACCACTTCAGCCACTACAGCAAGGGCATCAACCCAGCTCACAGCTCTAAAGCGCCCATCAGCACCACGAATCATAGGGTCATTTAGTCTTTGCCTCTTCAAACCATCATAACAAAATCGAGTCTTGTCTGATATCCATTCCTCATTGATGTCCTGCAATAGGTGGCAAATTGGCATGACAAGATTAAAACTTAACAGTTCACATATAAAACTTCAAACGACCATTAAAAAAAAAAAAAAAAGGAGCATCATCTGATATCCATTTTTCATTTATGTTCTCCAATAAGTGGCAAACACCATTACAAGTCTAACACAGATCAACCCAAGTACACATCTTTAAAGCCTATAGCTATATGGATGACGCAACACCGACTTCAAAATCCCAACTTAAGTGCTTTGCCTAGTGCCCTGAGAAAGGCAAGCTCAAAAATCTTCCCAAAGTGAAAGGAACTCACCGAATCAGTTTCTAAGGGCTATTGTACTCTGGAGCCCAACTTAGGTTCAGGTTCCAAGGGCTATTGTATTGTGTAGCCCAACGTAGAAACCTATAGATAAAATTAGGAATTGAACTCTGTTCAGTGGCCTTGCCTACATTAATCATTATCTTGACTGCACAAGAATACAAATTTCTTTCTTAAATGAAAATCAGAAGTAACAAATTATAAATTTTTTTTTCCTTTTTGGCAATGTTTAAAATAAGTCATATTTGTCAACTTTTAGGGGGGGGGAAGAGAGAGAGAACCGGATCAAGTACATTCTATATGCTATAACAATTCCGAAGTTTAACTTCCAAAAATGTACACTATTACAGGTCTAAATTAATCTACAAGATAGTTAAATATTTGTGTAAGGTATAAGAATCTTTTTTTGCAAAGCGATGAAGGAAGATTCTACCAATCCAAACTTTATTTTTACCACTAGTTGAATGCAAACGAACATGGCGACTAACATAATTCCGTAAGTCAACATCATCCAATATACTCGTTACAACTCCGTAAGTCAACATCACATAATATACTCGTTACCTCTAAGCACTTTTCCTGATGAACTTCAAGTAAAAGCTTAACAGGTCCATGCAAAAATTCCACAGGAAATCTAAGTCTAACTCTATCAATTAAGTTTGCTACCCCGAGTGTGCCACATGACAGAAAAGTTTTCAAGCTGTGTAATCATCAAATGATAAATTGGAAAAACAACCCATACATGCAACTAATGCAGTGACGCAGGTTAGATCCCAGAAAGTAGAAAACATTAGATAAGATTATAAAGCTGCATTGTTGATGGCGGACCTATCCAATTCCACAAAATGGAGAGGAGGAAAAAAAAGGGGGGGGTATTATTCTCTTTATTCTGTATTACAAGGCGAAAAAATATATAAATTTTATTCAAAAGTCGCATTTGGAACCACCCATAATAAGCTTAAGCTCAAATGTAGGTTTCTAATATTCTTTCTTTAGATAATTGAGTGAAAAAACCTTTTGGTTAACTGCAGCAACATGCACTTTCAATAGTTCACCATGAATGATAAAGTCATTTTGGTTCCAACTTCCAAGGACTTCTTTACTAGTAAGTATTTAACGGACACACAATAAGTTTTCCAGGAACTAATATCATATATGTTCACAGAAGTATAGGCTCAAGTAATACTTCTTTCATTTACAAGTATATCTTCGTTCAAGTGGAACTTTAACTAAAAAAAAGGGAAGAAAACAAATAGAATAGGATCGGATCTGCGCTGTCCTGAAGTGCAACCAAGAGAATGATACGTAATAAACACGGAAGTCAACAGGATACCAATTCAAAACACAGGGTTCAGATAAAGTTCACATATCAAGTTTAATCAGGTTCGCACTTCAATTTGATTAACCAACTATCACAGCATAATAGACTTGCAAGTATAAAGCTTCACAATGTCGGAAAACATCCAAGGGAAACTAAAGTCTCGCACGTAGTACAGACTGAAAATCTACCTCATTCAACCTGGGAAGGATGCGCATAACCTCTGGTCCTCTACTGTCAATTCGAATGTTGGATCCTACAGCATCCGTAACATCAATGCTCTCAGTTCCTTTCAACTCCCAATTCCGGGCTTTAAATGCAAAAGGTTTTGAGGTCAGGGCTCCCACAGGACATATATCTATGACATTTCCAGAAAGTTCACTCGTCATGAGTTTTTCAACGTATGTCCCAATTTCCTCTCCACTTCCACGACCTAGCATACCAAGATCTTGAACCCCAGCAACCTCCGTTGCAAATCTGACACATCTGTTGGACCAAACACGTATTTTACATCAGTAACACAAATAAACCAATCAGCTTTTTGAAAGAACAGAATAGCTGCATATTGTAAAATAAGCAATGAAAGAACTTGGAATGTCCCTTGCAGTTTAGAACCAAGAACAGAAAACTTGGGATTACAGGGCCACACAAACAGGAATACTTTGATATCTAATTCACCCTTTAATCGAACTAGCTTGATATTTTAAAAGGCAACAAGATGGAAAACCAACAAGAAGATACTCATTTCCTTTGAGTGAGAGAGATGAATTCTAAAAAGAAAACTACAATAGAATTGCAAAATCACTAAATGCACTAAGACATTCTTACGAATAGTTGTCCTAGAGAACCAAGGAAGGATTTGTAGGCATGAAGGGATAGTAAAAATCAATAAATTCTAGTACAACATCAAAAACAATAGAAACAGTGAAAACACCTACCCCAAGAAAAGAACTTGGGGGGGGGACCCTGCAAAAACAACAAATTTGAATAATTTCTTTTCTGTTTGTTTTTGAATACCCTTGCAAACAACAAACGCTACTTCACAGATGGAACTCATGGAGAACACAACACAAGATGAGAAGCATGCACTTTGACAGGTGCGACGTAAGAAAGAAGCACAAGAATTTTTTTCTGCCATCAAAAGCTAGAGTATGGAATAGACATGGGCATGGGACTGAATATCTACAAACACAATAAGCTAGCGTAAAGTTGTGAGAAGTTGGTGCAAACACACGTCAAAATGCTCATAATAAATTGGTTAATATGAGTATTCTATGTAGACAGATTTCACACTATACATAAAACTAAACAATGGAATTCTTTTGTTGGGCAACAGTAAATGTGAATAATTAAATCAAAACTCCAACCTTGTACATTGAATACACCGTGTCATAACAGTCTTCACCAAAGGACCAAGATTCTTATCAACAACAGATCTCTTCATCTCAGTGAAGCGACCACGATCGGATCCAAATGCCATGGACTGATCTTGCAGGNTCATAATAACTGGAACGTAATAAAACCGAAGTCGCACAAATACTTGTCAGAAAATTAGGAACTCTACATACTTGAAAGAACCATAAACCATAACTAACATTTACAGATGGATAAGACCAAATAAGCACAAACTGAATGTTTATTTCATACAGACAATAAAATCGTTTATAATAATACTTTCAAAATTAGAAAAAACCAAAAAATTAACAGTTCAAGAAAAAAATTGTCTTAATGCCAGAGGCCCATAAACATGAAAACTAAACCTGAATTGAAAAAAAGAATAAACCGAAAGGAGGAGTAATGTTGGAGTGAACCAAAATTGACCCAAATCAAAAATTTGATTATTCTAAAGTCTACAGTTGCTCAAACACAAAAGGATCAAAGTGGGGAAAACCCTAACCAGGGAGGGCGGGCATGGCGCAGGAGGCGACAGGCTTGGGAGACTTCTCGACTTCGACGAGGCACATTCGGCAGTTACCGGCGATGGAGAGCCGGCTATGGTAGCAGAAGCGAGGGATATCGACGCCGGCAACCTCGCAGGCCTGGAGGACGGTGAAGCCCTTGGGAATCTTGACCGGGTAGCCATCGACGAAGACCTCGATAGCGTCTTCGGGGTTGGGGAAATGGACTCGGGCACCGGCTACCGGGGTCCGGGGAGGGAGATCTGGAGTGGGGTCGGGCTGGGGCTGGGCGGCGGCCGATTGGTCCGGGTTCTGGAGCTCGGTTGTGGAGGATACGGACCTGGCGAGGAAGAAGGAGGCTCTAGGGTTGCTGAGGAGCCTTGAGGCGGTGGCAGTGGCAGTGGCAGTGGGTCTCAAGACCTTGGAAGCTAGCAATCCCAGCCCCATTTCTGTCTTCAAGAGCTTGAAGCTCAGAGTTGATGCTATCTGAGGAGAAGAGAGGAGATCTTTGAGCTCAGCAACTGCTCAAATTTGATGTTCGGTGTCCGTGCGTAACGTATGCTACTCCTCGGTGGTCCCGCATAAGCACACGCTCATAAGGGAATTGGAATGGCTGATGGGCCATCGTTTATTGGGCTGGGACTCGTGTCCTGGGTTAGGTGTAATTTGGGCCGAAGTGACTTTCTTTTTACTTTTTAGGGCTTTGGACATTTATACCTATTTTCTAGTATTACCAATTTACGACCTTTCAAAAATAATAAAAATTCTGAACAAACTTTCGGGACATTTTTTTAAATATTTTGGGAGTTAGAAAATGCAGTGGAATTTTAGCAAATAAGTCATCTTCTTTTTTACAGAAAATCACAAAAGTTTTCTAAAAACTAGTTTGGTTTCATTTTAGCGAAATATCTTAAATGTAATTAAATCACAAAAAACTATAAAGGTTTCCTAGAAACCAGTTTAGTTTCTTTGTAACGAAATGTCATCACAAGAAACCACAAAGATTTCATATAAATTATAAAGGTTTCCTAGAAACTAGTTTAGTTTCTTTTTAGCGAAATGTCATCATAGGAAACCACGAAAGTTTCATAGAAACTAGATAGGTTTCCTATTAGCAAAATGTCATGTACGTAAGTAAATCACAGGAAACTACAAAGATTTCTTGGGAACCAGTTTGGTCTTGTTTTAGTATAATATTATGTATATAAATAAATCACAAGAAACTAGTATAGTTTCTTTTTAGCAGAATATCATGTATATAAGTTAACAATAAGAAATCACAAAAGATTTCAGGAAACTAGTTTGGTATCTATGTAACAGAATATCCTATAGCTAACTAAATCACAAGAAACTACAAAAGTTTCTTAGAAACCAGTTTAGCTTCCTATATATTTACCCCCAACAATTCAAGAAACTAGCTCTTATTTTTTAGACCAATTCCAATTTACACAAACTTGAAACAAGGGGGCTCTTTCCTTTTCTCTCCTATTTCAGACAAATTAGTTTCAGAAACATGATCATCCATCACTCGCTCAAGAATTGAATCACTTGTTTATCGATTAAAGAACCAAAAGAAAAACATAACTACATCTATCTTCAAAAGAAGCTATAAATAATTTATTTTTCTAGAAAATTAGAGCTTTGCGCAAGAAGTCAGAACAACTATTAAAAAAGAGCAAGAAAATCCAAAATAAACATACCAAGAGGATAAAGACTCCCAAAGCCTCCAATCCCATGAGCCAACTTCATAATTATTTGAATGAGTGCGTCGACAAGGTATTGGAGTGAAGAATGTGTACACCATGAAAGGAGTACATTCAAAAATTGATTAAGTTTATGGAAAAATTACGTTTTTCGAAGATAGTCCTTCAATTGAAGGACCTAAGAGAGAAGCTTTTAGGATTAAGAGTATGAGAGGTTGAATAGAATAAGAAAAGAGTCACCTAAAAGAAAGAGAATATGATTGAGATTAAGGAATGTTATTTTTTCTGAAAAGGTGTATGAAAAAAAGTCTATTAGGCTAGATAGTATTTCTAGATTTTTTTTTTAAAAAAAAACACCATACTCTTTGTCATTTTCCCTACATTTTTTTTTTGGTTTCTAACAATTTTATGTATTAAAACTAAAAAGAATTACAAAAGTACAGAGTTCAATTTTTTTTCCCAATTCTCGTACAATTTTTATTAGAAAAATATCACTTTTAAAATACTTTTATAAAAGTACTATTTTTAAAATGGCTACTAGTTATCAGTTTTTGAAAACTAATGACAAGTTATAAATACATTTGGTTACTAGTTACCAATACTCAAAAACTGGTTACTGCTTGCTAGTTATTATTTTAGAAATGGTATCTTTCTAAATATTTTTTTGGTGGCATTTTTCTAATAAAAACTATACCAAATCTAGAAAAACATGGACCACTGTATTTTTCTAATTTTTTACTAAAAAGGTCGTACAAAGCCTAATTTTCACTTCTTTTTTTTTTTTGTTTTGGACACTAATACCTAAGTTTTCAAAACAAATACCAAAAAACAACTTTTTGAAAATAATTATTTTTCCATAAGAAATTTAACGGTATTTTTCTAAATATTTTGGTTATAAAAAACTAAATTAGTTTTTAGTAACTAAATTGATTTCTCAATTTCTAGTAACTACATTGATTTTTGGTTTCCAACGACCAAGTTAATTTCAAATAATATTTTTCTCTAGTTTCCAATAACCTTTGTCTTTTGGTGTCTACTAATTAAATTGATTTCTTTGTGACGTAGTTATTGGTTACAAGAAATTAAATTTATTTATAGTAATTAAATTAGTTTCTCGGTTTCTAATAATTAAATTACTTTCTAGTTTTCAACAACTAAATTAGTTTCAAGTAATATTTTTTTCTAGTTTCCAATAATAACTTTTATTTTCTGGGTTTCAATAACGAAATTGATTTCTTTGAGATCTAATTATTAGTTTCTCTGTTTAATAACTACTTCCTTTGGTTTCTAATATTTTAGAAAATAACGCAATTGGTTTCTTGTAACCAAAATATTTAGAAAAAAGATATTGAATATCATATAGAAAAATAATTATTTTGAGAATGTTGTATTTTTGTATTACTTTTTAAAAAGTAGTGTTAGGTGTACTTTTTCCTTTTTTTTACTTAAGACTATCGTAAAATCTAGAGAAAGGGGCCATTAGGTGTACTTTTTCCTTTTTTTTTGTTTTTACTTAGGACTATCCTAAAACTTTTTACTTATAGTTTATATTTATAGTGTAAATTATATCTATATTATATATTTGGAAATGTACACAGATTTTTAAAGTATAATTTTTATTGTATACCATGATATACATATTATAGTACTTTTTCCTTTTTTTTTGTTTTTACTTAGGACTATCCTAAAACTTTTTACTTATAGTTTATATTTATAGTGTAAATTATATCTATATTATATATTTGGAAATGTACACAGATTTTTAAAGTATAATTTTTATTGTATACCATGATATACATATTATATACAAAATACGTGTGGTATACATTTATCCAAAAATTGTTAAGATAATAACATTTCGTTAAAACCTAAAAAAGTTTGGATCATTATCATTTTGGACAGTATTTTTGATTTATGATGAAATATAGGAAAAATTATAATTTATTTATAAAAAGGTCATTTTTAGTGAAAAATTGAAAATCCAAAGTTACCTCCACATTATCGCTATAAGTAAAAATTTGGCATCAATTGAATAATTTCCATGATGATCCAATATAATAAATAAATAAATAAATAATTGCCCGAATATTTGAATTTTTGTGACCCACTTGACCACGATTGAATTACTATGATTAAGGTCGAAAAAATAAGATTTAACGGGGAAGAAAACTTAAACGCCGATAACTCACCTCCTCAAATTTCAAGTGTGATGAAGATGATGGTATTATTCTAGATCTCATATCTACATATTTAGCATGAACAATGAATAATTCACGGAGAGTAAAAAGTTTTCATGGAAATAAGAACACATTGAAAAAAAAAAAAGTAGTTTCAAAATTTTCTTGATATTTTACAAAATAGCAAATCATATAACATGTTATATGTCTATTCTTATGAATCCTATATACATCCAAGATCATAAAACTATGTAAAAAACTTTAAACTACCAAGTCTTTATGTCTTTTTTTTTTAGAAATCGATTGATTTGGTGTGTAGGCATCACTTCCTTGATCAGATTGAAAATTTTCAAATACTCTAAGAAAAACTCATATTTCTTTTTTGTCATAGTTATGACTGTAAAGAAGAATTCCAAGAACGATACAGAAGATTCTCTTCTTTTTTCTTGATTATTCGCTAACATTATAAGGCTTAAGAGCCTTGACCTGTGCTGGTGATGTAAAGATTTGGCCAAAATCTTCTCTCTCCCTCTCTCTCTCTCTATATATATATATATAGGTTGCTAATCTAATAGATATCTTTTTTTATATATGTGTAACTATTTTATTTTAGTCATTGGATTATCATCTAATTGTGATCCGACGACTATAATAAAATGTACGAAAAATGTACATTATTAATGTTATTTTTTTTCTTACTTTTTATTATAAAAAAATATACATAATAAATTTTTATTGGCCAAAATGATACCTATGTATAGATAAAAAAAAATACCTACTAGATTGGTGTATATATATATATATATATATATATATATATATATATATATATATATATATATATATATATATGATTGTGAGTCTCATAAGCCCCCTATATATTTATATATTGCAAGTGTAACATATAGTATAGTTGCTTTCTTTTATCTGTAGTCCTTACATATATATAGGATATAGTTTTTCGCTTAATAGACCTCTTACCTATTTAAGTAGTTATCTATTCTAATCACTTTTAATTAATCAACAACTGGACTTAGTTGAGCTAGACAAGAGACTCGATAATATCTTTGTTTGAATTTATGTGCTATGAGCATTTCTTGTAATAATAATTTAAAACTCAATAAAGATGTGTTGCTTCTATCTATTAATGAAATATTCATAATATAAGATAAATTTATATCAAATGTAAATCATCCCACAATTCTAAGATAAAAGGATAATAGAATTATTCACTTAAGGAATCATATCTCGTAGACATAGTTCCATATTTAGTTAAAATAATAGTTCATATTCATAAAATATATTATTTGAATCATTAATAAGTCCAGTCTTATGATTCATTAGGTTGACCTTGACAGTATGGTAATACCTATTATGAATATAAAGAACATTTCTTTATACATATAGAAATCATTACTCTTTTTTTAATAGTTAATATCACATTAGTAAGATACTATTACTTGAATAATTTAATTTTAGTGTTAAGTATTCAATAGAAGAGTTTATTGAAATATGACTTTCGTGATAAAGTCAAATCATCTACTTAAAATATACAAAGAAATTAAGGAAGAAATAACGGAGCAAAACAATAATTTAATCTAGCTCTGGTAATCAACATCTTTCATAAGGATACACATCTGGTAATCAACATCTTTCATAAGGATACACATCTAGACGTATAATTATAAATAGGTTTCCTTGATATATATTTAATATAACACCTAATATATGTTAGATATATGGAATAAAATAAAGTAAAATATGTTTTTGTATACATACTATTATTAAAAATAGAAAAATATAATTAAAGATGTCTATCTTAATCCTGAAATAAGTAATGAACTTATATTCATTTTAAAACGTATAACCTTATGATTCATTAGATTCCCTCTTGGTAGGTTGGTCATAATTATAACTTCTAAATGGAAAATATAGATTCCACATTTATATATTATCATTCCTAGTTATATTCTAAACTATATTTCCAAGGTATAAGACTTAAGACTATTTTAAAGTAAAAGACTATGTCGAGTAAGTTGAAAAATATAATTTAACAAATATGAGTTTGTTAAATACTTAAGATTAAAATTATCTCATCTACACCTGTCTTAATAATTAAATTAATTCTTCCAAGAGATAGAAGATTATTAGCGAATAAATTTTATCTAGTCCACTCTAATATAATCAACATTATATTAAGTGCATTTATTCTAATGTCATCATATTAGTAATATAGATAAGATTATCACATTCTCAATGAGAATAAACCGCAGTAGATTATTTAGCTACAAACTCAATTCTCTTGTAATTCAATAGTTGAATATTGAGTTTTATAGTATTATAAATAAATGAATTTGACAGATAAAAAATAAATGAATTACTTGTTAAAGACTAATAAGTGTATCTTTGAGCTACTAATTGATTTTTTTTTATATTTACTTTGGTTGTTTTCTTGTTATTTTTCGGTATTTTATGTTGTTTTTATATTTTCTAGGTATTTTGGAGGAGAAGGAACAAATCAGAATTGAAATTTGGTGAAAGAAGCTTAATTGGAAAAAGTTGAAAAATCGGGCAATCAGGGGCCAGCGCCATTGTGACACCCCGATTTACATGCATACTTACATGTTGTTGTAGTAAAACTAGTCTAAGTTAAGTAGAGGAGTTAAGCTGGTCAATGAGGTGCTTAATGATTTTATAAGTTCACAAAAATCCTATTAGAAAGATTTTACGAGACTGCTTGAAAAAGCTGAAAAATCAAGCAATCAGGGGCCAGCACCATTGTGACACCCCAATTTACATGCATACTTATATGTTGTTATAGTAGAACTCATCTGGTTCTAAGTTAAGTAGGTCAATAAGGTACTTAATGATTTTATAAGTTCACAAAGATCCTAGTAGAAAGATTTTACGTTTTACAAGACTGCTTTTTTTTTTTGTAGTTAGTTTTTAAGCAAATAAAATGAGTTAAGCTATTAAATGAGGTGCTTAGCAGTGTAAGCTTTCAAAGATAGACACTATGGTTAAAGAAAATATTTTCGATAAAATTTGACAGTTAAGTTTCCAACAATCTAGAATAGATAATTATTGGCCGCAGAGCAAGAATGATTTCTGATGTAAAAGTCAATTTTTAGGGAGAAGTTTGTATTCTTTGATTTTTGTATAAGATAGTCATATAAATCAGGATATTCAAATGTTGAGTTAAAAGTGAAGCACAAGATGTCACCACTAAGCACGAAGTGTTGAACATAGATGCTAAGCTCGAGGTGTAAAATGGGAAAGCACGATGTGTCAAATGGAAGCATGTGGTGAAAAGAAACTAGTTAGGTATTAAGCATGTAAATGAGATAAGTAGCACGAGGTATCAATATCCTAGACATTGCTTATGTCTAAATATGTGACGCTAGGTATCACGATGAGGGAAGCCTTAGGTGATGATCAACGTACTAGCTTGAGAAGCTTGTTAAAACTATAAATAAGGGCTTGAAAATTAGTTGTAGAGATAAGCAAGATATCCTTGTTTGTAATAAAATTTAGAGAGGAAAAAAAAAAGGAAAGAAATATAGAAAGAGATTTATGGATAAACACAAAAACTAAGAAGAATATCAGCAAGAGGTAAGTAAAGATAAATATTTTTACTGCATTACAAGAGCATAGTACATACAAGTATTTTTTAAATGTTACGTGAGATGCATGTTTATTTATATGTACAATGTATATAATATTATAATGCTTATTGAATGATGTACACAGCATATGTATAAGGCACGTTTATACAAAAAAAGTTAAAGTGTTTTTGAGAAAGTCATGTTTTTAGGAAAAATATTACTATTGTACTTAAGTTTCTAAGTTATGTTTTTTTATGAAATATGGCTCATTGTTTAGTGATTATATAGAAAAAAGAACTGGTGAAATCCTTTGAGGTTCTATCCAAGACAGAGTGAGGCAAATATATATTAATGTAGTGAAATTCCTTGAAGTAATAGGGCTAAGATAGTGTAAGCCAAAAGAGTTCTACAATGTCACGAAGTTAAGAGTTATGCTTAAATTGGGCCCAAAAAGATGTTTAAGGAAAGAATTTTTTCAAAGTATGTAAATTTTTTTTTTCAAAGAAAGTTGTACAATGGTTAATAAATATTTATGCATAATATCATATACATGCGCCGTATTTGCTTACTGAGTGTTAACTCATTATAATTCTTGTAACGTAGGTTTAAGTTACATCAATAGATTCTTGAAACCTAATTTAACTGTAATTCCACTCATCTAATGATATTTTTAAGTCTTGCTTCTAAATTTTGTGTTAAAAATAGATTTTTAAAATAAAATGCTTAATTCAATTCTTCCGCTTCCTAATACTCAATTTTCAAAGAAGTTTACAAAAGATTGACGTGCCCTGGACTAATTGATTAGGTTTTCAAATAAAGTTCAACTAGTTAGATTATTGGCCACTACAAAAAAGCCCCACCAAACTGGACTTAAGTGAGTCATTTTTGAAATTGCTTTTCAGGACTAAACATACGAGAAGAATTCTTTTTACTGCGACTATATTTATATCTATTTTCACATGTGGGAAATATTACGACGAGACACATACTCATGTTCAACTAACAGCTTAACCTATTCTTTTTCTGTTTTGTTTTAATCAAATACAAGTTTCACTAATTAATTCAATACACAAATCCTAGTACTCAACAGTATTTTATCGCTAGCTTTGATCTCAAAAGTTTCAAGGAAAAAGAAAAAACAAAACAGTACACTGGTAAAAATAACTTTATTACCTTTAGTGGTTAAAGAAATCAAAACAACTAAATTAAATGCTGGACATAACATCTGGTACATACATAATAAAAAAGAATTAGGTTGGGTTGGATTAGGTCAGGTCGGGAGGGGTGGGGAGGGAAGAAAATCAGAGTTGAAACCCATCTCTAGATATAGGTTGGTTTGGGGCAAGAGCTGAAAATGGTATTGGATCTGTTTTCTGGGGTCTGGCTTAGGGGTTTTTTTTTCATAGTATCTAGATTTGGTGAAATGGATTAGATTACATAAGATGAAGAATATGGACAGGGAAGTGGCACACTCTACACGTGAGATTAGTTTTCTTTTTGGTATTATTTTTTCTTTTGAGTTAAAACAAATCTGGATTTGCTTTTTTTTTTTTCTTGCTTTTTCTTCAACTTAAACGGAAAAAACTTCCATTAGATGGAAGCTTGTCAGGCAAATGAAATTCTGACAAGGTGTTATTGGCTAGACAGATAAATAGGCAATAGAAGAAAGAAAAGAAAAAAAAAAAAAGACAGAATCTGGATCTGTCAATAAAAAGAACAGTTACACTTGTCTAAGCTTTTTATAGAAAGGGTCAATATCCTGTCAATTTCACAACAAAAAGAGAAATAAATCTAGCATTTTTTTTTTATTTGATCCTTCTCATAGTCCTAAAAGCCAAAAGAAATCTAGCTAGCTTTCAATATCTCTCAAAAAATTCATCCAATCCTTTAGAAAAATTGAAACAACAAAATGTATTTATTATAACCCCTCTAATTTGCTACAACGGTAAATAATATATTCTAATATTTTGATTTTAGCATATTGTTTTTCAACTGAAATTGTTTAGCAGTATTTTTTGGTTTGGTTTGTCAATTCATCATAATTATTTTTTAATTTATAATATAAAGTCTTATTTGAAACTTCTCATTGAAAGGAACATCTGACAGTGCCAATAAACTAACAAATCATCAAGTTTGTCCAAGACAACAAAACAAATAAAAAATATATAAAAGAAATTTCTTAAGTAAATGACATCTGTTAAAAAGTTGGAAATTAAACAAACTATCCAATATCAAATATCAAATATCTTAATAGATGAAATATCAAAAAATTAGTTGTAGGAACTAAAATGACAAATAGGGTGTACTAGCTTATAGTTAATACTGCGACTTACTATCAAATAAATATTGGACTTGGTTGAAAAATACATAATTTATTGTGGTAGCAGTTTTTCTAGTTTGCAAATTGTTTTGGCCAAAATGGCTGGAACTTACTTATTCCTTTGTTTCTTGATCTTCCTCATCTTATTCAAGTATTCTGGTATGTGAATATTGTGCAATATTTATATTTCCCAACTACAGATGATGGTTGAGGGGGATCAGTGTCACACGCATGCATGCAATCACAAAATGGCCAAAATTTTGTGTTATCTTACGTACAAATATACTTTCTTATTTTTATTTTTTGTTATTGCTTACAACTATCAACTATAATTTTCCGTACATGGGTATTGTATTTGAGACCTTCTAAATGGTTCTTCTATCTTGGATCACCTTGGTGTTCCCTTGGCAAAAAGACTAGCTTTTTCACTTTATTCTTCTCATATTACGTGAAATTTGCTGTCCAAATATTGTTTCCACAAGTTGATCAGGAATATTTTCGTATTGTAGTATGTAATTATTATACTGACAACTTTCTATTTAAACAATTATATTGATACTTAATTGTAAGATTAAACATTCTTCTTCTTCCTTCATCTTCCTGTTTCCTCTTAGTATGTAGACTACGTCATATGTGTCCATAAATAAATAGTAAAATCAACGTATATTGTAGCTACTTTGAGTTAAAAACTGAACTAAGCTGCAAAACTATTTACATAGTGAAGTTTTTTTAAAAAAAAAAAAAAAAAAAAAACCTTTCATGGCTTTTTATTTTTTATTTTTTTTTCTCTGACTTTGACACAAAAGTATGAGTAAGTAGACCACCATTTTCGGTACTCTCATGTATATTCATTGTAAAAACTCATTAGATTAACAAATCTGTTAAACATTAATTATGTTCTACAATTAGTAGTGAGCATGATTTGCGGTGCAATTTGTTTCAAATTGCTAATTTTGTCATTTGAGTATGTACTTGTCTTAATAAAGTAATATAATGTGATTAAGGAATAAACTTCAGTGTTGATTCTTATTACCGTGTCTTCTTCTTTTTTAAGTTATTACATATTACAATGTTGTCTTTGGTTTTGAAATATCTAATATATCTATGTAAGTTGGTACACTTAATCATTTTTACTTACATTAATTTCAATGTATATTAGTATATAGACACCAATTTCTATGACATCCTTTCTCAAAAAACATAAAATAAAATTCAATTCCTAGAATTATTTGGAGACACATGATTAATGTAACGTCTACATATATAGGTTCATATACACAAAACTATACATTTATATATATATATATATACACATTCAGACTATAATCATCATAAACTATGTTAAATATCGTTTACGTTCACATAATTCCCTTTACTTTTGCAATATATTATTTAGACATCAAACACAACGTATATACAATTGAAATGTATTTTATTAAGGCTATATATATATATATATACTTTTTATTCTTGAGTGAATCCCATTTATATGAAGATTAATTTTTAATGTGTACAATCATGGAAATCTTAATTAATCTTAGTCCTTAGTAACTTCCAAACAATTATTATCTTGAAATTTCATTTTGCATCGTTTTATTAATTTGAGTAGGCGTTTGAAAGTTAGAGTTGCAAAATTTATTGAGTATTTATCACGATAATATTTATTGGAGCACTGTTGACATTAAAGTTAGAAATTAAGTTTTAAATATTAGTTGTCTGCTTGACATAAGTTGTATTTTGTAATGTTTTGTTACGTACTATAATATTGTTAGGCTAATGAACTCTTCCATTAGAAAATAATGCAATGTATGGATAGTGAAATTTGAAGTTTAATCTAGCAATACATAATAGAGAAACTTATTATAAAGTATTAACAAATTCTTTTTTTTTCCCCTCTTTTTGCTCTAGTTATTAGCTAAAACATTTTAGAGCTGATTTTTTTCTTCCTTGTTTTGTTTTGGCACTTGAGGATGAAAACAATAGAAACTGTGAAACTAATTCCTTTGGATGACATGGCGAATGTGCGGCACTAACAAAACTTGTTCAACAAGATGCCAAAAAAAATTTCCTCATTCAATCACAGGATTTTGTGATAAAGAACCAAGCAAACCATCTGGTAATTGTTACTGTTATGTGTAATACACCACATATATATATATATTAGTGGTGGGACTCACGGCCTTTTTTAAAAATCAACCCCCTCTCTCTTTCTCTTCTCTCTCCCTCCCTCCTGTGCGCTTCTCTTTTTCCCTCCCCAGTTTTCTTCTTCTCTCCCTCGACTGAGCAATAGCCGCCAGCCCAGCTCCCGCGTGCACCACCTCCAGCCATTGGAATGACCGGCACAGCTCCAGCTCGGCACCAGCTGCACGCCGCCGCCCTCCCTGCAGCCGTCGTAGCTACCAAACGCCGGCGAGGAGCACGTGATGCCGTGGCTTCCGTCGCTCACTGACGACAATTCCGGCAACGAAAGGCCGCGAAATCAGTTGCATTCGAACCCTCTCATCGTGGGCTCTCTCTTGGTATATATTTCTTGATCCCATTTTATCCGGTTTGAAAGTTGCCATTTTTGGGTGTTTTAAGTTTTGAATTTTAGTTTTTAATCTGACNTAATATCTAATGGCTTAGATTTTGTCTAGTTTTGTGTGCCACCGGTCCGGTGTCGGCCCAGACCCGAATTAGTCGAGTTATATGTCTAACTTATCTATTTTGGACATTAGAAATTCAATGAAGAGATCCGTTCATTGATTCGAAGCTTCGTTGAGGGGTCGATGTTTCCCAAGTGAGCGATTGAGGGCGTGAAATTGGTTCCCGACCCTCCGAACGACGGTCCAATCGACACCTTCAGCATCTAATAGCGTGGTATCACTATTCTAATGAGGTAGAGATTCGATTATTTGATTCTAAAATTAATTTAATTTATGAATTTTATATATTTTCAATAAATATAGAATTTCGTGAAATAATCTATAAAAATTGTGTTTATATCTATTTTTGACCTGATTTGAGATTTAAACTACCTGGGAGATACGTCACACTGGTTGGCGTGTCATATATATTGTTTTTGATTGTTTTCTGTAGGAAATTGGATTTTTGGTTTTTGATAAAAAAAAAATAGTTGTTATAATGCCGAAATTTTTAGAAAATCTAAAATGGTTTGAGAACTCGGTTTTGAAGACTAAAAATGATTTGATTAAAGAATATTGCATGGTTATTTTAAGATTTTGTGGAAATGGTGCATATTCTTATTTTGTCATTCATATAGCATTTACATGTACTCATATACCTACGCGGCCGACGGACTTACAATGCCCACATAGGGTGATCGAACTTACGGCACCTCTTTAGGTTGGTCGGACTTACGAGTGATCCACTAGGACACTTCAGATATCATGGTTGCATACATGGTTATATGTTGGCTTGAATAGATATGTACTGATTTTGATGGATATTTTACAATGGTTTGGAATGTTTGAACCGTTGGACTATGATTTCCACTTGAGTTTTGTGAACTGTTTGGAGTGGAACATTAACCATGCAGGACCTTTAACGTGAGTATATTTTCTTACATATAAAAATTTGCAATCGATTCTCTACTGAGCATTCACGTGCTCACCCCCCTTATTTATTCCCACTTTCAGGTATTGATTTATTTTGGGGAAATTGTCTCGGTGACTTGTCAAGGTTGTTTGGCATATGTGTGTCGTTTCCCACATCTTTATTGGTTGGTTCGTACTCTATATTATTTTTTTTTCCTTTTTAAGTCAAATTTATTTAGCCAACAGTAGTATATTTACTAAGTGATGTATGAGGATGATATTGCTATTAAATTGAGTACTTAGAAATACAAATGATTTTATGTAGATTATTTGAACAATGGACCTAAGGTTTTAATTTGACTCATTTATCTAAATGTTATGAATTTAAAAATGTTCCTAAATTAATCAATTGGAATTCCCTCTAAACTTTGAGTAGAGTCTTTTTTTGAAAATCTATATTAATGAGAGGTTTCCTTAACTTGATTTTTATTTAGTTGTGAGAAGTATAATTTTAAGCCTTTAGTACTCGATTTTCTGAAATTTTGGAAAAACGCTATTTGTCACTGTATCAACTAAAAATTACTAAAAGTCACGACCTTAGAATTTCGGTTGTGACATTATATGCCTGAAGAATGATTAATTCAAGCAATCTTCTATTTTTATGTTTTCATACGTTTAATGCTTCATGCATAATAAATTATGAGATTACTCATATGTTATCAAAATAGTTCTATACTGCTCCACAAATTTATGTAGCTTACTCAAGCTTTAGTAATGTATAAATTACTTCTTTAATTTTTATTATTTGTGTGGCAAAAGAATTTTATGATAGTCGTTAAAGTAAAGAACAGTATTCCTCTCAAACTACTAAAATATATTACATTTCTACCAAAAAATAAAAGAAAAAAATTCATTTTAAGTTATAGGTTACATTTGTTGTAAATTATTAAATATACATGTATGATTTCGAACAAATTTACTATCCCAATTCGATTGCGTTTTAAATTGACAAAGATGAACAATTTCTTTTTCATTGGTTTAGATATTCTTAAAAACCCCAATTTAATTTGAGGACTTGGGTAACACTTACAAGGATAGAAAAAGAAGTGTTGAATAATGCTATTTTAAGTTTGATTATTACTAATTAAAAAGATTGAATATTTTTCACCCTTAAAAAGTGGGAAATTTTTTTTGAGAAATCCGGAGATAAGGAAAGAAGAGTTCGCATCCGTTGACACTCATGGGCAAAGTAAAAGAAACAAAAGCACACTCCATAACAATTAAATTGTGTTGTACTTAAGGTGGTGGTGTTTGGTTTGTTGAATGGAATTAGAATAGTAATAAGAATCGTAATATAATATGATTAAAAAAGGAATAGGAATAATAATCTATTATTTATTATTTAGTTAAAACTTGAAATAATCTTGGAATGAAATGGAAAAAATATTCTGGTGGCAAAAATGTCCTTATTTTTAGATGTTTTGAAATGACAAAATAGGAAAAACTAAGTATTAAAATTTTTGTAAGATGATGGAATTCTAATTTCATTAGTGATAGAGTTGAATAATGATTCCACTATTTAATATAATTGTGATTCTAATGGAATCATAATTCTTTTGCTAAAAACACAACCCAATAAAGGAATATACTTTTTTTTGGAATCACCTTTTCATTTCAAAATTGATTCTTTTGAACCAAACATGACCTAAACGATCTTGAGGGCGGAAGCACTTGAGGTAAAATCTGTAAACGAAGAACAGAAATATAACATATTAAACCCAATTCTGCAATATTGAGAAAATAGTAAACGGTTTTTCTTTTTCTGCTGGCTATTAAATTTTTATATAGGCTATTTTCCCTACACCAACAAAGGGAGAAAATAGCACTGACCCAAGGAGCAGAGAGAGATGAGAGATGGGGACTCAAGGCATTGACTCATTTCCTACCAACAATGCCTGGAATTCCCGTTCTACTCATCTATCTAGTTATCCATCCAAAACACGCATCACAAAGAAATTTATTCAAGACTAATAAAATCATTTATCTTTTAATATTTTACCTATCTAAAGATAATTATGAATAAATTTTTCCAAATCATTCAGATGTGAACTAGGCCACGTAAAATCATAAAAGAATGTAGACAGGACATGATAATAACTAGATTAATAAGACATAACCTAACCATGTATTAATGACAAACCAAACTACATTGTATGATTAACTTTTTTGTAATCATATATTAAAATTTTGGGATTTTATTTTTCTTCTAAAGACTGTTTTAATTTAAGATTTATGAACAATAAGTCAAGAACCTGAACCGAAAAATGTAACATAGGGACTCAACTTCTTAATGAGAAAAAGAAAAAATATTGATAATTGTCTTATCGTTTAACTCCCCTAAACTAGTTCATCCATTTAAAAAAAAAAAAAAACTATTAAATTATTGTCATATATGCTGAAAAAGAGTTCATTTTTTAAAAAGGCATTACCTTGAAGAAGGAAAGATAAATGAGGTAAGAGTTATCATACAGTGAGAGTATAAATTTTCGTTTGATTTAGGATAATGACCAATTCTGGAATTAAAGTACGTTTACAAATTGTGGGGAGCGAAAATTGAAAATTTAAATTTTAGGGTGGCTCTATTTGCACCTTATATTTGCTCTCTTGTTGTCTTTAAAAAGTAAATGATAAGAGAAAAAAAAAAAAAAAAAAAGAATGTGCTAATAGAGCTATACGTGATGAAAATAGCATCCCGACCTAACATAAAAGCACTCAATAAAATGACTAAGAGCTGAAAAAGAGAGCAGTCAAAATTTTCCAAGCACCCCAATTATAACGCCCTCATCTGTTTATTTAACATTTGCTCCCAGCCTCTCTCACCAGCCTCCCTTCTTGTACTCAGATTTTTCTACTGCATTTTTTCCCCCTATAATCAGTGTTAACTGCTTTTGGTGGTCGTATTCTCTTTCTTCAATTTTTACATTATAAAATCTGAACCAAGAAGGGATTTCTAATTAGTGTGCAGGATAATTTATAAGAACAAAAGCTAGCGAGAGAAATAGATTTAAGAACACAAAATAATATCTGAACTTCCTTATCAATCTTTTCATTGGAAACATGTGAATAATGCATTTGGAAATCAAATATAAATAGATAACCAGGCTCGACCGACAAAAAATAATTAATAGTAATAAGAGAGAGAGATGTACTCATCGTTACCCTGCTTTCAGTATTTAAACGAAAGAAAGGAGTTATAACGTCATCTTTCTTGACCTTATTTCTCATTGGTATTGGGACTGGACATTGTATTAATTGGGGGAAGAAAAAAAAGAAAAAGATATATATAAGGCTGTGGGGCGAGAGTTGTTTGTAGATTCTTGAAACTGAAGGGAAGTTGCGGCTAGAAATTGTCTAAAATAAAGGGAGTTTTCGAAATCAAAATAAAAATTTCAAGAAAACGTGGTTTCTTCATGCAAGCAGAGTGTTGGTAAAATCTCCCATAATGAAACAATATGGGTTAGAAGAGGGAAAACAAAGGTTAACAATATAGCCACATAAGTAAAATGATTATTATGCTCCCTTTTACACTCTCTTGTCCAACTAAAATTTGTTACATAATTTGTTAATTCATGAAATCTACCTATAAAATAGCGATATATGAAATTGTAAAACAAAACGGAAAGACTGCTTTAAGTGTATAAAAAGACTTGACAAATAATTTGAAGCTGACAAGCTTCCATCGTCATTTAAGGACCAACCAAAAATTAATCAAAAAATTACCTAACTGGAGATTTCTGTACATATTTGCCAAGTCTAACAACAGGGACTTCTTAAGAGGCCACTGTTTGCTTAATCATTCCCTGCACTAAATTCCGTATAAAAATATTCAAAATGTACTTCGATGTGGCTTCAATAATGCAACATCCTTAAAGATATTCCAAAACACAATTACGAGTTAATCTACGGAGTATTGTATTCTCAAAATTTCCTTTCTTCGAAAAGGTTTCCATGTCTCATCTTCAATCTTGTTTCAGGATCTTTGAGACGAAAGCTTTAGTGACTATGATTGCAACGTACGCGCTGGCTGTAACAGCAATACCACCCAGTAGAACAAGACGATCATAAGCAGCAGTCTGCACTGCGTATACTCGCAGCCCGATTGCATTCCAATTGCTTTCTGTCCAAACAGGGTCGAGCTTCCCCATC
Organism: Parasponia andersonii; assembly: GCA_002914805.1. Taxonomy (NCBI): domain Eukaryota; kingdom Viridiplantae; phylum Streptophyta; class Magnoliopsida; order Rosales; family Cannabaceae; genus Trema; species Trema andersonii. The sequence continues at coordinate 47,775 of JXTB01000372.1, forward strand.
GTATCAGATGAATTTGGAGGCAAGACAATCCAAGTTCCGGATTGAAGATTCAACCGTGTAGAGTATGCAGGTACATATCTGTATTCAAAATTCATGTCTTCAGTAATCCGACAAAATAAGTAGGATATCTATAAATACAAATGTAGGGAGTAGGTGCACTAGGGATTTTTTTTTTTTTTTATATTCTATTGATAGGGAACCCGTTAGATTTCAATTGAATGATTACAAAAATAAATGTTATTAATGAATTCTCGTTTGAATAAATGCTATCACTTAATTCTCTAGGAATTCGTTCCTCACATTTAATTTTAACCATTAGATTAAAATGTAGGGAACAATGTTGGTCTTCATATTACCCAATTAAAAAAATCCCTATTGTACTAGCACCCATACATATATTATGTATACTGCGTTTAAAAATAAAAATTCAGTGGCAAAGACATGTCACCTAGTGTATGCATTGAAACGATCATAAAATGCATGAGTTCATTTAGGTATGCTGCCCGTCAGATAAGCTAGTTTGAATTCAACTAAAACAGGATGTACGGTGTCTATAGTTTGAATTCAACTAAAGCAGGAAGTACAGTGTCTACTGTGTACCAGGTAAAATAGAGGATCGCACGGAAGGAACAAAACATGGACAACATTATATAAATCCCACAAGTAACTGAATCAAATATATATCTATCAAGATACGCTATCCAACAATATAAACTGCCGAGCAAGACTTTTGTATGTTTTTGGCTATGGCTTCTATTTCTTCCAATAATTCTTTGTATTTTTTTTTTTATTTATAAATATCGACAGAACCACCCATAACTTGACTCAACCCCAAAAAGAATCTACATCCTTTTCTAAATCATTGTAAACACCTATTTCTTTCTAACCGTAGAATTCTTTTACTTCTATTAAGTTATAACGTTAAAAACTTAGCCCATCCGAAAATGCTCAAACATTGCTTAAAGAATGGCACACAAGATGAAACAGCAAGGTGCTCCTCATATGATTGAGGCTTTATCCTTGAAAAAACATGCCTAAAAGCATGCAGAGGCATAAGCCTCAAAGTGAGTTTTCACCGTTTTGAGGTGAGGCATGCCTTAAGGCAAATACCTAAAATGATTTATTAATGAGAAGTCGACAAATGAAGACAATTCTGATTCTGTCTCTAGCAAGGTACCTGGTTGTGGAGACAACACAAATTCCCTTTCCATCTACTTCTGCTCTGGTGCACACTCCACCATTGTTGCTGCAATCTTCTGAACAACGAGAAGTGGTATTCCCTTTCAGAATAGATGTTTTGTCAGCCAGAAAATTCCACACAAACCTGGAAACATCACTAATGTATTCCAGAGAGGGTGTGGAAGAAGGTTCATCAAGGATGACACCAACATAATGGCTTGGGCAGGTAGTGGAGGGAGCAATATAGCTTTTCACTAGCTCACAAGAGAGACCAGGCTCACAATCCAATAGACAACTCATAAGTTGTTCAACAAGTGAAACATTCACATTGACAGAAGCTAGAGCTGAAATGCCTTGATCTTTAGCATCAGTTGCAAGGATATAAAGGGTGCGTGCTAGAAGAGAAGCAGCCGCCGCAACAGATGAAGAGTTTATATTTGCTGCAGTTTGAACATGGTTGAGAGGAAAAGATAAGACTGTTGCACAGCGTTAAAAGGATCAAAATATAATTCTAAGAGTAAAGACCAAAACAAACTCACATAAATCATCAAGGTGACTATGATAGAACTTGTTGGAGAAGACGGTATCAAAATCTTCTAACACAACCCCAGAGGTTAGAGAGTTCTGTTAACATAAAAGATAAAAATAATGAATAATCACCTTGTCAACACATTCATACAAAACTAAGGAATACAGGAAACACAAAATATTCATAAAAAAATAAGGAATACAGGAACAATAATACAGGTCAAGCTGTCCTTAGCATTAAAATCAAGACAACAAAACACTAATAAAGGCCCCAATCCCTAATAACATAGAAACAGGACAAAGATACCCAATATCTGACTCTGTCCCATAAATAAGAGTTTTCTTCAAAGGCATGTAATTAGTTCTATATAATACTCTGTACACCAGTGATGAAGAGTTATATTTCTTTAGTATTTATAGGGAATTTACTTGCTTCAATCCCTTCTGAAATTTTGTTGAGAAAATGAATTTGTTACTGAACTATTATTTTGTTTTGTTATATTATTATTTATGGCAATTGGAAAATAGACAAGCTAAAAGAGTTCAAAAGCCTCAAAAAACTCGGGGGTTCTAATTTTCAAGCAAGCCCTTGGACAAGCTAAAAGACTTCAAAACCTCAAAAATGAAGCCTAGAGTAAAAAAAAAAAAAACCGAATGGCATTCTTCTAGTACAAGAGAAAACTTACATCCAATTGTTAACTTTGATCTTACTATCCAATTATCAAAGGAAACTCCACCAATGAGTCCCAAGAGAAATAATAACTAATCTCGGATTAGAAGCTTTTAATATAAGTGTCCATTTTCTATTGAAAAAGTAAAGAGTCACCATTAGCCAATAAAAGGAAGTGCATATACTGAAAAGTACTCTAGTAACACTGACCGTATCTATTGCAAAATTAAAGGTACACATTTTCAAATGAAACACAGATGGTGGATACCTTTTTATCATCTTAGTGATGCAGACAAGAAAATTAATATTATAATTATTTATTAGGTTTTATTTTAGTTATTAGGTTATTTTAATTTTGAGTAACTAGTTCTATATTTCCTATTTTCATTTAGTTTGCTAGTTATGTCCAATTGCTTATCTATAAATAGGCTTACCAATGTAATTGTTTTCAGATTACGAATGAATATTGAGTGATTATTGAGTTTTCTCCCTTTATGGTTCTTCTCTCTAGATTGCTTTTCTACCTATTCACGTGTTTTTGCATAATTCTCCTCACCCTTTGCTTTTCTGCCAAATCTCTTTCTTTCCTCATATTATCATACATCACTTAGAATTTAGAAAGATGAGTCGTTATTGCTAGTGTTTGTTTACATCATACAAGGCTACAGCAAAGGTGGATACCAAGGTACTAAGACAATTTGAAATCAGAAATGGAGCATCACCAATGTCTAAACAGCAATACGCAATAGATGAATATTATCTAATCCTTATAAGAGCCCAAAAAATAAGGGAAAGAAAACAAGAAAAGTACTCATCTAACTATGTGTGTGTACGAAGGAAACAAAACAAGAAAAGTACTCATCTAACCATGAGTGTGTACGAATATATCCTCTAATCCTTTCTCTTTTTCTTCTGATAAGAAATAAATTCTTTGATAAATTAAAAAATTATATCATTTGAAGAGATTAAAAATAAAACAGTAAGAAATATAAGCAAAGAGATAAAATCTGTTTTTTGTACTTTATTGCTACAAAGTCTAGTGTTTTGTACATCTTCTTGCTATAGAAATCTAGTTTTTTTGTAAGTTATTGCTTCATGCCCATCTATAAGCATTGTATAAGTAAGAAAAATAGATAAACAAAGAACAGACAAGAACTGCAAAATAATCAAAGAAATAATTTCGGCTTTACTGGGGGGGGAAAAAAAAAAAAAAAACCTTATTCAGAAAAGCCATTAAGGAAGATGGAGGAATCCCAGGGTTTGAAGCAGTTGCTGAAGAGATTGTTATGTTTCCAGACTTGAGCGAACCTTGAGCAAGCTTTAATGCATCCAATGTCTTGTTTGTAGCAGATGAATCCTACAGAAAATCCTGTCAAGCAAGTCTACTCGTAGAAAGCCTAGATTGACTATGAATAAGAAGAAATAAATCGCAGACACACTAACATGCAATGTTTGACAACTTTCACTAATCTCTTTGGGTTAAGCGACTTCAACACAGGCCTTTGTTCTCCTTTCCTAAGTGTAGTGAAAGTTACTAAATAAATCGCAAACACACTAACATGCAATGTTTACCAACAATGATTTATTTATTGTTGTAGAGCATTCTTTGTTCTCCTTTTCTTTTTCCTTCAGTTCATAACAATCATTGTTCATAGTTTCTTAGGAAAAGAAAAAAGCAATATCCAACATATATTCAACAAGAATAGTCATGAGATTACATCCAGGTGTTATGATATCCTCAGATTACCACAAGAAAACTAAAATCACCCTGATTGACGAAAAGACTAGTCCATATGTGCTAATGCTCATGTAACGACTAGTCCATATGTGCTAATGCTCATGTAACTGCAGCATACCCCAAGCCATCAAGTGTACAAGATGTGTGCTACTTATACTCAAGTAAAAAACAATGTCATTGTGTAGTCACATAAGTTGCATCTTAAGTATGAAATTTCTGTTAACAAATTCTCACCCCAGCAGTATGAGCATAAAAGCTATTGACCCCTTCATTGAAGCCTTTTCCAATAGATCCAACTTCCACAATCTAAATAAAAGATTCAACCAAGAAACAGAGAGATTTCTATTCATTTATTGATGGATAAAGAGAAATACCCGAACTATTTACAAGAGAATCAAGCACTGAATTAACAGCTACACCAGATGAAGAATACATAAGATATTGCAATAAAAAAAGGTAGGCAACTGTGGAATCAGCAGTTTTCATGTTTCAATAAACAGTGGGGTTGGTTTTGTTAGATGCAGTTCCTTTATGCTTTTGTTTCTCTGTGGACAACTTGTCCTCCATTGTTTGCATCTTTTTCCCTCGTTGAAATTATTTGTCTTCTCAAAAGACAAGAAGAGATGTTTCAAGAAACTTCAGAATGGCATATTACTTAAAACATCAATAAAATCAAATTTTATGCAACTGGTGATCTAATCCAAAAAGGAAAAACGAAACTTAAGAGAAGGAAAATATCCTCAAGATGAGACAATAAAGGGACATTTTAATAGAGTGTGCAGTAAATTTTAGTCTTCTTCGAGTTTTACTTTTGTCTTGCCAGACAGGAGTTGTTGCATAGGTCAGTCTGTCTATACTGGTTATTAAAACCACAACAGAACATATGAACATCATTTGGTATAGGACTTCAGGATTACCAGGACCAGAAGTATACCATCTCAAACAATGAGTTATTAAGGCCTTTCACAGCATCAGACTGCAGATCAAGTTCGAGCAAAAATCTTCGGCTACCAAGGTAACCCCAAGCCTCTCCAGTCAAAACAAGAAAGACAAGCTGCATTAAAATTCAAGACCTATCAATCAAAGAATAGAACTGAAATAAATAAATAATACCCCAACAGCAGCAAATAACTCACATAAAGGTTGCATGGAATTTACTCTCAACACCACTACTCCCTCTTTTTTTTTTTTTTCTGGGTGTGTGCGTGTGGCGGGGGGGTGGTAAATAAAGTGCTCAGGGAAAATACATATATCCATACAGGACTCAAGCAAATCTAGTAGAGGTATTTAGGATGATTCTTAACAGCTGTGGGACAATGAAGATCTACTCTAATAGAACTTTCCATTTTTGTCAAACTGCTCGCCAGGGGTAGTCTCTTTTTTCAACCCTAGCAACAAACTATAAAAGCTCTTGACCTCAAACATTTTCAAAGAACCCATCCAGTAGTGCATCCTACAAACAAAGTTCTTACATTTTGGCTTTTGCTACGATTGAAGACAAAAAAAGGGGCCAGCATATGCTAAACCTCTCAACTTGTTAGGGTCTAAGAAATTGTACATTCCATCCCAATGGCACCAGCTAGTTCTAACACTTAAACAACTCTGAAACGACTCCTTAGTCCAGTGCAACCATAAGCAATTTCAGGAAGACTAATTGAAGAGAGAATCTGACAAGTCACCGCCAAACCAGAATATCTTAGAAAGAGAATATCTTAGAAAGAAGACAAGAAACATAGTCATCAAACATAAAATCTCAATTAATAAAATTCTCAACTAACAAACGTCATTTGAACTGAACAGGAGGGTGTTTCCACTAAAGAGAAAAGAAGTACCCAAGCATCCCCTGGGAGGGATAAGTGGTTGGAACACCCTTGTACAGACGCATTTTGGAAAACCATGAGGCACTAAAACCAAAATAGAATTACCCAAACAGTGGGTAGTTCCTGATAGATAATACCAAAGTGCCTACAAAATATATTGGCAACAAGGACACTGAGTCCCAAGATAGGGTAACTGTAGATGTTACATTGCCTAAGAGGGAGAAGTGTTCAGAGCTTAGAAGGTGCAGAGGGAGAAATGTCAGGAACTTGTAAGGGGAGATACCAGTTACTTTTCTAGATGCGTTTAAAAACCCATGAAGTGTTAAAATCAAAGCAAACAATATCAACACAATGGAGGTATTGACATAGACAATCACTAAGAGATAGTAACATCTTCGCAAATAAGATTGATGAGAAATATAGTAACTAATAGAAAAGGGGGGGAAAAAAAAAGAATCCCTTTTCTGCTAAGTCAGGAGGGACAAGGCCACACAATCACTAGAACTTCACAAATAGATTTGATGAGATATGTGTATTGGAAAAGAAAAAGTATTTTTCGCCCAAAGTTAGGAGACAATTAAAAAGAAAAAGACAAGAAAAGAGCATTATACTAAGAAGCTCGTTCATCGTAAGCAAAGAGTCACAGAAGTCGTACATGCAAGACTATACATCTCATATACCTGTTTATTAAGGTCATCCAAAGCCTCCACACGTGATAGAGCATCAACTGCTGCCAACAGTGCAATCAGGCCCTAAAATCATTCGAGAAAAAACTTAATGAGGGGTTACTTAACAAAATAAAGAATAATTCCAAGTTTCAACATGGAAGGAGGCATAATAAAAGACTTAAAACTTACTGATATCGGGGAGTCTGCACCAAGGCTTTTGTCACGGAAAAATGAAGCTGAATCCATTGATGCCACAGTCAATATGATGGGCTTACCCTGAACTGAGGAGGATGTATTGATCGGTGGAAGCGATGACCATACACTGCCCTTCATAATGACGGTGAAAATGTTAAATTTAAAGTAAATTAAAAAGATTTAAAGAATAGGAGACATGCAAGTTTTAATCTTTCCAATTAGGTACACACAGAGAGATCCCATGGAAGCCAAGTATTAGCATCAAATATAAGATTCCTACAAAGCTCAACTCCATACCATCAGACATATTCTTTCAATTTCCACAATACAAAGAAAAACCAAAAACTTTCAATAATCGCCAACTTTTTAGTTACAGAATTCTATTAAAAAGTGGTAGAGTGCCACATGCTATAAACAATGAACTTTGTAATTGTCTTCATAACATAAATTTCCACAACCTCAACAGCCTTAGGGGTTTGTATTGCCAAACCCAAGCTAAGCAATCATATTTGACCTCTTGGAAACAAAATAATCTACCTCTAAAGACTATTAACATTTTCAAGTAAGTTCAATTGAACATAATTCTATACTAAACTCCCAAATAGGGCAATGAGGAAATCTGGTTTGATACAGAAAATTAACAGTTATATCCATCTGCAGATATGCGCATGTCTGAGAAACCAATATCAAATTCCTTAACAAGTTTAAGCCAAATATTAAAATTATGATCATGACACTACCAAACAATAAAAATTTTCTTTATCAAGAACATAAATTTTAATTAAAAAAGAAAATGAAACCAAGCCAAGCCAGGCCAGGCCAAGGAGAACAAAGATGACTCGATCCTAAAATAAAAATCAAGGGAACACATTACGAGCTGGATTCCCGACTTACAAGAAAGACAAGACACAACTTATACAAATCATTAACCACGATTAGAGTTGTTACACTTCATTATGATCCTCAAATAATTACCTGTATCCCCCTAACGGAAGGCAAGTCTCTTCATTTAAACAAGATTCTGAATTATGAGTCCCAGCTTTCATTGTCTAATCCAACCCAAATGTATCACAGGTTACTTCAAAACATTGTCAAGTGAACCACCAAAAGGTTCAAGAGATAAAGTCAATAAATTGATAGAGAAATAAATATGAACGAGCAGTACCAGCTACCTGCATCACCAGATCAAACTCGGCGACAACAGTGGTATAAGATCTCTTTTTCTTCAAATTTTCTTGAGCAACCTGCATATATGTGACAGCATAAGTACATAAACAATACCAAACCAGCCCAGCCAAAAAGAAAAAGAAAAAAAATAAAGAAATAGTCCTGAAATATATATCTATATACATATATATATATGACATAAACTGAATGGCCTGAAACTTTGTTACCATACCAGTTATAAACACATAAATTTAAATAAGATATCTCCAACATATAATGAAGAAAAAAAGATCTAAAACCCTTTAGTTCATTAAATATTCATTTTCTTTTTGTCATGTTCTTCAACTAGTTTAGCAGGTAGGACCGTTGGCCATTTTTTTTTTCGGAATAAGAAATAGATAAAAGATAAAGAAACGAAGGAATTCAGACATGTACACAGAATACAGGAGAGAAATGAGACGACTATACTCCTTTTTTGGTTAAGAAAGAGAGAGCAGGAAAGATGAGAAAAAGGGAGACCAAAGAGAAAAAGAGGAGAGAGAGAGAAGGTCACAAAAAAGTTTATGTTTCTAATTTGTTTTTATTCATTTTACCATTTAAAAAAATAAAAAATAAAAATGCTTACATGGGAAAGAAATCAAAACCTGTCAGACGTGGCAGAAAGAAATACTTACAATAGAAGGAATAATTTCTTGGTAAAGAAAGCAGGAACTCAATAAAAGGAAAGGAAGCACCCAAACAGAGGAAAAATGAGTCTTCGAGGGTGTTACCCTCTTTTTTTTTTTTCTGCATATCAGTTTATTACCAAAACAGAAAATCTGCATAACTGGTATGATTACATAGCTTTGTTCTGAGAAGCAGTCTCAGTATTCCAGTAAACTGTGTAACATCTTGCCAACACAGAAACATGAATTACCTCTTGGATGGTCTTCTTACTACTCTCAGAGAGTAAGAATACAGGAAAATTATATGGCTTCCACATTATACCAGATCCCTGAAAATGTGAAATTGATTGGTTCCATATGTCAAACAAGATGCTAAAAAAAATGAAATACGAGCACTGCACTATCAAAACTCTTCCCTTTAGAACTGGTAAAAGTAAACAATGTTCTAAGATGTGAAATACTGTGATCCTTACCTGAACAATTAAGTTAACTAATAATCGGTAAAAGTATACAATGTTCTAATATGTGAAATACTTTGATCCTAACCTGACCAAATAATTTAACTTATTTCATATTCCCCTTCAACCCGTATATTCAAGTTAAAAAAAAAAATAGAATGCCAAGTTAGATAACTGCCCAGTGTGCTGTGAAAATCGTTGGGCAATCAGGATAAAAGTGCTATATTTATATTATCATACCATCTCCTCTTTATTCTTGGGTGTCCGGAGTGGGGTGCTTAGGAACAACAGAAGTTTTACTAATTAAAATAAATCTTAAAGAAGTATAAGAATAAAAAGGACGAGAAATCCTCCCCCCAACACACACCCCACCCACAAACACCAAAAAAAAAAAAAAAGGAGTGAAGCATAAGAATTAAATAACTGCTGGAAATAACATAAAAACCCCAAGAATGACCCTTCTTGACTACAGCCTTCCAACCCAAATTAAACAAAAATGGATGTTTCAAACTTCCTTGTAAAAGGCAATAAATGTTTTCCCATTTATTTAACTCACCAACCAGCATCTTAGTATATGACCAACAAACAATTTAATTTGGTAAAGCACTGCATACGTCACATTACTAATCCACTACGAAATATGCAACAAAAGTTGGCTGACATGTAAGCATATCATAATGGAAAAATAACATACAATTGGGTTCCATGCGTAATTGGTGTTTTTGTAAGGAGAAAATTCAGCTTGAGGAAACTTATGAGCAGGAGAGAATCCTACAAATGAGAAGTGGCATCATCAGCAACTAGAATGCTGTTAGACAAATGTTTTTCTATGATAAGAAAATGATGAGTGGATAACTGATCTTACCTTTCAAAACATTCTGGAATTCAGCTCCTGATTCAACTAAAACACCCCCCACGTTTCTAGCAAAACTCGAATCATTTGCAACCCTGAAATAAGACCAAGCATCTGACATGTAAGCACTATTGCCAAAAAGTAAGACAACCAAAACAGTGATAGCCACAGCCATCTTCATTAAGAGAGTGTTTTGTCTTCCATAGGTATATTAAAGACAAGACTCACACCAAGTCCAACCTATCCATTTCCAACCCAAAGCATAAGAGCATCCAATTACCTATTTATATATAGCAAGAACAATAAACAACTAACAAAACCTGTACTCCAAACAAGTTGCATCTTCTACACTTTTGTTGAAAGAGTAGGATTTTACTTTCTCAATGATTCAGTGAATTAGAAAGGCTTTAATATATCAACAAAGAACCCACTTGATCCCACTATTGACAATGTATCTAGACAGAACAACTTATAAGAAATAATTATCATGATTCTCCTATAAATACAGGTAAACTGCGTGACCACGTAGACATCCTTAATTTTTTCAGTTCGTGTTGAATACAAATTCATTAAACAACCCAGAAAACTTTCTTATTAAATTACAGAAATATGTCGTGGTTTTCAAGTACATAGATCAAACTAGGTTCTACTTTGGATTTTTTGCATCCAGAATCTGGTACTTTGGACTTCATGGGTCTATTGCAGTTATAGTAAGTGAGTAACAAACTACACAAACAAAATTTTGGGGACATCTTGTCCCTATCTTGTATTATTTCAATATAATAATACAGAGTTACTTGTTTCTCGTCAAAAAGAAAAACAAAAAAAAAAAAAAAAACAAACAAAGAAGCTAACTACACAAACAAAAGCACACACTGATTTAAATTCTAGACTAAACAATGCAAGATTTAAAGCAGTTCGGCCAAGATTGTGCCTACACCCACAGCAAGTCCTCCACAAGCCTTTTACTTCAAGCGAATTACACTTCTTTTCCCCACCAAATATTAAAGAAGGAATGAGTCTCCAAACCTAAGAAGGCTTACCTCAAGCTCTATATCCTCATTCTCTCTCGCACACTCTCTAATTCAGACCCAGCCTTACATAGTAAATCCTCCAAAACCAGAAAAGGAGGAAATTAAAAAATAAAAAAAATCCTAGTAGGAATATTATTCTTCTAATCCTAGTTCTAATAGGATACATAGTTAAAAAGCTAATAGTTGTAAACCCCTCAGCCACCTAAACCTAAAAGCTTAACTGAATACAACGGAATAGACCAAACCCGTGTGATTCCTTGCTGTTTCCTTGTTGATTTCATAGCCAGTTGCCACCATACATTAGCACAATGAACATAACACTGCATGCTGTCTCACTATGAATTCAATTTTCATGATCTAGTTAAATCTCTTTTACGGTGGGGGAGAAGATGTAATATTATTTTTAAAAAATATTTAGAAAAATATCATTTTTAAAGTAAGAATTAGTAATTGTTAATCAGTTTTTGAAAACTGGTAACTAGTAATTAAAATGCTTGTAATTCCTATATATTTACGAAGACATCATTTATTCCACAAAGACATCATTAATCCCGGCCTCAAGTTCTATCCTGGCAAACATGCGTATAAATTTAATTTTTCGTGAACCCACATATGAATATAAACCACAAGAATGTGTAGATATCCTTGGATTTCAGTTCATGTTTGGTACAGAATTCACAATTGGCAAGAAAAAAAAAAAAAAAAAAGCCCCAAGAAATATTTCTTTTCCAAATCAAGAAGAAGAAATATTGCATCAGAACACCAAAAAAATTTCCTTTATCCCAACTACTGAAGATATCAATCCCAGATTTGTTTATTCAATTAAATATTCAAGAAATAGGTCGTACAATTTAAGATTTGCTTTTATTATAATGGATCAAATCTAACTCAAGTTTAAGCAGGTCAAAAAGCGGGATGTCAGCCCATAATGATGAGTTTAAAGAAATTTTAATCCTCATATTCTCCCTTCTATTCTCCCTTGGTTCTACTCTACATCACCTCCCCTTCGGATTAATAAATACTGAAGCAGAATCTCATTAATGACATAGCAGTACTATGCTTATTTCGATCACAACTCATCACCTGAAGACTCAATATCCTAAAATAATGGTTTATTTATTTCTAGCAAAAGGAACCAAAAGAATACTAAATAAAAAGTCTAGTTTTTATTTCAAAGATTTGCCCCCTTATGAGGATTTAGTTAATAGAAAGACAAAGAAGAAGCAGAAACATGCAACTTGTATGTATTGAAGAATGTACCTGATAAAGAAATTTTGAATTTCATCAGGAGAGAGCAAAATTGCTGATGAATGAGACAATGGATTAGCATCTGTAAATCTGATAACTGGAGCAACGACCTTATCTCTTCCAGGATCTAAGAATATGGAGAAGAAGAAACACGTACCACTAAAGGTTCGTTACAAAGATATTGATTAAGTATACTATAATGATACAAATGAATGCCCATTCAAGAACTTACTTGAACAACCAATCTCCCCAGAGAGATTGAGTAGCCGAACACAAGGATCTCCATCAACAACCTTATACATGGAATTTTGTAGATCAGGAACCGACTGCATCAAGTTTGTCTGTCCAAAAACTTTTTCAAAACAAGAAAACCCGTAACTCAATTAAAATATGGATTTTATAATGAGCGGAACTATTTCAGTAATAAGGTAACATATACAAGATATGAAAGTACATTGCACTCAAAAAATGAATAAGTTAAGAAAACATAGTATGCATAATCTTCTCCAATATATATGTAAGTTTATCCAAATAATCATGTCAGTCAGAGTACAATCATTTATCGAATCCTAATTTTAGCATAATGTAAATGTCAAGACTGAACCTCTGTATGCCATATTTTACTTAATGGAAAACATTATCACCGGCATTTTGAATAAACTTGTCATGCCCAGTTTAAAAGTATATATTCAAATACGGCGGGATGAGGGAGCCTGAGCTTGAGCAATATATACACCAATTACACTTGTTTTCCTAAACTGGAATCTCAACAGTTTTGAAAAGTGGTAAACAACAAGAAAAAGGCCATGCTATGTCCAAACAACCATCAAGGGAGTAAACTGTTATCATGAGATTATCAAACCAACTCTTCGTGAAGACTCTAGTGTAGACCTGTTTTGGCTTCAGAAGGTTCCATAAATTACAGCAAGTAACTTTTTTATTTTTCTTATCAGCCTCTAATAGCACGATGGTCTTATGTAAAAAATAATACTAATAAAAAATGGTGAAGAATTGAGTGACTAAACATGATGGTATTTTGAGCCTAATTGTTTAGAAACAAAATCATTAAAAGTAATACTTTAGAGGATCATTGTACCGAAGTGAATCTAGTTAAACTATGCGTGTGTTTTACATGTTTAAGAGACATAATAGGACCCATTTCCTTTCATTTAGGTCTTCAAATTCAGAAAGTATACTATATAACATGCAACCATATATTATCTTATTCTACTGAATTTTCGCAGGAACAACATAAATAAGGAATAGTCACAATCAGTCCAGAAAAAATTGGATGACATTTCAAATAGAAAGCAGATCAAAGGGCATCGCAATATATATATGTGAATAGAGATAAAATTGAAGAGAGAAGTTACCAGCGAGAGAGAGTCGGAGGTGGAAATTGAACAAGAAAAGGAGAAAAAGGAAGTTGGAAGCCATGACGATAATTTGAGATTGGGATTGGGTTTGGGATTGGGTGGTATAAACCCTAGAGTTAGACCATGGTGTCGCTCAATGCAGAATGCAAATATAGCAAACAACACACACTATCTGTATTGTGCATTTGGGTATGGAGTTTGGACTATCGAGTTTGAGTCGCGAATTTTATGTATGATTTAGCCATAAATCAAGATGGGATCACCTTCCTTACAATTACAAATAACACAAGCTTTTGGATACACTTTTTTTTTCCCCCTAATTTTTCACCCTAAACTATAAAAATTGTACAAATACCCCGTAAACTATAAAAATTTACATTTCGTCTGTTAAAGTAACGTAACGGAAGATATATGTTTGAAAGGTTAATTTAGTAAGTAACAAAAAAAAAAGGAAAAAACACAAGAAAATAATAAAATAGAAACTGTTAATAATATATATCTATTCTAATATATAGAAAGGGGAATGGACTTAGGTTTTATGTCTTTGATCCACTTAATTTTTTAATATTTTTTGACCTTCTGCGATAATATTTATATTGGTATTTTTTTTTCGAGTTAAGTCATTATAAAAATGTTATTTTTATAATAATATATTAAATTAAAAGATAAAATTCTTCGATAAATAAACTAACTCTCCAATATAAATATATCACCAAATTTGCATACAAGTTAGTAATAAAAAGGTGTAAATAAAAGTCGTTACCTATCAAATGTATAAACCAATTACATTACTTATGTGTACTTTACTTTCATGTTTAAAAAGATTATATTTATGTAAATAATACTTTTCCCTATACATAATTATGAGCGAGTAAAAAAAAAAATGTGAAGGTAAATTTTCAGTGATGTAATAGAGTTCGAAAAAGTCATTTGGAATCACCCTCAAATAATTTGATACAATTGACCACACGCATGATTCAATTCAAGATTTGATTCACTCTTTTGATTTATGTATTAAATTAGGATCAATTTATAAGTCACTACTTAAAGAAAGCACACACACAAATCCTTGCATATACGTAAACAATAGAATGTTAATAATTTTGTTTTCAAAGTTTTAAAACATATTATTTTATATGAAGGATAATGTCAAGGATACCACTTTTTTAATATCACTTAACATGATAAATGAATTGTCACGATTCAATTTGTGAATTAAAACTTACCACAAATGAGTTGAATATTATTCATCATCTGTATAATGATAAATTATATGTCACATAATAGTATTTAAAAAATTGAAATGAGGAGGGATATTTAGCATCATTATTAATATGATATTAATACATGAGTTTCAACTAAGTGTTGAACTTAGGTAGAGATAGATTCATATTATAAATCAAAGATTAGCCATTTATTTAACCACAAGCATTATAACCAATTATAAAAATGAGTTCATATCATAAAAGTATATGATTTTAATAAAATTAGCTTTTGCCCCCACGAATTTATAAGGATCTGCTTGGTATATTTTTTGAATCCAATTTTATGTTTTTAAAACACTCTTTAAAAACCAATCCATGAAACCATGTTTGGTGGCTTTTTCTAAGTCTAAGATTTAGAAATTTTTCAAGAAATAGAAAATGTTAACTTGATATTTTTAGATTCTCTCTATTGACCCATAACCCATTTGAACTTTACTCCCACTTATATCTATTCCTTCTTCTACCTTGTTCGAGGTAGTACTTATGAATGTTAATCTTCGTCAATATTCATGAATAAGGTCACATATATGGTTAAAAAAATATCTATTTTTATACCCTAAATTTTTTTACTCGCTCTTTCAAATCCAAACTTTATTTTGTCAATCTTATTATTAAGATTGCCTCTCACATACACTTGAAAGGTTACTTGTTTTCTATAATTTTTTATTTTCCTCTAATTTCAGTTCAGTTTATAATCTTGAGTTTGATACTTATGATTCTTCTAAAATTTGAGTTCCTTTTATTTGAATACAATTATTTTTTTCTGATTGGTTTCTAATTGAAATTTTTATATAAAATATTTGACCTTCATAGTCTTAACTTTTTACTCAAGTAGTGTGTAGGTGATTATAATCAACTTCAAGTAGGGTTGAGAATCAATCTATTACTTTGACAACTTTTAGCTAAAATCTATCATTTTTTAACTTTTGATTGATAAATTAGCTAAAAATAATTAATGTGACAAAATCGCTTCTTATATTTTTTGTTGATATAGGTATGATGATATCCTTGAGATAGTTAGATTTGTTGATTAAGTTGGATGTTGGCATGACTAGAATAAAGTTTCTTTATTTGTTGATATATATGAGAGATAATTAATGTTAGTAACTTTGTTACTAATAATGAAAATAGAAATAAATTAATGTTAGTCAATTTAGTATATGATATATTAATATTAGTAAATTTAGCATATCATATACATGTAAGATTGAAAATGGAACTACGAATGGAAAAGTAAGTATTAAACTAAGACTAATCATTTGAACCATAAGTCGCAAAATAACAAAATTGTAGTTGTCAACCATTTTATATGTATAATATGTGTGTGTATGTGTATAATTTGTGAGTTTTTACTTATTATCTTTTAGGATTAGTATTAAGTTGATAGTATGAGTGGTTTTTTTTGAAGTAATTAATTGTCTTAGGCTTCAACTAGAGAGAAAGAAAAATGAATTCTATTTTTGGTATGTTATATTGATTTAAGACAAAATTGCATATGAGAGATATATGAAATAGTAGTATTGAGTTTGTTTGGGTAAAGTTTAAGTATCAATTAGAAATGTTACTAGTATAGTTAAGTAAATAAGATAAATTACACATATTAACGAGACAGAGGTCCCTCTTAGTGATGTTTTTTTGCTTTTTATTTTTACTAGAAATTATGATCAAATCTATTGTGGAATTTATGTTATATTGTCTTTGATGATATTTCAGAGCAATGAAGTATCTTGAATCTCATATCTATCTTGACTTAGTTGACAACTATCCTGACTTACAACTATTCAATTGTCAAAAAAGCTTTCCTTTTAACAAAAGCACCTATGTAACTTCTAACGTCACTCAAACAAGCATGAGCTAGTGCTCCAAGCATATTCTTATGACCTTTTATTATACTATACACTAGTCAAACTCGTGTGCCAAATCTCTTTCATATACCTCTTTAAGGTTGTCTTTGTGGTGATTACTTTTTAAGCAGCTTCTGATGTTTATTGTCCCTTTTTGATACTTCTCTCTAAGATGTCTATTACATCTACTACTATTGAACTATACCTTGTAACTCATTCTCTCAAACATTGATCCATTCTTAAGGCTGCCAAGTTCCTACAAAACTCTCGTGAGCAAAAGGCTCCCTCAGTCTTTTTGAATTGCCCACACATCTCTATTGAGATGGCACTTGCACTTGATTCACCCCCTACTCTGCCTAATTTAGATAAACCTGACTCTGATACTAACTATCATGATTCAGAAGTTTAATAACAATGAATTATATGGCACCAAGACTTCTCTAAGCCATGGTTAGCCTTCTAAATTTTCGTGTATAGTTAGTCACTTTTTCACACCTTTATAAATATATGTTATACTGCACATGCCTAGAAAAGAACGACTATCGCTAAATCGTGCCTACAAGTAATTATGATTGCGCCCATGTGTCACGGTCTTTGTCAAGGTATTCCTCTAATTAATAGGTTCTCAATTGCCATATATCAAGGTAATCCTCTCACTAATAGGTTTTCACCTATCATCAAGGTTGACACCACATGCCTACTTATCTAAGGGTATTCTTCCCTTAGCAGCATGTGTGCCAACATGCTAAGATAGAGTTGGCACGTCGTCTCATCTACCAAAGTCACATCGATACTTTCCAAATAGCTAACATGGAGCTAAACGCACCCATACATCCATAGGCCAATTCTCGAGCCAATAAACCCGCACGGGTGTAAGCAAGTTCCTAATAACATATACGTGACTCATATTTTTGTGTGCATTCTTTCTGCGGTAGCATAGTACCACCCCCACCTATGTTTATTTACTATTAAGTCCCTCAAATGGCCTTTATGTGACCAACTTAAGTTGAGGTATATGTGATCTAGGTACACCATACATCTTCTAGACGCTCTATGCCTAAATCGTGCCCACAACATAGGAGCTCAAAGCATAGCGTACCCATGAACCCATTTATGGAGATTATGGTAATATCAAACTACCCAGTACCATTGACAAGAATATCCTACTTGTGGAGACACGTAGCTCCCTTATGGTTTCCATGTGGCCGTACAACTTGCACTTCAATATGCTAGTGGATGTATCACTTTGCACCTCGTGTGTTGGGGGTAGTGAAGAGCCAACATCATGTCTCATCCTAAAAATCATTCCAAGTTTTTAACTTTTACCATAAGGGAATGTGATTTCTTCTAGCAAGTGCATGGCTTTAGACCCACTTTTTCTCAAGGTTTCACAAAAATAACCATATGATTACAATTAGGGTGGTAATTCATATTGTCGTATTATATTCGTGTCTTATCGTATCATGTCGTGTCGAGACATATGTATAACAAGCAGTTGCCAAATCCGAACAAGACATATTTATTATTTGTATCATCATTTGTGAACCCATATACGACATGCTAAATATAAGGTAACTCATGATATGACACATTAGCACACTATATAAATATGTCATTCTCAAGTCCTATAACATGACATGCTAAAATGTTCATGATTTAGCTTATTAATTGAGCTTAATTTAACTTGTTAATGTTAAACATCTCCTATTTAGTTAACCTGACATAACCTATTAATCTATCAACTTTAACCTGTTAATCTTTTTCATATGTCCAATATAACTAATAAACCATAATTAATCAAATAAATATAATACGAAATGCAAAATTCCAAACCAAAATAAAACTTGTCAAATTTCAATACACAAAATATAATAGAGTAGTCTTAAGTCTCAACACATATGATATAAAATAAAGTCTCAAAATATTTAATGATATTAAACAGGTCAATTTTGAGTTTGGCAGGTTAATTTGATTTTGACATGTTATTTAATTGGGTTAAGTCTGTTTTAACCCCTCTTTTTTAAGACAAACCAAACATGCTAACTTTGTGAGGATTTGAATCATGTTATCGTGTCATGACATGAATTATCATCTTTAATAATGATCCTCTTAGCTAGGAGATGGTGTATCTTTGATCGGAATGGGCGTCGAACTTTCAAATGAACAAATTAAATAATTACAACTCTATCGATTCCCTATTTAAGACAAATTCAAACATGCTAACTTTATGAAGTTTTAAGTTGTATTATCGTGTCACGATCTAAATTGTCGTCTCTAATTACGATCCTTTTAGCTGGGAGATATTGTATCTTTGACCAGAATAGTGTGTATCTTTGACAAAAATGGGTACTAAACTTTCATTTGAACAATTTGAATAATTTCGACTGTCACTAACTGTGTCAAATATATCTCACACTACATACTCCCAATCACCTTCTTAACCTTGCCAAATTGTTGTAACTTTGTCTCGAGTTCCGTAGAAAAATTCTACAATAATCTTCTAATAACAGTTATCGCGAATTGTCTTAGTTGTCTCAAGTTCTACAGACTGATTATGCAATCCAGCCTTTGGCATATAGTATATGACCCAGCTAACACGCTACACATAGCTAATATATGATACTGTAATATGTGTACATACACATCCCTATTTTGGAAGAAAATATGACTGAAGATGGAAGAATTCCTTTTTTTTTTTCTTTTTAAGTGAAGGAAAAAGACTTGAAAATTTGTGACCAAGTATATTTTGAGAAAATAATCTTTTCTACGATAACTTTCTTGGACAATTTCTGCAAGATTGTCTCGACTGTCTCAAATTCTGCAAGACTAATTATATTATCCAACCTTTAGCATATACATAGCCTGACCGATATGCTATACATAGCTAATACATAATATATGCGTAATGTATATATACTTATCCCTANTTTTTTTTTTTGCCTTTTCTTTACCATTTTCTTTCTCAATAGTATCCAAGCTCTAAACACAGCCTTCAACGAGGGTTAGAAAAGAATAAAAACTATTTCATCACATGCTGCAGCTTTTGCAAACATTTCTTTGGCTACACTTATTTTGCTTTTTGTTTCTTATTTTTTTATTCATTTTCAAGGAGAATTCTTTAAAAATAAATAATGGATAAGAACACATGGCAAATAAAATCTGAAGACGAGAAATTAAAAAAGAAACAAAAAAAAAAAGGAAGCAAAAACTTGGTTTTTTTCCCCTTCAATAACTCAGTTTTGTTTAGTTCTGGCTCCAGTAGTCTAGAGATGCTAGAAGTATAAGGCCATAGATATAGTCCCCTTGATGGGACCGGTCTTTTACATGTTTTAACCAACACATGTCAAGTTTTAACCAGCACAGTATCGGACAAACATGACCTGTGTTGGTTAAAACGTAGACAAGATCGGTCCCCTTAAGAGAACTACATCCATGCCCGAAGAAGAAACCCTATATATATATTAATCTAAAATATTTTCTATCGTCAAACATGCATGAAAATGGAAGCAAAAATGACCTCTCAATAAAAATTTCATCTATAATATTTTCTCTAGCTAAACATACATTCAAATAGAAGGTAAAATGACCCCTCCATAAAATTTTCAACAAAAAGAGAGAAGAAAAAGAATAAAGGTTCACCGAAGTTGCAAACCAAAGTCTTCTTCAGCTCGCTTTAGTACGGCTATGACCCTATTGAAAAAGTATGGCTTGACTTCTTTAATGTCCTTAAATGTCCTTGATTCGTGTTTATCCACCTGAAAAGAAGTGGCAGCTTAAGTTAACAGCAAAGAAGCACAAAGTTATGAACAAAATAATCATTTAAATGATCAAACCAAAACTGAAAAAATCTGAACTTGCTTCTATAAGCACTCACAAAATAGACAAGCAGTATTGCCAGTGCTGGTGAAAGGATTTGTTTTAAATTATAAGATTTCGGATTTGAGGGTATCAATTAATTGATGGTCCAACTATTTTTTTTGGTCATAAAAGCTTCTTGTACCGATACTATGCCAAAGTAATAATGATGTAAAGATAACAGACACAAAATGATCTATAGATTGTAAAGATAATGACTGTATGCCAAAGAGAAAGAAATAGCAGAAAACAATATACCAAACAAAAAAAATGAACTCGAGAACATTTTAAAAAAAGTTAATACTTTTCTATTAATAAGTTTTGAATTTTGAAAGCAAGCTCGTAGACATACGTCAACAACTAAATGCCTAAAGAATGTAAAGTACTAGCAAAAGAATTTTTCTGGAGGAAAAAATTAAAGGAGAAGAGAGCAGTTTTTTTGAGAATCAAGATAACAAAACCTAGATGTAAGAAACTTTTTCTAAGAAGTGCAAATAATTTAAAATGTAGATGATACTGGAACTGTACAAAATTTATAAAATTATCTCCTATTATGAGTTCAAATGATACTAGAATTGTACAAAAACTCCCATTTATTTTTAAATTACCTCTTATTGTGAGTTCAAATGATACTAAAATTGTATGAAAACTCCTATTTATAAAAAATACCATGTAAATCTTTAAAATATGTTAACTGCTGATACTTTTGAAATTTTATCTTTAATTAAGAAAAAAAAGGATAAACACGAATTTAGATTGACAAGGCTAATGATATAAGATAATGGATCAAATTAGTAGTATGCATCAAACCAACTCTAAACTGATGGCTTCCATTCCAACACTTACTTCTTTAAATTTTAGAAGAACTAAGTTGGTGACAGATGCTGATTTTTCCCTATCCCACCTAGAAAAAACAAAAGATGGACAGAATGCACAAGCATGTGAGTGTACATAAGTTTCCTACATACATTTATAATGCAAGATGCCAAATGCTTTAGTAAACAAAAAAGGTAAGAAATTAAATTCAATATGTTCCAAGTAAATCTCATTTCAGAAAAACAATAAGTGGCAAGTAAACCGAACTCTGCAACACTAAAGGAAAGAAATAAAGCATAATCCTTAGAGAACAAAATCGAAGTTCTTTAAGATGGTAAGTTGATGTAATGGAAAATACCATACTTCTCTAGATGTGCAATTTCATACTAAATTTGTATGGACAACAAAGAATAAGGCTTCATCGGGTGAGGGCATACATGAACAAGAAGAAATGGCATAAGGCAGAAATAGTTAATTAGTATATAACACTTCTGGGGTTTTGATTTTGTTGATCCCATTGTTCTAAACTAACCAAGCAATATAATTAGACAAACTTTCCTAGCAACCATACCTCACAAGCATGATCTACTTGATCTATGGTAAAAGTAACATACCTCGCAAGATTCAATGACATCACTAAAAAGGTATAACTCTTAGAGACAAGATGTTCCCAGATTAATAGCAATATCAGAAAAAGATTAAAGAAAAAAAATACCTCACAAGCATTAACTCATTAATAGAGCGCCACATTCCACGTCCTACATCTTTCGCAAATGACTCTCTTGCACTTCGTCCATGCCACAACTCTTTTGTGATATACATCACTTCATCAACATCTACCTGTAAGAAATATGGATAAAGAATACGCGCACGCACAAGTTAAGAAAATCAGAATACATGACCTTTTAGGAATCGAAGTGTAACACCATTATTTATAATTCTCTAGGGAAATAAAGTTCGTTGGTGCTTATGAAAAAGGAATAATATTTTGAAATCACTAGTAAAAGTTCAAGCCCTTTGGCAAGTGTTGATGAAGTTGACAACAAAGGTCTTTAATTGGTCCTTCATCTTCAATATCTAATTATCTTGGGTTTACTATTTACTCAGTGTCATACCTGCACTTGCATGGCAGTGCCATATAGTGATTCTTCATGCTCAATAAGACGTTGATGCAGAGTCCGATAATGAACCAAATCCGAACTCACCACAGGTTCTGTCTGAACTTGCAATCCTGCCAATTATGTCACAATGTAGAAGGCCATCACTTGTCCAAAAATTACAGGGATGGTCCCTAGGACAGGTATGACACGAACCTCAAAACTTGGTACTATCTGAAATACAGTTAGATGCAATAATGTCTGTCAAACATGGAATAATTTAAAAATAAAAATGATAACGATTAAATAACGATAGTACTGTAAAAATAATAAGGAATTTAACAAGTCATAAAAATAATATCACAAAATATTAAATTTGTAAACTATTTAAACAATAAATAATGTATTATGATGAAAATATCAAAAACCACCATTAGCTAAGGTGAAAAAATCATTTTTAATATTAAATTATTATAAAATTTAATTTCTCCTCGTACATTTTAGGTTCATCTTTGTGATCCAAGCCTATAACCTATATCTCTTGAAAAAAAAAAAAAAAAAAAAAAAACTCGACTCTACAAAAGGTAAAGACTTGCCAAAACGTTTGTTTGGCAATCCCCTTGTGTTTTTCTTCATGTAACTAGGAGGCGGCTGAAGGGTGTCTTTTAGTACTTAATTAATTGGTGTGATATAAGTTTAATATTTGAATATTAAACAGGTACTTCAATTATATTTGAAGGTCAAAAACAATTTTCCCTATATTTATTAAAATATTAGCAATATATAAGTCTTTGTTTTAGGTGAAAGAAGGACTTCCAGAAACTTCCTGACATCTGAACTTTCCTATGTATTTATGAACTCCCTCTCTATTTTAAAGTACATGTTTAGCCTATCTTTATTTCTACAGGCAACAACGAAGGAAATTAACAAAGGAAAGAATTCCTATACAAAGCTAACCCACAAAGGAAATCTGCTAGAATAAACCCAACAAAACCATTCAATTAACAAATGAGAAAATTCCTATAAAAATGGAGAGGGAATTCAGATTAACATAAATTGGAAAGATCAGAATTCAAGAGCCAAGAACGTCCTCAAAAGTTCCGTAATTCAGATTTCTGAAAAATTGGAGATCCCGGGAATGAAAAAGGAATGTCATTATATATACAAAGCTAACCTATAAAAATAGCAGTTCTTCTTCAACATTGACAAAATTTCTCCTATTTCATTCTAACCAAATAATCCAAACCGCAAGACAATAGCATTCCACTAAATTTTCAAACTTGCTCTATGCTCAGGCACCCCTCCTCAATTCAATCGAGTCAGGATAAGAATAAGACTTTGGAAGAACCAATTCCATCTTCAATTCTCTAAGTATATCTACCCATTGCTGATAAGTCACATTATAGTGCATAAAAGATTATCTTAATCTACAGTTGAATATTTAAGATCTATGTTGATGTTTCCGTTTTGCTTTCAGAGCATATTTCAAAGTCTCTAAGTGGACAGTAAGAAAGCCTCAAAATTCCTCTCGTCAATAGGTAAGAGAACAGTGTAGATTGCACAATCATAATCCCAATGACTTAAGAAGAATCCTGATCGAAGTTATTAAAATTCAAAAACAACACAACTATAACCCGTCACACTTAACACTACTGTAGCATCATGCATTTGCCATTGCAAGGGAGATTAAACTAGTGATTAGAAAAAGGTAGCATATATTTCAAATTAACAAGTAAACATTTTAACCTGATAATCTGAAGGATTTTCTTCATCTCCACTTGGTCCATTGAATGGAAGAAGCTTTGCCTTAGGCTTCTCTAAAGAAAATACAACAGGAATGCCACCCTCAATCCCATGATCTCTCTTCAAACGGTGTCTTACCTGAAAGTTATAATCTTAATGAGGATTTGCAAAACCAATTCCATAAACAAGAACAAAAAGAGAAAAAAAGTGTTATTGAAATTCTTTTCCACCTGCCAACAGAATGTGCAAATTAGGGTCTTAACAAATAGTTTCTTTTTCAGATAAAAGAAGAATTATTTTTCTTTTTTTTCCCCTTACTGATAGGAAACAGAAAGATTATATTACAAAAAGAGGGGGAAAATAATGAAAAAAAGAATGTTACTACTTAAGTTCAGACCGTATTAGCAGCAAACTAGACTGATTAAACCATTTGAAGTTCCAAAACTTAAAACTTATTAAAAAAACTTAAAGATCCAGTCGTTAGACATTGGACTAATACACAATTCAACAATTTCAGTACTGAAAGATGGAAACTAATGTTCTTTTACAGGATTCTTAATTTGAGTTAAACAAAATAACAAAGAAACCCTAAATGAAAGTCATTGAGTTAAATGAAAAAATGAAGAAACACCAGACAATCAGACATGCAGTTAGGAAGCAGGGCGGGCGATAATATCTCCCCCGCATCCTAAAGTGAGCTACCCTCCTAAGCACACTTCTGCTATTGCTACTGTTTTCAAAAGATCAACAACATTTAGTCCACTTTTCAATAATGACTGCTTACCACTAGGTTCTGGGCTTCTAGACTTTTATCCTTATTGATTGTAAGACAGTTTAGCTTTTCTCAATGTGAGATATTTTGTTCTGTATTCAATATTTTCTGGACTTCAGCTTTTACTTTGTAGTACCAATATTATGACTTTTATCATGGTTTATATCTTTCAACTATAAATGCTAGATATTTCATAGATCATTTTTATATAAAAGTTAAGAGTTATGCCTCACCAAGGCAAAAACGACTCAGTACCAAACTAGCCTTTTTAAACCTTGCATTTCCTATTAATTTTCTAAAATTAAAAAGGCTATCATTTTTTTTAATAAGAAACAGGGATAATAACGATAAGTAAAGGAGGTAGTAGGTACAAAAAGCTGTCCTTTAGTTATATAGTACATACCTAAGAGGCAGAACTTAAAAAAAAATGTTGAATTATTTTCTAAATGAATTAGATATGTAGAACTGTTCTCTAAAACGTGTCTAGGAGAAATAAATATTTAAACAATTAAAAGCAACTCAATAAGACTTTCAATTATCTATTAAAAAAATAAAAAAATAAATATATAAATATGTAAATAAAGATCTTTAAAAATAAAAAATAAAAAAAAAGCCAGAAACGTTACAGATCGAGATAACGGGTCATTTATTGATTCTCTTAGATCAGCCACATGTATTCTTGTTGGGTCAGCTCTAGCACCAGCTCCCATTGTTGATAAAACCTTCAAACCCCTATGCACACACGCTGCAAGAAGAGCGACATATTGCATATGACACATCAACAATTTAAAAATAAATAGATCAACTCAATTTCCATAAGAGCTTATTGAAAGAAAAAAGAAAGTAAAACTAGAAAGAAAACGGTCAACCAAATGACAAATCCAAAAGAATATTGAATAAGAACAATCCTCAAATTCCTTACAGACGTAACCCACAAGGAAATTAGTGTTTTCTTCTAAGTTCTATCTCATACGAGATCTCTCCTCTTCTATTTCTCTCATGCCATAAATCCCCCATAACAACCATAATGGCTTCTTTACCATATCGCCTTACTCTAACATTGTGGGGTCTGTAAAATATCTCAATAAGCAAGAGTCTGAATCCAAACTAGTTTCCACACCCTGGGAAAATTCTACTGTAATCTCAAAGCTACTCTGCATAACTACAATGGACAAACAAATGATCAAGTATTCTGCTTTCCTTGTACATTACGTACCAAGAAAAGGAGATCAAGGCATAAAAGTTCCGTCCTCTACAACATATCGAAGATAATTGACCTTATCGAGACCTAATAGCCAAGCAAAACTGGGTGTGATCTTCAAGACTACAGATGAAAGGAAGAATAAAAGAAGTCATGATATTTTCACAGGCATGGACTGTGTTATCACATATTATTACCTCAATAATCGAATTCATCTTGAATATTACAATGTCCCAATCAGTTGCAATTTTGTATAACTTCATATGAGAAATTTATATGAAAACCATTATTAAGAAAACGAATCCATTAAAAGCTCGCTGTATTTACAGTATTATCAAAAATGGTGAAGATGGGTCGTTGATGCCATGTAAGGTAGCTGAGATGAGAAGATGTGAAGTTGTTTTGGTTGTTTTGATTGTTTCGAAAGAGGCAAGAAGGGATCACAATCTAAATGCTTAAAGTTTTGATAGAGCTAAGCCCAAGAAAAAATACTTCACAAGATGAAGGTAAACTAAGTTGTAGTCACTTTAAAGTTTCATATGGCATCATTTGGACACCTACATCATATCAAACTACAAAATCTAGAGCACCACAGACATAGAAGGTAACAGATATTTCATTTGATTCGTGAATCAGATGAATCATGATTCAGTATAATAATTCAATCACAATGATTCTATAAAGATAAATCATGACTTGATTAATAATTTGAACGTTCTATAAATCCTTATAAACAACCAAAAATTGCAGAAATTAACCTGAGTTATTCACAAAAAGTATCTTTGTATCAATGTTATCGAAGTAGTCCATAACAAAACCAGGGCGGTCTGAAAGAATTTCATCTTCAGACAATGCATCGTACAATAGCACTTTGGCTTCGATTTGGCACTCTGTGAAGATTAACAAGAAAAGCTCTCTGAGACACTGGGCTTTTGGAATACCAACATCTGATCTTGTTGCTACAGCATGTCTATTTAGCGATGAAAGTGATACCTTGCCACACAATTAACAAATAAAGAAGTATCAAAATCAAGGAGCTGAAGTAGAATCAAGGTTTAAGCCTCTGTTTTTATTTTCATTCTTTTATATAAGAAACAGTAACTTATATTTGTTATAATAAAAAGACTACAAAAAACAAAAGATGACAATGAGTCACTTTTAAGTGTTAGTTACAAACAAGTACTCTAGTCTCTAGTTAAATCAAAGAACATGTCTTAAAATCTTTAGTATCGAAAATCCAAAGAGCAACCCAGTGTGTGACCCTAACTCATAATGACTCCAAACACCCTCTAAATCTTCAAAAACTCTATTATTCCTCTCCATCCACAATGACCACCATACAACCAAGATAGGCATATTCCACAACTCCTTCCTCTGACCACCTTGCCATAAAAGCTATTATCCGACTGAAGAGGATTTCCACCCAGTGGTGATCCTAAATACTTAATGTGCCAAGAACCCATTTAACAACCCATAAGACTAGCCAATTGTGTGATATGATTATTCTCCACATTGATACCCAACAATAAAAGTTTTCCTATACTGGTTTTTGATCCGCATATTAAAGTGAAAAAAATAATAATAACATAAGAAAATGAAAAATGAAGATTAATTAGCTAAATGATTTTGTCAACATTACTAGAACATGAAAACCATATATAGAAGGTACCTGATCAAAGTCCACAAGGAGGAGCCTGCCAACTCCTGAACACAAAAGCATAGATGCAGCATGACTTCTGACTCTTCCAAGGCCAATAACCACAACATACGATCTAGTCACTTTGTGTTGAGACTCAAGGCCAAAAAACTGAACATTCCTAATTATACAAGAAAGACAATACATAATATTTACAAG
This sequence comes from Parasponia andersonii, assembly GCA_002914805.1. Lineage (NCBI taxonomy): Eukaryota > Viridiplantae > Streptophyta > Magnoliopsida > Rosales > Cannabaceae > Trema > Trema andersonii. The sequence continues at coordinate 75,822 of JXTB01000372.1, forward strand.
ATGACTTTCTAACTAGATGTTCTTACAGTCACAACTAGATGTTATTACAGTCACAAAGCTTCTTTTTTGACTGCTTCAAGTTCAAATTGAAAAGCTTCAAAAAAATAAATGTATTTTCTTGTTAAAAAACCTGGTTAAATGTTCAGACACAATGTCATCACTTAGAAGATCCGAATCCTCCATTCTGTAATTTTGACCCTCGCAAACCACATGATTGCCTTTAGTATTTGTCACAGAAAGCCCTTTATCTTCAAGTTAACAAGAATCATAATATAACCACTAAACAAACATTCATGCAAAATACAAAGTATGTAGATAAATTTATTTATGTATACATACACACGTTGTTGTTTGAGTAAGTAGCGAAGTAGTCGGAGTTACATCGGAAGGTTCACTTACAATTCAACTCAATTGCATTTTCACCACGTTGAATCGCCACCTTTCTGTAACCAGACATAACATAACCAACATTATGTTAAATTTTGATAATAAAACATTTCGATTTCGGTCCTAACTAACTAAATTTTCCATTACCGAAGAAATAAGATACATAACTACAGATATGAAATCTAAAATAACAACAACAATAATAATAAATGTGAATAATAGTATAATAAATCAGATATTTGAAGAGATAACGAGAAAGTTGCCTTGAAAAAAGTTTGAGAAGAAAGAAGGTTGAAGTTGAGCCCAAAAGAACGCCCGCTCCCACCAACGCTAAGCTCTTGGCTCTTTCCCCCATCTTTCGTCTCCTTCCCAACAGAGACTTTGGAAGGGTTTTTGGGCGGTTAGTTCACTCTGTTGGAATATGACACAACCCTCGACACAACCCAAATTTACCACTAAAATATGCCTTTATTCCAATTTCACCCCTTTTTTTTTGGAGGGGGGCCTTGTAGTAAAACCATATCCATTTTTTTTAAAATGATCTGGTAAAATGATTGGTATGTTATTATATACCAAGTGTTTATATATTTAGTATAAAAACTAGTATGTTCAGTACATAAATATATATATATATATATATATCTATAAATATAAAAATACATACATTTTGCCATTTAACTATAAAAAGAAGAAAACATAAAATGTTAAAAAAAGAAATCTAATTTCCTAAGTTTATTTTTTTTTTAAATAGAAATTTTTAGATTTGAAACTTGTAATATAAACTATACATTTTCTGAGTCAAGTACCAATTTTGATCTGTCAAATACCCCTTTAAAAATTAAATATTATATTTAAAAATCAATTCAAATTTAAAACTTATTTTAAATTAAAAAGTAAATAAATAAATATTAAAAAGTTCTAGGGTTTTAAAAAATATAAACTAAGCCAAATTGAAAAAACAAAAAAATAAAATAAAAATAAAACTGCAATCATGGGCGAGCTAATATGTATTGACATGTGGTACTAACTGAAGCTGTCAAAATGGGTTGGGCTAAATAGGCTCACCCGTAGCCTATTATTTTGGCCCGTGGGTCGGCTCGACCTGTTCAAGATAGGCCCGAGCCTAGTCCAACTGTACTCTCAGGGTCGGGTTAGGCCTATCAATCTCAGCTTAGTTTTTTTAAAACAATTAAAAATGTATATATATATATATATATATATTATATATTTGATAAAAATTATATAACATATATTGTTGTTTTAATTATTAAATTGTTTTAAATTAATAAAAGGACCAATTATAAGTCGACTTGCCTGGCATGGGGCCTGCCTGGGCCATAGGGACGAGCTGGGCTCCCCTCTCAACCATACGGACTAGCCTAGCCTATCCTGGTTATTTGGACAAGCCGGCTTGTTCCCGCCTATTTTGATAATTCTACTATTAGCATGCTGAAACTGATAATTCTTTTTATTATTATTATGTTTTCTTTGAGCCTAATGGTCACCATGATCATAGAGAAGACAAATTTTATTTTTTCCTTTTTAAGTCATATTTAACTCCCAAAAAAAAATCAACACCATCTAAAACTTGTTTTTGCAACAAAAATAGTACTACAACTAATTTCCTCTTATTATTTTTGTTTCATAAATTAGAGAGCCAAATCATTATTGAAACCATAATATCTGGCCTTTGACTTTATACAAGTCTACTTATTCCTTAAAATTTATTTGCTTTATACTTTGTTTAGCCCGAGAGAGCAAGAGTAAAAGGGATGACCCACTTAAAAAGTAGAGAGAATGTGAAATAAAAAGATTAACAATCATTTATATTTAGTGTAAATGATGAAGATTAAGAAAGATAAAAAAATATTTATTTGTAAATAACTTTATTAAACGTCATTATTTTGCTAATAATATTTTTGAAGGGTAAATTTCTCATTACCCACCTCTGTTTGTCATTCTTCCCTCCAATCCATTCAAAGAGAGAGGGAATGATTTTGGTAGCCCAAAGAAAAACCAAACCCACCCCTCCTCCACCTCTCCTCTACCTCCCTCCATTCCTATCACAAAGTAGATTTTGTCTCTCTGTCCTCCCAGACAGCCCTCCGATTTAATTAAGCAAGACCTTAATAACCAATTTATGCATAAATATCGATGCAAATTTTATATATTTAGGCCCTCATTAATCAGTTTAATTATTTTTGAGTTTCTATAGAATATTTGCATTGCCGCTACGTAAAAGAGGATTGATCAAAGAAGAAAACATATAGCAGGAAAAGATAAATTGTAATTATAAATGTATTCTTCTGAGAAGAATATTATGAGTTTAATATTGAAAAAAAATCATTGGCATTGGGGTAATCACTCAAAAGTACTTTTTTTTCTTCTCCTAGTGCTACCGTAACTTTTCTACCAAACACAATGAGCTAGAAGAAGATCCATGTGGGTTAATAATATTGCCATGTAAATCTCACTCATAAATTTCCCAACCAGCTCTAATCCACGCTATATTATTGATGTCTTGATGAGCCATAGATCAAATCTCATGTATTATTTTGACATTGACCCATTGCACTGTAAATTAAAAAGAAAAAAGAAATACATATGTTATAAGATTCCATTGAGATAAAGCAATGATACTTGTATTAGTCAAGAGCTTTCATGTTGGCTTGAGAAACGAAACCAAGTACAGGGAATGAACGTTTACGGATGACTCAATTTTTTGTTTCAACCTCCTAAATTGTTTGCTACTTCACCCTGGGTCGTAACACCAGAAGAACTAGTTAGGTTTGAACAAGTTTTGCGGTTATGTCCGAGCTTACCACATTTCCCACACCTTCGAATAGGTCGACCTTCTTTAGCTGGTGACAGTGTCTTTTCCTTCCTCGGCCTTCCAGCTGGGCGTTTTGTACGTGGCACGCCATCAGACTTTAGAGCAAATTCTCTTGCCCTCCAAGCCTGTTCATAACTCAAGTTCAACCCAAATTCCCTTTGCATATCGTCAATGATCTCCCTTGGATCATAAGTTCGATTAGTGCCTTGATACTTTGACTTTATGTACTGGCCGATAAACCAACTACCAGCTTGACGATGACGACCACTGTTATGAGTCCTTGTCGAACAAGAATGATCTTTCACAAACTTTCTTATTTCAAAAGATCCAGAGTCTGGCAGTTTGGTTGCACGAAGTCGCCATCTGCAATCTTCATCTACGCATGTCACTGTCAAAAATCTTTTTGCTGATTTTGCCACTCTAAACTCAAAATTTTGCCTAATTGCAAGCATACATAATCTTTTTTGCACTTCCTTCTTGTTTGGTAACAATGTTCCCACTTGCAACTCATCCAGAGGATTCATAGAACTCGCAGAAAAAGCTTCTTTTGTGATTGCAGATAAAGCTTCTTTCGTGGTTACCCACTCAACTGGATCGTCCAAACCCCGAGGCTGACAAAAGCGAGTAGTAGGAGCAGCAGGAGGGGTAGGATCAACATGAGTAGGGTTATCAGTGCTCCGAGGATGCCCCGTACCAAGTTGAGGCTCAACTGACACATCTCCAGGTACTAATTCTGCAGATGACGTTCCAAAATCTTCATCATCATCACAATCATTATTGACACAAAATCTTTGTTCAGTTTGTTCATCTCCAGTAAGGGGCACATATGGTTCATAAGGCCGCTCTTGTGTTTCAGGCAGTGCATTAAATGTTTGGCTGCTTCCTTCACCATACGCCATTTGTTGAACATTTGAACTTCTTCGTACTAGAGTGATGCAGAGTGGGGTTCGAAGGGATGCATTACCCGAGTTTTCACCAATAAAGAAGTTCACATCATCGTCATTGACAATATCAGCTGGCGCAACAGGCACACTTGAGGCAAACAAGAACTTCATACTAATGTCGAATTCGTTTGGGTCAACCAACAGAAGACGATGTACTCTATCCAAGAGCTCTCGGTAAGTAATTTTCTTCGGAACCGACATTCCTTTTGCTTTAGAACCATTGAACCTAAAAATGCCTCCCTCAGGTGATTCAATCCATTGTCCATCGTATGAAACCATTATTCGTACCGTCGACATCTATGAAAATATATAATTAAGGAAAATTAGTGTCAATAATAAAGTATTCAAATTAAAGTACCATCAATACAAAGGCATAATCAATATACTTTACAACTTGCACAATCAAGTTATCACTCACTGAAATAAAGATGCAGTACGTCTCTACAACATAACTCAGTAAACATCAAGACTATATTTGTAGAAAATCACAAGATAAGGTCTTGATGATTGACGAAATAATCTCAAAGAGTATCAACAGCATATTTAATGCATATTTGACATACATTACCCATAACAAGTGTGTTAGAATGAAAATCCTTGTCAAGAATAGATCGATTTTACTAAGTACATACTCAGTAGTGTTCTGAATATAGTATCAGATCTTTCATAAAAAGGCCAGAAAAATACTGAAATCCAACCTAATCTAAGCATTTCTTGCTCAACTTACTCACAATCTTTTTCTCCCGGAAAATTGTTAAACTATCAACTAATGTTAGTGAACTGCCACATGATGGGGCTTATCAACTAATGTTAGTGAACTGCCACATGATGGGGCTTACTTAGGACATATTAGGTGTTAAGTACGTAAGGCCTTTTTCTTGTCTGTTTGTTTTTTTGCCATAATTTATTTGTTTATTTACTTATTTATCATTTTAATTACATTTTTCATTTAAAAAAAAACTTAGTTGTAGTAGTAGGAAAGATTTATTGATAATACATGTTTCAACGTTATAGAAAATTAAAATTATACTAGACAATAGTATGCAAACCAGTCAGAATGTATGAAAATTTCATAGTTCATAAACATGCATTAGCTTATTGCATAATCTCATCTATGCAATTAATATTAAATAATACTAATTCTCCCACAAAAAAAAAAAAAATTGCTGTTAGACTGAGTTCAATTTACTAATCTTCTTTCACATTGATCTTTAATTAGCACTGAGATATGGGATACGATAAATCATTTAAGGGAAAAATTGTCAACTAAAAGGATGAACAGATGGTTGTAAAAGGCTTGTTGAGGGGCATGTGTGGCAAAGAGCAGAGTAGGAAAAAGAAGGTAACTTTATTAAATAAGGGTAAGTTTCAAGTGAAGGGTCATTTAAAAGTTCATTTCTCTAAATTTTCATTCTATCTAGAAGTTTGATGGTCCTAATATTGTTCAAATTCATAATTTGATGTCCACACATGAAGTTTCCAATTATCTCTCTAAAATTCCATTCAAAAAGGCTGTTTCTTGATGTTTATTCTTTTTTAGAAGAGTACTTTTATTTGACCTTAATTTTAATTTCTAAATCAGCAAATATGTTTGTTAACCACAAACTATAATTGTGCAAATGCTCAAAACAGTAACTCAAGTGTAGACATACCTTGGAAGGTAGAATTGCATAAGAAATTACAGGATATAAATTAAGATGATCAATGGGAAGGCACCAAACGAGGATCTAGGCCAATCCAACCACAACTGAGGGCTGAAAAGAACAGACTGAAAGCCTACTTCAGAGTTGAAACAATATCTCTAGATCTTCACCCAACATTATCGCCGTAGAGGGGATATAACAGGAACTTATCATAATCATGTCTCCCCTATCAAAACCAGGAAAAAGAATGGAACAGTCGTGAGAAAATTAGAAAACAAACGAGTCAGAAAGAACACTGACCTCTGTGAAAGAATTCTAGTTTTTCCAAGCACCAAAAGAAAAAAGGAATTTATCCGAAAATAGCATATAAAAGAAAATTTCCTTTTCCCGACTATAAATTACATAAAATCAGTACTCCAAACAAGGGTCTTGATTTAACAATTAAAAGCCATTGCCTACCCCCTCCTCCAACCCCAAAAATGAATGTCCAATAATGAGTTATTTGCTAAGAAGACTGTGATCTTGCAGACATGAGTTTCAGCTTTTTCAGACATGATAATCAACTAATAAAGCAAGACAGAGAAATAGCATAACTGCACAAGCACGGAAAGTACAAAAAGTGCTCGTTAGCATTGCCAAATTCTAGGATCCATTTGCAAGTTCTTCTCAAGAATGACTTTTAAGTAGCTGGACAGGACAATGCTTATATTAAGTACTGACTTTTAAGTAGGCCCATAACTCCTGACGTTGTTTGAACTAGCCTTTGGGAGCAACTAATTTGCACACTATGATTGACCACAAATCAGTAGGCTAGAGACTATTATTCACGACTTTCTCCTTCCACGTTCTATCAGTTTACATTCAAATGTGAACTGTGGCTGCTTCATGGTCACATGCAAGAGAATATTCATGCAATCACCAGTTCCATGAAGCACAAATTCAATCAAGAAAATGATTCATATAATTGTTTGGTCACAGTGATGCAGGAAGCAAAACAAACAACGGATCTACAAACCAACTTGCATGCCAAGAAATACTATACGTGTTTGGTACCAAACTACTAAGACTTCAATTAGGATTCATTGATAGGATCCTGTTCAATCAAAATTTCTAACCGAGTCCCTGTGTACAAAACATTATCAAAACTAAAATGTTCCAACTAAAACATTATCAAATCTTCCTCCAACATCGTTCCACCCAAATATATATATGTGTGTGTATGTGCGCGCGCGGGTGTGTGTGTATATACAGTATGAAAAGGATTACAAAAAGGTCAAACATAAATGAGACAAAGAGCATCCAGCTGCTTAAAGCAATAACTAAATACCACAAAACATCTCAAATCCATATAATACGAAAATAAGAAAAAGAAAATCTTATGTATAAACCGAACGAGTATTGATCTAATTGTATACAGTTTCTAGTAGCATACCACCTAACACCGTACAATGTCAATTACAATGGCTAGTTTCAGAACGAAATCCTTAAGGCCAACAAGTTCATCTATTTCTAACTTTTAACTAAACCGTAGTTTTTTTTTTTTTTTTTCAACTGTAAGTGAAAATCTATGATGATTAAGTCTAAACATGCACAAAGCTTTGGCCTCAAAACCTTCAATAGTGATTCGCTAAAATAGATGTATGACGATAGTTTGATTATGTCCAAACCCACGAAAATGGTCCTGCTTTCATAATACTTGTTAACAATAAAAGCTAGAAACCTTTCAACCTGCATTTTGACAAAAACCACCAAGTACCCCCAGTATTTATATATATACATATAAATATATGTATTTACACACATATACTCTAAGATTATAAATAATGAACTTAATTTAATGAAACAAGTTTTAAGCCGTCCAAGATTCAAAACTATAGATATACAGGACACATACGAGGAATTATACTCAACTATTGCAATAATCAACTAAAACAAAAACCCACATTGACAAAAAGTATATCAAGCAATTGAAACAGTTATGTATAAAAGATTGAATGGCTTAAAATTGAAGACAACACTTGAAAACATCGACAGTGAGGAGAGTGTTCTCTGGAAAAAATGACAAATTGGACCAATATTTGGGCTATATTTTCAGGGTAAAAAGCAGAAACTTACTGGAGCGCCGAAGGACTGGGAAGGAAAGGAAGAAGAAGAACAGCGAACCGCGAATCCCTGATTTTTCCCTCTTCATCTCTTTCCCTTTCGTTTATTTATTTATTTATTTATTTATTTTAGTTGAATTGGTAGCTTTTTTTAAAAAAAAAAAAAAATAATAAAAAATTGAAGATCTAAAATTGGACTTTCTTGGGAGACTAGGAGTTTTTTTTTTAACACTTCATTTTAATAAATATTTATTTTTTTTTCCTTTTTTTTAATAGTACAAACGAACCTGAATTATCCACTTTGTAATAAAATTGATATCCCAAATTCTTAATTACTAATTCTATTTTGGTAATTCAGTCCTCTTATTTTTTTATTCTTTGTAATTAATTTCTATTGATGGAGGTTTTATCAACAATAAATTTAGAAAAAATCAAGAGATGTGACTTATGTGAATTGAATCAATAATCAAAGCAAAAAAATGAGAGAGGATTTTATAGTGGTTCAGCCCCGAAAAAGATGAGCCTACGTCCACTGTTTTCTCACTATTTTATGAATAATAACGAACACTCAAGATTACAATCTCGTCTGGAAAGTGGAAAGACTGAAAAGCTATTGAGAATAATAAAAACTTAGACTACCCAAATTTTGGAATACTCTTAGAATACTTCAACCTGAATACTCAAACTTGTAATACTTCTACTTGAATACTCTTCGGAATATTGAGTCACCTTTATATAGGTAAAGGTAACCTTATGTCCCTAGGATCCTAATTGTATAAACGGATAACTATACAACTGGATAATGTAATTGGATAATCATTCAAAACGGATAACAAGTTGATCACAAATAGGATACTTCAGTTTCCCTTTCCTTATAGGTTTCTTTCATAGCATTTACTTGTTTCCCTCTTCTTGTAGGTTTCCTTTATAACATTTACTTGTTTCCCTCTTCTTATAGGTTTCCTGTTTGACAAGGCAAACTGCACGGAGAATGTCGCACAAAACCTGTGGAAGAGGTCGCATATAACCATCACGGAGGAGGTCGCATATAACCTTCACGGAGGAGGTCGTATATAACCTTCACGGAAGAGGTCGCATATAACCCTTATGCGACCTTAGGATTTTAGACCGCACAACAATTGCCCCTCAGCTCCATTAGTTCTTTAGGACGAAATGGAGCTTCCAATTGCCGTGCGACCTTAAACATGTGATGTCAACTTAAACTTGAGGTCTGAATAGTCGAAGAGCTGCCAGATTCCAAATCTCATCTCTCAAGATCATGTGTATCTTTCTCTGTCGGAACGGAACACGTGTAGCTAAGAACGAAATTCGAGGAAGTCTGATTGATATCAACCGTCACTTTTAAAATCAAATCTTTTCAAATTTTAAACAATCCTGACTTTTCGGATAGAATCAAATCCCGCGCAATCCTCAGCCTTCAGATTTAAAATTCAAACTATCTGATCTACGGCTGTGATTTAACGGTACCTGGGTTATAAATATCAGAAACCATCCCATCCTGTTTCATTTTACTGTTTCTCTCAGAAAACATCAGAAATCCCAAAAAACCCTAGCGCCATTTTATCTCTCAGCTCGCTCTGATCACCGCTTCTTCTCCGACGAAGTTTCAAATCGTCTCAAACCTTCCTCTTCTGAAGAAAGGTTAGTATGTCTTCTCATATTTCTTCTATTCTTGAAAACTTCAATCTTTGGGAATAAACTCATTTCTCCGAAGTGAAACGAGAGATATTTTTTTTCCTTATACTCCCCCATTTTCAGTCTGTAAGGTAGAATTACTAGATATCACTTAGAAATGATCTTATGAAAAGAATTTCTAGGGTCTGATACCCTATTTTATTCTCACTGAACTGATTGTTCATTTACTGATGAACTGCTCGAACACTTTCTGATGAACTGCTCGAACACTTTCTGATGAACTGCTCGAATACTTTCTGATAAACTGTTCGAACACTTTCTGATGAATTCGTAGACCATTTAGGAATAAACTTGCTTGTTTAGTACAATTTTAGGATGAATACCCAGAATGCTAGCATAGTGGAAATCCTCTATCTGAATCCCTGCATATTTCTTTTCAGATGTCTAGTAGTGAGGAATTATTTAGGGAAGGAAATGCCTTTTCTGGGGAATCTAGCTCAAGTGTTAGCTCCATTAACCTTGAGGATTATCTCGAGCCCGAACCCGAGATAGAAATAACAGGGGCAAGACAAAGTAGTCCTCGAATAGGCGATCTTCCCCAGGATCAATGGCCCAGACACATAAGGGATGATCCCGCATTTTCTTCTGGCTATCAGTACGTAAAGGGGAACTGGTCATGTACAAACGTTCGAACGAGCTGCACGTCGAACAAACTCAGGAAAATCGCGAGCAGCTACAAGATCGCCATCCCCTGCGTCTACCAATGGAGTTCAACCGTCCACACACACCCCCTCATGGACTCGCTTCCTTTTCTGAGGCAGTCCTTAAATGCGGTGTGCATCTTCCCCTACATCCATATATAAAATCGATCATTGATTACTATGGGGTCGTCCCTTTTCAATTGACCCCTAATACTTATAGGTATATGGTAGGTTTGTATATTTTGTATCATAAACTAGGTTTAGAAACCCATTCTCCTGAGGAATTCGCTTGGTTCTACCAAGTGAAGTCAAATCCATCAGATCTCGGCTTCTTCTATGCGAGCAAGTGGTCGAATCAAGCCATAAAAATGATCTACGGGGTTCGCAACAACATGGAAAAATGGAAAAATCTATTTTTCCATTTTGACTATGCAGCCAATGGCTTCTTCCAAAATCCCGGTAGGTAGTCTTCCAATTTACTGTCTTGTTTGTATATTTATTCTTATACTGATCGCAATCCAATGTCATCGCAGATAATAGGGATCGACCCGGACTCTCCAAGGATCAGCTCGCAAGAGTATATCAGATCAACGACCTTCCAGTTGAAGAATTTAACTGGAAGGTACTAGGCACAACGAAGAACCTAGTTGCTTGCGGTCTGATTCCGAAGGATGCCGCATTCCCAGACCCCCCGGTTATCTCCTTTAGACCAGCGAGCTCGAAGAAGAAGCCCAGGAAGAAGACGAACTTAGGTGCCTCATCCTCCAGGATCAGAAAAAGAAAGGCACCGGCCACACCCCCTCGCTCAGAGCCCTCATCTCCAGAGACCGTGTCCCCACCAGCTCCTCAACCAGCTCCACAGGAAGAAGGTAATCACACGCTCATTCTAATTACCTTTATATTTCGTTTCCTCGCTCACTAACATATTCTGTTGTACAGAGATGGTCATCGGAAGCGGTCTGCGAGCTCCTCCATCAACTCTCGGGTCAATAGCAAAAAACAAAACACCCGAGAGTACGCCGCCATCGAAAGGGAAGGAGAAGGTTGACTGCTTGAAGAAGAGAAAAGTCACCTTCGAGGACGTCCCAGTGAGCTCGCCCCCTCCACAACCATCTCAGCCAGCGAGCACTTCCGAACCCCCTACCGAGGCTGCTACCTCTTCGGAACCGAACTTGGCGGATAAAGGCGACGAGCTCTTCGCACTCCTTAACCAACTACTAGAGAAGGCTAGTATGAGCGCAGCCTTCATCGACCGCTTCACGTCTGAAGAGGGTTGGGAGCGAATGAAGCGACGTTCTGCCAAGGTCGCTTTCGGATCTGCAATGAGGATGCTGGCCAATGTAAGCTTCTTAATTCTCACTCTTTTGATGTTGACTTGTAGATTTACATATTTTTTTTTAGACTGCGGCTACTACTGTCCTGATGCACGATCCAGTTCTCGAATGCTTGGAGAAAGCTGAGAAAGTCGATGAAATAACTCAAGCATTCGAGAACTCGGAAAAGGCTTGGGAGGAGGAGAGAACAAACTTCCACTCTGAGAAGCAGCAGATGCTCGAGGACCTAAACAAGGAGAAACTCGCCAAGAAAAATCTCGAGGAGAAAGTCAAAGAGCTCGAGAAGGTCGTTTCTGAGTATCCGGACCGTATGAGAGAAGCGACCACCGTGGCGGTTCACAAAGCCATTGAAGAGTTCAAAGCGACCGAGGTCAAAGAACTCAAAGATAAGGCAAGTAATATCGCCTCGTCAACCATCATCTTCAACATATTCTGCGAGCATCCAGATTTTGACTTCTCCATCCTTGGCGAGGATGTGGTCGAGCTTGTGCAGAGCTGGAAGGAGGACACGACCAAAACTGGTGACGACGGCGCGAGCCCTTCCTCATGAAGTGGTCTTCTTTTTTTTTTTATATAAACAATCCGGGCTTTGTCCCCTTTCTGTATGGACAACTTCCTTTGTTTTAATAAAAATTTTTCCTTCCTTATATGCTCCTGCAAAATAGCGATAAGAAATGATAGTAATTTTAACCAAGTAGTCGATCACAAGTGATCGATCAGTACGCTTTTAGCGATTTAAATCCGACTAACTTAAAATGAGTTTTAAGCGTTAGGATAGGTTAGGTCGCTTAAAAAAACAGTTAATACGAGTGATGCAAACTCTAATTATATTTCAAAAGTTCCATGTCAAAATAAAACATAGCAATATATCACTTTGAACAACGAACGTTTTGCTTAGTTACTTTTCTGTTCGAGGAGGGAAATTGCGTAATACGACATGCTGAGGCATGAAGCGAGGAGAAAATCCTAGGATTTTAAAGAGATTTAGATACGTCGACATCGATAATCTGAGACTTGGATACTTCGATGATCTAAAACTATGTCTCCTCTAAATGGACGTTTGCATAGTCTCTTAGGAAACCAGTAGGAGATAACATTCTGATCCCACTGCCCCCCGAGTTTTATGGGGTCCTAAAACTGCCATAAAACTATAAATAAAGAATAGCTGAAGTAATAACCGAGTTGAAGTAATAGCCGAAGAAGATACAATAGGCTGTTGAAGACACCATGAAGAATTATTGATAATAACGACGAAGCTGTTCAGCATTCCAAGCATGCTCGACCTTTTGTCCACCGATGAGAGCTAAATGATATGTTCCAGGTAAAATGACATTATCAATAACATAAGGTCCTTCCCAAGAAGGACCGAATACACCAGCACCATGCTCTTTATTATTAGGTAGAACACGTCGAAGGACAAGATCGCCAACTTCAAAATGTCTACCCTTGACTTTGGAATTATAATATCGAGCAGTGCGCCGTTGGTATGATACAATTCGGAGCTGAGATTGTTCACGTTGCTCTTCTAGAAGAACGAGTTCAACTCTCAGCAACACATCATTCTGTTTTTGCTCATAAATAGATCGCCGCAGGGAACCCGCACCAATCTCAATAGGATTCATCGCTTCATACCCGTAAGCTAAGAAGAATGGACTCTCTCCTGTAGTAGTTCGTTGTGTGGTGCGATAAGCCCATAACACTTCTGGAAGTACTTCTGGCCAAGCTCCTTTATGCTCCTCTAGCTTTTCCTTTATATTTTGCTTTAGTATTTTGTTTATCGCTTCGACCTGTCCATTGGCCTGTGGATGAACAATAGCAGAGAAGCTCTTTTTGATACCCAGGTTATTGCAGAAGTCACGGAACTCGTCGCAATCGAACTGCTTTCCATTATCAGAAATTATGGTATGTGGTATACCATAACGACAGATTATAGATTTATAAACGAAATCTATCATTTTCTTTGCGGAGATGGTACTCAAGGCCTCGGCTTCCGTCCATTTTGTAAATTAATCGACTGCGACCACTGCATACTTCAAATCACCTCGCGCTAATGGAAGCATCCCGATAATATCAATTCCCCACACAACAAATGGCCATGGACTAGTCATCGAAGTTAAAGGAACATGTGGTTTTCTAGGAATGGTCGCAAATCGCTGACATTTATCGCATTTCCTAGCAAATTCCAATGTATCCTTCTTCATAGTCGGCCAAAAATACCCTTGTCGAAGAATCTTATTTGTGAGCGCTTGCCCCCCAGAATGATTCCCACATATTCCTTCGTGAATTTCCCTCATGATGTAGTGTGCTTTTTGATCATTGACGCACAATAATAATGGCGAGCTGAAACTCCTTCGATAAAGTTGCTCATCCTGGATGATATAGCGAGCTGCTTTCATGCGAAGCCGCCTTGCATCGTCTTTATTTTCAGGGAGATCGCCGTTTTGTATATATCGCATTATAGGGTCCATCTACGATGTTCCTCATCGACTGGCATAATCACTTGGGGTTCGACCTCGATGCTCGGTGAGATAAGAAATTCAATGGGAACTACTTTCAATAACTCTGCATCCTTCGTTGAAGCGAACTTAGCGAGTACATCTGCCCGGGTGTTTTTAATACGAGGAAGAAGCTGTATGTCATACGTGCTGAACGTTAAGAACAACTGCTATACCTTCTTCAAATAGGCCATCATTCTCTCTCCTCTCGCTTGATAATCACTCTTAACCTGACAAACGACCAACTAAGAGTCACTATACACTTCGATTGCTTCGACCTTCATTTCCTGTGCGAGCTTTAGGCCAGCTATCAGTGCTTCGTATTCGGCCTCATTATTTGAAGCTGGGAATTTGAAGCGAAGCGCATAATGAATATTGTGCCCTTCAAGACTGATTAAAACTATGCCCGCACCTGCTCCATTCTCATTCGATGACCCGTCCACATAAAGCTTCCATAATCTTGATATATCTGAAGCAAGTTTCGCGAGTGCTCCCGTGGGAAGATCAACGTCGTATGTAAATTCTGCGATAAAATCTGCAAGGGCTTGCCCCTTTATAGCAGTGCGAGGTTGAAAATTGATGTCAAATTGACTCAATTCAACAGCCCACTTAAGCAGCCGCCCGGACGTCTCAGGTTTCTATAAGACCTGTCTCAACGGGAAATTCGTGAAAACTCGAATGGAATGAGCATGGAAGTAAGGTCGAAGCTTTCTTGATGAAATGATGAGTGCCAGCGCCAATTTTTCCATCTCTGGATACCTGGTTTCAGCATCAAGTAATCTCTTACTCATATAATACACAGGTCACTGAATACTTGACTCCTCGCGAATTAATGCGGCACTCGTCGCATACTTAGAAACAGCGAGATATAGTCATAGTTCTTCTCCCGGATTTGGTTTCGATAAGAGTGGAGGGGAACCCAAGTGTTTCTTCAATTCTTGGAATGCCTGCTCGCATTTCTCCGTCCACTCGAACCTTTTTGATCCCTTCAACACCTCAAAGAAAGGTCAGCATTTATCGGTTGATCTGGATACAAACCGACTAAGAGCAGCTACTCTTCCTGCTAGGCTTTGCACATCTTTGGGTTTACGAGGAGACTGCATATCAATCAACGCTTGTATTTTCTGAGGATTTGCTTCGATCCCTCGCTGGTTGACCATAAAACCTAGAAATTTTCCAGATCCCACTCCAAATGCACACTTCTGGGGATTTAACTTCATCTGGTATCTCCGGAGGATTTTGAACATCTCATCAAGGTGTTTGATGTGATTTTTAGCTTTCTCCGACTTGACCAGCATATCATCGACATATACCTCCATTGTCTTGCCAATTTGTTTTGAAAACATCATGTTGACAAGATGTTGGTAGGTCGCTCCCGCATTGATAAGTCTGAAGGGCATCTTTTTATAGCAATATAACCCTCGATCAGTGATGAACGAGGTGTGTTCTTCATCCAGCTCGTACATGGGGATTTGGTTGTATCCTGAATACGCATCCATGAAACTTAAAAGTTCATGCCCCGACGTCACATCTACAAGCTGATCAATTCTCGGAAGAGGGAAGCTGTCTTTAGGACATGCCTTATTGAGATCGGTAAAGTCGATACAAGTCCTCCACTTCCCGTTAGGCTTTTTCACCAAGACTGGATTTGCAAGCCAGTCAGGGTAAAAAGATTCTCTTATGAACCCAATCTCGAGCAATTTCTCCACCTCTTCCTTCAATGCGACATAACGTTCTGGATTCATGGCCCTTCTCTTTTGTCGCACAAGCTTTTTAGATGGATCTATGTTAAGACGGTGGGATATGATCCTTGAATCAATCCCTACTATATCCGAATGCTGCCATGCAAAGACATCCAGATTAGTCCTCAGAAAAGCGATCAATGAAGCTCGCACAGGTCCTTGAACCTCCATTCCAATCTTCAAAGTCCTGGAAGACAGATCGAACGATATATCTTCCAGGTCTTCAACGGGTCCAGTTCTGACTTCGTCGATTTCTCGAGGATCGAAGTCTTCACTGGTCGTTTCGATTGACGCTTTCACTGACGATTCGACTGACGCTTTATCTGACGATTCGACTGACGCTTTATCTGATGATCCGACTGGAGCTTTGCTCGCTGCCTCAGCTGACGTTTTATCCGTTACCACGACTGACGCTTTGTCCACTGCCACGACTGATGCTTCATCTGCGGCCACGACTGACGCTTCATCCGCTGCCACGATTGACGCTTCATCTGCGGCCACGACTGACGCTTTATCTGCTGCCACGACTGACGCTTCATCTGCTGCCATGACTGACGCTTCTTCTAGCAGATGGACCATCATTGTGCGGGACGTCGCATCCTTTGCTGCGAGTTTCAGCGAGTTATTATAGCAAGTCCTCGCATCATACTGATTTCCTCGCACCTCGCCTACCCCATGTTGGGTCGGGAACTTCATTATTAGATGATAGCGCCAATTGTTGATGGAGGTGACAGCTCGAAGTTCCCTTAATGTTGGTCTTCCTAGTACAGCGTTAAAGGCAGATGGGCAATCTACCACCAAAAACTAGGTCATTATTGATGAAATCCTTGGAAAGGTCCCAATGCTGACCATCAGTTCAATCATGCCCATAGGCATCAGGCTGTCTCCAGTAAAACCATAGAGCGGAGTGGCGGCAGGCTTCAGGTCGCTCTCGTTCAACCCCATCTTCTTGAAGGCATCGAAGTATAGGATATCCACAGCACTTCCGTTGTCGACCAATACTCGCCACAACTGTGTGCTCCCACAGTTAATTTTTACGACCAGCGCGTCATTATGCGGATAATGGACTTCCCTTGCATCTTGCTCTGTGAAGGTAATATCCATTTCCGGTACTCGTTGAAGCTTGCGTGGTCCCTGATCAAGGTGCATGATGTTGGTTAACGGCTGCTATCGAGCTTCTCGTACGTATCTATCCTGTGCTCGCTTGGAATCTCCTCCAACATGCGGCCCTCCAAAAATAGTTCGTACCTCACGCTAAATTTCTGGAGGTCGCTGTTGGTCTTCTTCTCGCCTTTCATCGCTCTGCCTGGTATATTGCCGCAATCGTCCCTCTCTAATCAGCCTTTTGATTTCATCTTTCAGGGCAAAGCAATTATTAGTGGCATGCCCAATATCATTGTGATATTGGCAAAACTTATTGGGGTCGCGCTTTGCCCTGTCCCGCTTCATTGGTTCTGGTTGTCGGAATCGCTCCTTCTGATTTGTGACCGCATAGATATGATCTATGGGCGCATTTAATTCAGTGTGGTTATTAAAACTCATGGGAGCTTTTGAAGTATCCTGCCTTTTAGGCCTAGGCTGATTCTCATTGGCCTGTTCATTATTCCTCTTATTTTTCTTATTTCCGATGTTGTTGGTGATGACCGCAACTTTTGCCGCATCTGTTTTTCCTCCTTTTTTAGTCTTTTGGAGATTCTCTCATGAAGACTCTAACCTTAGATGTCGACCGACTCTTCGGTAGAAGTCTTCGAGAGTTCTACACTCTTGTTCAAGCAATTCTTCCCATAGTTTTATTTCTGGTCGCACCCCAGCCATCATAAGATTAAGAACTCCTCCTTCAGGGGGGTTGTTGACCTTCGCTAGCTCTGAAGTGAATCGATTGAGATAAGATCGTAGAGTCTCCTCTGGACCTTGTCGGATTGCGGACAAACTGACAAGCGGAACAGTGAAATTCTTTGCGGCCTGAAATTGTCTCAAGAACGCCGTCTGTAGTTGTTGCCAGAATGAGATTGAACCGGATTTAAGTCCTCAAAACCACTTCTTCACCGCCCCTGAGAGTGTTACAACGAAACATCTGCAGCGTGCATGATCACTAACCCGATGAAGTTCCATCAAGTCGCTGAAGTGATCCATATGGTCCTGTGGATCAGTCTTCCCATCAAAAGTATTGATGGTGGGAAGTCTGAATCTGGTGGGAAGGGCTGCAGCTCGAACCTCCTCGCTGAATGGCGACTGTCGATACCCATCAGCGAGCTCATCGTCCCAGCCAGCAAGTGCATCTAATACGATCCTTAAATTGTGAACATCGACGTTCAAAGGGAAAGCATCATTCCTTGCTAGTGGTAAGAGCGACCTTTGTTCGTTATCCTGTTTCGCAGCGGGCTGGTCAGGTAGAGTCTTCTGCGACCTATGAGAGGAATCCAGTGACATAGTGAGACGAGACCGGCTGTGGTCGCTATGATGCGATACAGATCGATCATGACCATATCGTCGCTCCAAATACTGTCTTAGGTCTGCAGGATCTTGTCTTGACTCCCTGCTGATTCTTTCGAAGACGCTTCTCGATGATCGTCCTTGTTTACTACTCAAGCGATCCTGGTTATTAGTGGATTTACGAGAAGATTGTGTACGATCACAGTTCGTACTTGAACTCTCCGTTCTAGATTCTGGTGGCAAGTTCGCGACCTTGCATTTCCCTTTGGAGTTGCGATCTTCATTACGCTCCTGCTGAGTTCTTGGCTGGTCGCATCTTCTCGTCTCGAGGATCTATATTCCCTTCTCAGGTAATTGAGCAGGACGTTCTTTGGGACGTTCATGTTGTGGTGGGGTCACCATCTGCCCTTCAGCAAGTCGTCGCAGGGTGTCATTGATCTGGTTAGTGACTTGCTGAAGGTTCACGAGCGTTTCCTCCATACGATCCTGTCTCTGGGAAAGGTTCTCTGTTGCCGTCATAGTAGGCTGATCTGGAGTAGGGTCTGCCTGTGTAGCAGCGGTACTTTGAGGTTGGTTTTGGCTAGTTCCGGTAGCTCTGGTAGTGTTTCTAGTGTTTGCTATTATTGAAAGGGTGGAATTTGACAAATTTTTCTGCCGGAATAGCCCTCCTTCTAGTGCCAATTGTTGATGGAGGTTTTATCAACAATAAATTTAGAAAAAATCAAGAGATGTGGCTTATATGAATTGAATCAATAATCAAAGCAAAAAAAGGAGAGAGGATTTTATAGTGGTTCAGCCTCGAAAAAGATAAGCCTACGTCCACTGTTTTCTCACTATTTTATGAATAATAATGAACACTCAAGGTTACAATCTCGTCTGGAAAGTGGAAAGACTGAAAAGCTATTGAGAATAATAAAAACTTAGACTACCCAAAGCTTAGAATACTCTTGGAATACTTCAACCTGAATACTCAAACTTGTAATACTTCTACTTGAATACTCTTCGGAACATTGAGTCTCCTTTATATAGGTAAAGGTAACCTTATGTCCCTAGGATCCTAATTGTATAAACGGATAACTATACAACTGGATAATGTAATTGGATAATCATTCAAAACGGATAACAAGTTGATCACAAATAGGATACTTCAGTTTCCCTTTCCTTATAGGTTTCTTTCATAGCATTTACTTGTTTCTCTCTTCTTGTAGGTTTCCTTTATAGCATTTACTTGTTTCCCTCTTCTTATAGGTTTCCTGTTTGACAAGGCAAACTGCACGGAGAAGGTCGCACAAAACCTGTGGAAGAGGTCGCATATAACCATCGCGGAGGAGGTCGCATATAACCTTCATGGAGGAGGTCGCATATAACCTTCACGGAAGAGGTCGCATATAACCCTTATGCGACCTTAAGATTTTAGACCGCACAACAATTTCCAATGAACAAATTGTATATTTGCGCCTGAATTATTGGTACATAAAATTTTGCCCTTCAGCTATTTTTTATTGTATAAATTCTCTTTTATTATTTCTAAGTTCTGACCGATTCATGGTATCTTAAACAGTACAATTGGTAACTGGTTTCGAGACATCACCGGCAATTGTGATGACACCAGATCGCACCAAGATCACCACCGCAAGAACCGCGTAGGCACAAAGCTCAGCAGACTGGAGGGGCATAAGGTGTAGAAAGAAACATAAGGGGTGAAGGGAAGATAGTTTTTAAATTTTAACCTTTTTCTCCTTTAATTATTCGAATATTGAAAAAATCATTTGAATAATTAAAGGAAAACTTATATAATAAAAAATAATTGAGAGGTAAAACTCTGCATACTCATACTCAATAATTTGGAGAAAATTATACAATTTGTCCATTTTAAATTACAATCTATTATTAAAATTTTAAGAAAAACCTACCTGAGATGCATATAGTTACTTGCATCTCAAAGAGTATTTTAAGGATAATTACGAAATTTCTAGCATAAAGAAGAATCAATATAAGAAAGTTTTACTCTAATCTACGGCTTAGAGAACTCATAAATAAAGAGGCAATACCTCTTTTTTTTTTCATTCCAAATCCTATTACTCATTTGATTTTCTCTTATACACTACTTTCATATGCTACCATGTGTAATTTACGATTTCTTTTTTTTTTTCTTCATTTCTTTATATGTATCATAAAAGCAGGTTACAATTTGGACTTAATTACAAAAAGTCATAAAGTTTGAGAGTTTAATTTAAAAAATTAGAACTCTGAGGATTAATTATTACAGAGTGAATAGTTCAAGGACCATTTGTGTCATAAACCATCTTTTAGGTGAAATCGAACTCGGTTTTTGTAATTTTGTTAATTAGATTCCTGGGGCTTTGGCTCTAGCTCTAGGAAACCCTATAAAGTATTTACAATAAATGGTCTTTTTTTAAGACCAATTTAAAAAATAGTTATTTTTTTACACTTATTTAATAAATGATTATTTTATAATTTTATTTTGATAAATTACCCTTTCAAATTGATCTATTTTTTTATAGAGTAAATTAATTTTTTAAAAAATAAATCAATTTTCAAAAAATAAATCAATGTATTTTGATATATTAAATATGAAAACATACATTTTTAAATAATTTATAAAATTCAGTCATTGTTTAATAGTATTTAAAAAATGGCCATTTTGCACACTATGATTCAAAATTCAGTCATTTGGTTAAAAAACCCAACCCTATATTTGCCCATGTTATCAAGTCCAATTAAAATCATATATAGGAATTCTAAAATTTCTTTTGTTTTAGTTAAAAAAAAACTTCAAATTAAAGTATTATAAAGAAAAAAATCTACTTCGAAAATAGCACTCCAGACCTCATTTAGGAGCCATATTTACACCTACGTGGCATAAAAGCATGATTAAATTAGAAAAACAATCGTCTAAACATTACAAGATTAAATCATTCATTGCATCGCCCTCTAACACGATCTTTGGGCCAATTTTCTCTTTGTTTTATCCTTTTTCCCCTTGTCTTTTCTTATGTATACAGTATACTCCTTCTTCTCCCAAAAATCTCTTATTAATAAAAAATAAACTAATCACATGTTTATATATACACGACAAAAAAATAGGTCATTTGCGGCAAAACAAAATTTATCGTTAATGCTCATCATTTATCACGAAATTTGTAAAATTGGTGACTAATGTTTGACACAAGATCGAAATAATATAATAAAATATTAGTGGCAAAAATAATTTGTCACTAATAATAAAATTTATCGCTAATAATAAATTTCTTTCAAGCCAATTATATTAGGAAAGATTTTGTCCCTAATAATAAATTTCTTTCAAAATAATTTTGCCTCAAATGAATTAAAAGAGTGTATAACGACTTTATATTGTATTAATTAAACATAATATAATATTATATTTAGTTGTGTTTTTGTATTATTTTATTTAATACGATATCAAAATTTAATATAATACAAAGAGTATTATTATCTAATATAAAATAAAAATATATATATTACACTGTATTACATAATTTTAACTTTAACGTAGTATTGTACAATATTCACTCTTCTCATTTTTTATGTTCTTAATTTATCTCTCGTCACTTTCTTTCTCACGTCACTTTATCTCTTTTAAAATTGGTATTTTTTGAAATAAATTTTTGAAAGTTATATTTTTCTAAATTTAGATCCAGAAAATCGTTTTTCGTAAATAAATTTTAAAAAGTGATAATTTTACAAGTAATAGTTTTCTAAATAGTTTTTAAAAATGGTATATTTCTAAGTAATTTTTTAAAATAATATTTTTCAAAATTAAAATTTTAAAATAACATTTTAATACAAATACAAAATCAAACATATTAATAGAATAATACAGTACAACCCCATACTGAAATTTATATGACAATATAATACGGAAATTTATTCACATTTGTGGCCAAATTAAAATAGAAATTCTCCACAAACAATTCCTTCTTTCTTTTAACATGTTGTATACTAACGCTTCTTCTTCCCCATTTTGCCATTTTTGCCTCCCTCATTTCAATCTGCACTACTCGATCGTCATTGTACGAATTTGGGCATCTCGAAGTAAACTGTTGTTTCTCTCTCTCCTTCGACTCTCTCTGTGGTTTGGTGCTCTTGGTTTATTTCGTTGGTGTACTGTTTGGTTTCCGAGAATTTGGCCGAATTTGAAGTAATCAATTATGCAGGAACGCCAGCTTAGGACTACATTCGGAAGCTTATTCATGGGAATCATAGTGTTTGAGCAGAGAAAAGAGTATTTACAGGTCGATTTCTGATACCCTAGAATTAAGCTCCTAACTTCAGATATTCTCTGCTCTCTGTCATTGTAGCTTTCGCGTTATGACGTAGTTGCTTAGTTTCACTTTTGATTTCTTATCGAGTATATATGAATGTTCGATGCACATGAAGTGTTCGATGAATTGCTTCTTTGAAGTTTAGGATTTTGTTTATTACTCAGTTTGACTTGAGTGTGTTGGTATTGGTTCAGGTTAAGGGTGGTGAGTGAGCTATTATTTCTCTGTTCTACATGATGCCAATGGTGTGGTGAGTTTCCCTTTCTTTTTATGTTCTTATTATTGAAATTTAGTTGTTTGCAATTAGTTATCTTGGAAGTTTTAATTATGTCAATGTTCCAATTAATGGAAGTTCTGTTTTCAGTGTATTGAATTACTAGCTAGAATATATAGCTAAGCTTTCTTGGTTGATGTAGCAATTGGGTTTCGGTTTTATAATTGTTTTCATTAGTATTATGTTCTTTTTACTCAGTTTTTGAACCCAGTCAATTTATATTAGAATTAAATTCCTTGTAAAGTTTACATTCTAAATTATGAAAATCATAGGCTGTAATAAACCTAACAACCTTTTTTTATATGTGCTTTTATATAGAGGTCAAAAGAAAATAAGTTTGTTGTTTTGCATCCTACACCTTTTTATCGGCTTATGTAAGAGATTTGTCCTGCATCCTACACCTTTTTATCAGCTTATGTAAGAGAATTGTGCCGCATCCAAGTCATTTGGTGGCTAGTATCTGTTTGCCACTCTCAGCTTCCAGATTTTCGTTTAGTTTTGAGACGTGGATGGTGGTTCTGCATAAAAAGGTTTGTTAATGGATATCATTCTACAATTTTAGTTTGCTTGACCACTCTTAGGATTTTTTGAACACTAGTTGACTGATTGATTCCAATTTCCTTTCCCCAATAAACCTGCAAGTTTTCGTGAGTTCATTTGCCTTGTTATATTCATACGCTGAAATAGTTGCACTTCCACTTATGAGGTTATTCACTTCTTTATTTTTCTTTTATTTTATATTTTTGTTTTATCTTTGTAGCAAGGGCAGAGGGGAGATACTTTGAATGAAATATTTTGGTTAATAAGTTTCTTTTAGTCTGCCTTTCTAATAATATTTTGGGGCTTATATATAATATAAAGTCCCTGTTTTCTTCTACATGATGAGAAGGAAAAAAAAAAAAAGAAAAAGAAATAGATAGCTTAATATCTTGAACTTAGCAAAATAGGCATCTATTGAATTATATAAGTTTCTTGAAGTGAAGTTTTAAGTGGAGTTTTGCACAAATATTAGTGTCAAATCTATTATAACTGGAGCATTTTATATCTCTGTCAAAATACTTATTTTCCTGAAGCAAAAGAGGAAGGGAAAAAGGAGATATATGACTTTATTGTCGTAGTGTCATAATCATGGTGGGCATGCAGTACAAGAAAATGTACAATGTAATTGTATATAATTTTTTTTTATTGCATCTTGAGAAGCTCGTCACTAAAATGTTCTCATCTTGGCTTTGTTTATCAGTTCAGCCTATAATATCCAGGAGCTTCTCAAGACCATTAATTTTGTACACAATGTGTCTCTCTCTCTCTACCTCATGTTAAAAGTTTATTGACATCTAGAAAAATTTTATCATTTCAATTTTCTTTTTGACTTTCTTGTCATATGAAATTTGATTCAGCAGTTTTCCTGCTACGTTTTGGTTTTCCCAGGTATGTGCCAAATTAGCTGCTTGGAGGGATGATAAGCCTTTTTCAAGCCCCTGCAACTGCCACAATTCTATTTTTTCTAGTGCAAATGTGTGTTTCTTTGTTGTTACAATGCTTTGACTATTAATTAAAATGCTATCCTGGCTTTAGCGGATGTCTTAATTATGACCATATCTTATGCCATTGTTAGATATACTCATGTGTCTTATCCTGTTTCTACTGATTATAGACTAATTTTCCTGCAGGTAAAGGCTCAAGTCTGTATTTGAGACATACGTTCCTTAGCAAATGTAGTATCTCCCCTTGCTTTTCCTCCTCTAATTAGAAATTTTAATTTAAAGTTTTGTAGGTGAAACTTATATACTTATACTAATACACATCTTGTTCTTTCAGCTCTGTTCCTCTTTTAAAGGCCACTGTTTGACATCCCTGGCTTTGGTATCATGTGCACTTACTTTTCTTCAGTAAGAGCTTCAACTTTATGACAGTAATAGCTTGCCATATGAAACTTATGCCAACTTTTCTATTCATTTAACCCTTTTGTAAATAACCTTTTGTAATCGAATTTTAAAAAACAATTGAGTTGGACCATGAAAAAGGACCAGAAAAAACAATATTGGTGTGAAATTGTGAATTTAGGGAAGTGAATTTTCGAGTTTTTTTTTTTAGATTGGATATGCGTTTTTTTTTTTTTTTTTTTTTTTTTTGTGCGAACTATAGATGTGTTCATTGTTTAGGAGGTTAAAGTTTCCGAAAATTTAGGTATTAGATTGATTCATTAGCTATATTTATTGGAACCCAAGCTTGAGGCAGCTAGAATCACGTGAAGAGCAACGTATATGTGCTTAACATGATCGTTTTAAGGTCACATCTTGTAAATAACCTTTGTTAATTGAATTTGAAGTTACGAGCATTGAATCATTAATGATAAGGTGTCTTATGCACTCCAGAGTGACGGATCCGGTTATGTTTCGGCATGCAAGAATTATGATGGAGATGTAAGAGTGATTTCCTAGCTCAAGGTTTGTCTAAGAACCATGTTTGAAATTTGGAAGTGATGTATACACTGGTTTGAATTTCGAATTTTAATTTGCTAACTATATGCAATTCTATTCAAGCAAAAAAAAAAAACTATATGCAATTCTAGGTCTTTATTTGATCTCTGACTTAACGCTTACTTGAAACTGATTTAATTTGTGTTTTCTTTTAAAAAATTTTAATTAAATTTGTAGAGATTGGAGAGAATCAAGTTGGTCTTAAAGCTCTTTGATCAAATTTTAATCAAAATTAAGGTATGCTTCTCAATTGTTTTTTCTCGTTTTTGTTTCTGCTAGTTTAATTGTTTGGTGTTCTAAAGTGGAGGTTTTCTTTGTTGTTTGGCTTAAGAAGATAGGATCATCTACTACTACTTCTTCAACAACTTTAATCCATGGTTAGATTTTGGGTACTCCGTCCTTTATTTCTTTTCCATTCTCCCAATAGATGTTCGTGAAAAGTTTTGTATTTCTGGAGTAGATTGAGAAATTTATAGAGAAATTATATTAAATATGCATCATAATAGACATATTTCGGTACATATGCTCTCCTTAATAAAAATTTATAAAATATGCATATATCACCTGACAAATCACATTTACTCCTAATAAACTAT
The DNA here is from genome assembly GCA_002914805.1 of Parasponia andersonii. Taxonomy (NCBI): domain Eukaryota; kingdom Viridiplantae; phylum Streptophyta; class Magnoliopsida; order Rosales; family Cannabaceae; genus Trema; species Trema andersonii. The sequence continues at coordinate 101,749 of JXTB01000372.1, forward strand.
ATGCTTTTTTTCTATTTAACCATGCCGAAATCTCTTCTCTTTTGTACCTTTATGCTCCTTTGCATATCAATTCTTCAAGTTAATAGTCGTATGAGGAGCTGAAATTGTAAGATCATAAAAAAATAAAATGAAAAAAAATGAAAAAAGATAACTGAAAAAAGGAGAGAAAAAATTTGAGAAGAAAATGTTGTTCTCATCTCTCATATTGGCATCAAACTCATCATTTTTCTCTCTTCTCTCTTCAATATTCTCCAAATAGTTCTGGGTATAGTTTAAAATAATATATTAACCAATTTCGAGATGTTATAAGGTCATTTATGTGTAGAAAAATCATTTTGAGATTAATTTTTGCGAGTTTTAACAAAAAAATTATCATAACTTTTGATGATTTTCGATAGTTTTTCGATGATATTTCGATGAAAATTATATTCTCAGTAAAATTTCGATAAAGGTGGCATTTTCGATCATTTTATATGCAATTTCGATGAATTTTCAATGAAAGTGGTATGTTTAGTAATATTTCGATAAAATGGCATTTTTGATAATTTTTGATGCAACTTTGATGATGTTTCGATGAAGGTGGTAATTTTGATAATATTTTATTAAAAATACCAATATTATTAAAAATACTACTTTCATCGAAAATGCATCGAAAATTCATTGAAATTGCATTAAAAAAAATATGAAAAATGCCACTTTATCAAAATATTATTGAGAATACCATTTTCATCAAAATATTATCGAAATTGTATTGAAAATTATCAAAAATGCCATTTTCATTGAAATTTTACTGAGAATATAATATTTATCGAAATATCGTCGAAAAACCATTGAAAATCATCAAAAAATTATCGCAATTTTTTTTGTTAAACTCGCAAAAATTAACCTTAAAATAATTTTCCAACACATAAATGACCTCATAACATCTCGGAATTTGATAATATGTTATTTTAATCTATACTCAGAACTAATTGGAGAAGAGAGAAGAGAGGGAAATGATGAGTTTGACGGCGATGTGAGAGATGAGAGCGAGATTTTCTTGTCAAATTCTTCTCTTTTTTCAGTTATTTTTACTCGTTTTTTTCTTTTAATTCTTTTCTGATCTTATAATTTTAGCTTCTCGTATAATTGTTAATTTGAAGAATCGAGATACATGGAAGCATAGAGGCATGGAAGAGAAAATTTCGGCTTGGTTAAAGAGAAGAGAGACATAGTTTATTGGGAGTAAATGTGACTTTTTAAGTGATATATGCATATTTTACAAACTTTTATTGAGGAGAACATATGGACCAAAATATGCCTATTATGATGCATATTCAACCCAACTTCTCAATTTATATTGTATTTAGATCTAACTAAGAATATTTCAAAATTCTGATCCTTAAGACACACTGTGTTATGTGCAGAGGTTTTCCGGTTTGGCTAAAGTAGGTTCTTGGCATCGGGTTCAGACAATGAGTCTTTCAAGGTTCTGTTAACTCATTTTATTGCATACCCAGTTTCAAAAATCTTGTGGTTTTTTTTTTCTCCCTACTATTTAATATGATTACGTCAACTAAATGCCTTATGGTATTTTCAGAGGCAATGCAAGGGTTCATCGAAAAGATTGTGGGTTTCTGAAGAGTGAGCATTTATTTAAGTCACAGGATGGGCCCATTACAGGTATGAGGTTTGAGTCTTCTATTGCATTTCAACTTGCTGTTATTCTATATTTCAGAATTTGGAGTTCCAAATACTTGTGAAATAGTAACCGTTATGAAAAAAAAAAAAGAGTAAATTGTGACTTTATGCAAGCTAGCTTAGAAATTTGTATAGTTTTTCAAGAAACGGTGTAGAGAAGTCTTGGTTAAATGCAGCTCTAGTGACACTAATATTGTTGTTCTTTGGTCAATTTGCTATTAAATTTTTTTTTTGTTATGTTCAGATTGAGAGCAAATTTGGCGCACAAAGTAAGTTATTTGGCGCTCCAGTGCATAATTACATGACTTGGGCTACAAACAGACAAATTATCTACCATCAATTCTTCAGCGGCTTCGATCCATGGTCAGACGTTGTGAGAGCAAGAGGTCGAGCATTGGAAAAATAGAGTCACCATCTCACGAACTTTTTCATGACCAAGTTCCTAGGCTTTCCTACGTATGAGCCACATGACCATTTCCACATGATGATCAACTCTTAGTTCTGTATTAGCTTGTTATATATATTAGTATTTGGTCTGGCTACTTTTTTTTCTCTCTCTCTTCTTTTTTTTTTTTTTTAAATTAGCAAACAGAGAAGTTATCTCTGAGTTAGCAAACTAGCTAGCATTATTTTACCGAACAACCTTTCCTTCATTTTCCTTCTACCAAACATAGCTAATCTCAATTATTTTTGTCACGATTTTTTTAACGTGAAATCAAATGACATAATGTACATAGGGAGAGAGAGGGAAAGATGAAGAAAAGAAGGGGGTAGGGAGTGGTGGAGAGGATATTCTCATACTTCAAAAACAAAATTGTGGAAAAAACGCAAACGGACGAAGTCATAAGAAATATAGACAGTTGGGGAAATTAATTGGGAGACTTCACAAAATAAAGGGGAATAGAATTAACAAAATTAAGGGAATGTTGACATCTTCTGACTTCTGAAGTAAAGAGATTCTTGTACAAAACTTGTACATAGCTTTTACGGTGTACAACAAAAATGAAACAAGCCTAATCCATGCAGAATTACAACCCACAACCTAACTAAAGTCCTTAAATTGGTACCAAATTTCATCAGTATCCAATGGCCAAACCATAGTGATCAACTGGAGGGGGGTTCATCAACAGCAAATCATCACAATACTCCATGGCACCAAAAGCAGCAGCCTCATTGTGATCAGCAGCTCTGGGTGGCACAAGCGAGACGCAGCAAGCCGAGCACACAAACAGCGGCGGCACTGTCTCCGCATCATCGATCCCGCAGCACCGCGTGTGCTGCCACACCTCGCAGATGTCGCAGGCCACCATCCGCTCCCCATCATCATCCCTGGCACCACAATCGCACCGAACCATCCATGTGTCACTCCCACCTTGGCGCCTTAGCACCACCTCGGAGCCCTTGGACTCAACCCCAAGACTACTACTCCCCCTGACCCTTATCTCCACACCAGATTCCACCCTCCCAAACAGCACTTCTCCATCATCAACATCCTCCAACCCCTCTATCTCCGTCACTACTATTTGCTCCGTCACGCAATAAGTGTCCCTCAACGCGCTCTCCACGGCTCGTTTCAGCTCACCAACAGTGGCGTGTAACGGAACAGACACAATGTCTCCAATTCCACCGGCGTCGCCATCGCCTAAACTCAACGGCATAAATCTGCACATGAATGTCAGTATCTGATCTTCATCGTCTCTAAATGGCCACTCCTTGACAAAGTGTTTGGTGTCTAGAATCGTTTGAGTAGCCAATTCAACCAGCTCCGAAGCTGGATAATCCAGAAGCACGTGTTTGTACAAGTAAACGACGTCGTTGTACACGTCGATCCCTGGAACCAGAGTGGGAGATGGAGTACTAATTATCGGCTTCGAAATCGGATTAACCAGCGTCTCCCGTTCCGATTCAGAGACCTTAGTAGCCAAATCACCAACTTCATGAATTGTGTACTCCAATATTCTTGTTGAGGGGTTAACAGCCCGGCGCACAATCTGATTTCCGACTACAACATTGTTGAGTGACTTGAGAACGTAATCGAGTAAGCCGGTGTCGCCGATATGTAGCCGAGCAGCGTCTCGAACGTCTTGCCGAGTCATTCCGCCGTTACCGAAATGGCTCTCTTTCTTCTCCTTGAGGGCGTTCACAATCACATCGGCCGCAAATTCGAGTCGCCTCGGAGGCCATCGGCTGTCCATGTTAGCCACTACGGTGCCGAATTTCTTGTACTTAACAGGCTTAGTGTCTTTCCCCTGAGGCTTAATACTCTGTAGAGCTGTTCTGGTGAACGGTTTCGCGACCGAAAACGACGAATAAGCCGGCGTACTAGAGCCCGCCAGAATCGGTTTCCGCTGCGCCGCCGGAGCTCGGGACTTGACCGTGAGCATGAATCTGAGCAGGTCCTTGAGCGTTATCAATTGGGTCTCGCTCAAATCTCTGTAAAGCCGTATAATTTGCTTGATTTCCTGGAACTGATCGGTATCGTTGAAATCGTTGATGATGGTTTCGAGTTCCAATGAACAGAGTATCTCAATCGCTCTGTCGTAGTTGTAATTCCTCACCCCAAAACTTCCATGGCAAAACCCGTAACCCCACCTGCCAAACCACGGGTGTCCATAAGCAACCCCGTGGAGAAGACGAAGGTCCATGGATCGTTTCTTCGAGGCATCAGCGACCGTAATTTTCCTGCAAATTATGGAAGAAAATTAACCCCAGAAAAATGCTCATGTAATACGACTCAAAACACGAAAAATAAAAGTAAGTGTTGGCTGTTTTGTACCGTGCTTGAAGAATAGTGCATATCCGATCCCAAAGGTCCATGATTTCTCTACCAAACAGGTACTTGGAACCACCTTCAAGTCCATTAATACAGAGCAAGTGGCCATGGCCATTAGAGTGGATGAGTCCGTACAAAAGATGGGACTCATGGGCATCGAGAACACCATCGTCCAATGGCTTGTTCCACAAATCGTCCACCGGGATCAAAAAGTGGTATTTTCTCTTGGTAACGAAGTGGTTGCTCCAACCTTTAAAGCGAAAAAAAAATCCCACGAACAGAGGAAACGCCATGAAAGTTTATACAAAGCTCTCGATTCGCCATGAAACCCCAGTTGAAAAATTAAATCCCGAAAAGAAAAAGGAAAGAGATTAGAGCAGAGATGATTATCATCACTTACCGGTGGATCGGCAGTGGTCGCAGTAGGGTTTAGGGGAGGTTTTGACGTCTTCTTCAATGGTGTAGAGAGGGACGATGAGGCTTCTGCTCTCATGGACCAGAAGGGTACAACAAATGGGCATTCCTTCAAGATTGTAGTCTTCCGTTTCGGCACATTCTCGAAGGAACACTTGAATGTTCTCTCTGAAAGGGCCCGTGAGATGAATCGGGCTACCGGGATCTCCGAACGTGTGGAACCCGAAAAGCTTTGGCCTTCTCTTCCTCTTCTTGCAAGCTTCGAGTATTGGAATCGACATTCTTGAATTGGATTAAGCTTAAGCTAATCAGCTCGCTTGTTTCATCAAGATTTGGGTTTAGAGAGAGAGAGAGAGAGTTTATGCCTTCTTTCGTTTTGGTTTTAACTGCTTTTGAATTCTGTTTCAGAGCGGGAGTTGGTTGTTATAGGGCTCTGTTTCAGAGTTCCTCAGCTCAGTGTTTCTCCCCGCCCGCTAGATGAATACAGATAGCTGTAGATTTACGAAACTGTCCCTCTTTAGAGCTCATTGCTGACTGGCTGTTGTCGTTGCCGTGGCTATTTTAGTCATTTCAGTAGTCTCTTCTCCTTTGAATTTTGATAATGACATAAACGTTTTTCAAGTAGCAACAGATCACTACCGTCTTCACCTTAAGACAGGGAATCGGAAGTAGTAGTTAGAGACGCGGCAACTTGACCCCGAAAGTTACTAGCTTATGTGGACAAGTTGTAAGTGCCACGTAGATGATTATTCTTCTCTCTTTCTTAGACACACTCCCCTCGTATCAGTCCCCCGTCATTAAGCAGTATTTTTTTTTTTTTCAAGGGTTTAATAATTAGGGTAATTTTATTGGCACCCTCTACTGACATAAAAACACCCCTTGATTATTGTAAAGACAAAAAGACTAGACTCGAAGAAAATTAAAAACACTATGAGCACCCTTTTCTCTCTTAATTTTTCAATCTATCTTCTCTATCATGATCATTAATATCTACCCTAATGTGAAAAACAAAAGACAGTTTTTTCTTGTTTTTTTAAATTGTCACAAATAATTTTGTTTTTATCAAAGAAGAAGAAGATTTATTTCTCAAAGGAATTGAAGTATATTTGAATGTTTCTGGAAAAAAAAAAAAACTCTATAATATTGCGTCAAAATTCGTTTTCAATTTAAGTTTGTAGTTTTCTTTTTTTTTTTTTCTTACTTTAAGTTTTTTTTTGGTAAACCATTTCATATTTTAAGTTATTTTGTTTCTTTGTTATCTTATTAATTGCTTTCATTTGGTATATGAAAATATCATTCTCGTCAAACCCATTAAAATAAAGAATAATAATTGGGACACTAAAAAATTGAACAAAAAAATTATACTAATGACATGACATCTGTTTAAACTACTATTTTATTTCTAAATGAGACCATATTATTTAACATTTAGTGATTGATATAGATGCCAATTCATGTAGATTAAATTTTTTGTGTAAGTTATTAGTATTCCTAGTGTTATTCTAAAAGAAAAATAAATCAATTATTATGAAAATAGATAAAATCTGGACCAAAAAATAAATAAATAAAAAATGGGAACAAAATAGCCACGATAATCGGAGAAAAGGGAGGTAGAAAAGAGTCCAAAGAATGAAGAGAAGAAAAGTTCTGTAAAAGACACATGAGAGGATTGGAAGTAATTTCAAATTAAAGGAGGCAACCAAGATGGAGTGTATAATTTGAGATTAAAAAATTGTCCTATATAGTCATTTCACTAATTAAAAAGGTGCTTTTATTGAACTTAGAGATGCTTATATATCCCTCCTAATAATTATAATGGCATTTGATTTATGTTCATTATACTATTTTGAGCCCCGAATTTTCAACTTATACTGTAATGACTTTTGAATTATACAATTATTACAACAATAGCTTATTTGTCACAAAGAGTTAGTTTTTAATAGAAAATAGTCATGAATAAAATATATAATTGAGTATTATTTACTTATATGAGTTAGAATCTCATTTTCAATCATAGTTACCAAAATATATACTATACACATGATTCAATTCTATTAAAAATTTAACAATTTGTGAAAATAGATAGTTATAGCTGTAATAATCACGCAAGTTCCATTGTATAAGTTGAAAATTTGGAATTTCATTTTTCGCGATGATTACCAAATTGTATGTTTTGTAATAACTTATTTATGTTAAATATTTAATAGTTTGTGATAAAAGAATTATTATTATAATAATTCCATAATTCATGAGCTAAAACTATGTAAGCTGAAAATTTGAAAACCAAAGTTGTATAATGAGTATAATTCCTATATCATTGCTATTATTAATCTTTTTTTCATTTTTTTTAATAAACAAAAGGGAGGATAGGCGACCATTGTGTCAATTTCTTTAGTGTGAGCATGAAGCTTCTAACCGAGTTAATGGGTTTGTTGGGGAAAGAATAGAATAATGGGAAGTTTCTAAGGTAGTCATCATCTCCAATACTACGTCACATTGGTGCAAAATACCATTTTAGTATCAAAATCCCACTCCAACGCAACACCAAATCTTACACCAAATTTGGTATAGTATTATATTGGGGCAATACTATTCACTACACTATATTTGTGCAACACTATTCTATTTTTTTTTAACCTTTATAACTTCCTACAAATTTATTCTTAATATATCATTTTTTTATTAACCTTTATTATCTATCATGATTTAATTTAATTTAACTTAATTTGATTTGATTTGATTATTATTTAAACTAAGCTTTTTACTATAAACATAAATTAAGTAAGTAATACAAGTGTTACTAATAATTAAAATATAATTACTAATTAAAATTCATGATATAAAAACTTCATAATATGCATAAATAAATTAACACTAAAAAAATAAAAACTAAAATTTTAACAACATTTTAGCAAATACAACATAAACTGAAACAATAATGTGCCAATTATCCGTAAATTAGTTAGTGAGGATTAGAAAGATAAAGAATAGAAATGGAATTAGTATAATAAATTGGTGTTGAACTTATGAAATACTACGAACTACTAACTTTCATTAAAAATCTGCTTAAAAAAATGTGATCTTATTATTTCAACTTTTAAATAAAAATTTAAAATTCAATGAAACGTCAAATTTGACAAATGCGGTACTTGGTACACCAGATTAGATATAATTATTATTCATAATAGGGTTTCTTTTATATAATACGCTGTATGCAAAAAGTTTTCGTTATTAAAAAAAAAAGTGCGAGCAAAGTCTAAAGTGCAAATATTTAGCTCAAGGGGTTCTACTTGTTGGCAATGACAACAAGCAATATGTTTACAAACTCAACTAGCAAGCTTATTTCCTGTTGTTTGCAAATCTATATATGGTTGCAAGTTCAACTGCCGAGCTCATTTCTCATTACTTACAAATTCAGATATGCTTGCAAGCTCAGCTAGCGAGCTTGTTTCCCATTTCTCTCAAATTTAGATATGCTCACTGTTGTGCGGTCTAAAACCTATATATTTGTCAATACCAAAAAGGGAAAATTAGCGACCAAGTAGGACACGTTAGGTCGTATGAGAATTTTTCTGATCGAAGTGTGACCTCCTCCGAATAAGTTAAGTACGACCAGTATGAAAAGGAAACTAGATCAAACTTCATCAAGCGGGTAATCTATAAAAGAAGGGAAACAAGTTTGTGTATAGAGATCGACCAATCATTCCATTTAAGTTATTACCCAATTATGTTATTACTCGAATTGTATTTTCTAATTACACACTTACTCGTTTTTACAATTGGGAAATATTGAGCCGCCCTCACCTATATAAAGGGAACTCAGTGTTACTATAAAAGACTTTTTGTTACACTCTGTACCTCTCTATCTGGATTCTCTGATCTTGAGACTTAACGAAACTCTTGTAATTCCTCAGAAAATAGTAAAGAACAGTGGACATAAGCTCATCTTTTTTGGGGCTGAACCACTATAAAATTTATGTCTTTTTATTTACTTTGATTTGATCAACCTTTTTCACACACAAGCCACATCTTGTAATTTCCTAAATTCATTGTTGATAAAACCTCCGTCAAAAATTGACACTAGAAAGAGGGCTTTTCCAGCAAAAAAGTTTGCTAATTTCACTTCTTCAACAATGACAAACACTAGAAATACTATCAGAAATGCTAGAACTAGCCAAAACCAACCTTAAAGCACTGTTGCTGCATAGGTAGATCCGCCCAAGATCAGCCTGTTGTGACCGCACCAGAAAATATTGTCCAGAGACAAGATCGCATGGAGGAGACACTGGTGAACCTTCAGCAAATTATTAATCAGATTAATGATTCTCTACGACGACTTGCTGAGAGACAGATGGTGACTCCACCACAGCACCAACGTCCCAGAGAACGTCCTGCTCAACTACCTGAGAGAAGAATTCAGATCCTAGAGTCAGGGAACCGCGACCAACACAGAGCCCAGCAGGAGTGTCATAGAGATCGCACCTCTAAGGGAAAAGGTAAGATCGCAGACTTGCCTCTAGAATCTGATACTGTTCGAGCATTGATCATGATCATGGAGAACCTTCTCAGAGAGCAACCGTCAATCGTGATTGTCTAAACAACGAGCAAATACGTCAATTGAGGAGCGTCTTTGAAAGGATTAGTAGGGAGTCGAGACAAAATCCTACCTACTTGAGACAACACCTAGAACAGCGATGTAGTCATGAGCGATTCACATCGCATCATAACGACTGAAGTTGATCTTGTCGCACTATTATATTGGAATCCTCACAAAGTTCGCAGCAGACCCTGCCTAACCAATCTGCCTTATATCGTAACAACGAACAAAGGCTACCCTTGCCACCAGTAAGAGATAATGCTCTCCCTCCGAATATCGATGTTCATAATTTGAGGATCGCATTAGATGCACTTGTTGGCTGGGACGATGAGCTCGCTGATGGATATCGTCAATCACCATTTAGTGAGGAAGTTCGAGCTGCTGCCTTACCTACTGGATTCAGACTTCCCACCATAAACACTTTTGAAGGGAAAACTGATCCACAGGATCATATAGATCACTTCAGCGACTTGATGGAACTCCATCGTGTCGATGATCTTGCACGTTGCAGATGTTTTACTGTAACTCTCACAGGAGCAGTAAAAAAGTGGTTTCGAGGACTTAAGTCGGATCAATCTCGTCCTGGAAACAACTTCAAACTGCATTCTTGAGGCAATTCCAGGCAATGAAGAATTTTACTGTTCCATTTGTCAGTCAGGCTACTATTCAGCAAGGTTCAGAGGAAACTCTACGATCTTACCTCAACCGTTGTACCTCAGAGTTGACAAAGGTTAACAACCCACGTAAAGGAGGAGGTTTAACTCTAATGATGGCCGGGGTATGACCGGAGACTAAACTCTGGCAAGAGTTACTTGAGCGAGAATGCAGAACCCTTGAAGACTTCTATCGAAGAGTTAGTCGGCATCTGAGGGTGGAATCTTCATGCGAGAATCTTCATAAGACGAAGGGAGGAGGAAAAGATGCTGCTAAAAATGCAACCACGACCAACAACAACAATAACAAGAAATCAAACAAAAGAAGTAATGAATAATCGGCTGAGAAGTAGCCCAAATAGAAAAAAGTAGGAGATTCCAAGAGCTCCCATAAGGTTCAACAACTATACTGAATTGAATACACCCATAGATCATATCTATGCGGTCACAAATCAGCAGGAGCGATATCATCAATCGAAACCAATAAAAAGGGATAGGGCGAGATGTGATCCCAACAAATTCTGTCGGTATCACAATGACATTGGACATGTTAGTGGAGATTCGAAGAGGGGACAAGATAGGTATGCACGAGAAGCTCGACAGCAGCCGTTGACCAATGTCATGCATCTTGAGTACTGACCATGAAAACTTCAACGGGTACCGGATATGGATATTATCTTTACGGAGCAGGATGCGAGGGAGGTCCATTACCCGCATAATGATGCATTGGTCATAAAGATCAACTGTGGAAACATGCAGCTATGGCGAGTATTGGTCGATAATGGAAGTGCTGTCGACATCCTGTACTATGACGCCTTCAAGAAGATGGGATTGAGTGAAAGTGACCTAAAGCTCGCTGTCACTCCACTCTACGGATAAACTGGTAACAGCATAATGCCTAGGGGCATGATTGAGTTAATGGTCAATATTGGAACTTATCCTAGGGTTTCAACGGTAATAACCCAATTCTTAGTTATGGATTGTCTCTCTCCATTCAATGTTGTACTAGGAAGACCAACACTGAGGGAATTTCGAGCAGTTACTTCAATCTACCACTTCGCTATGAAGTTCCCGACTTAACATGGAGTAAGTGAAGTGTGAGGCAACCAATATGACGCGCGGACTTGTTATAATAATTCTTTAAAGCTCGCAGTAAAAGATGTGGCACCTCGCACAATGATGGTCCAGCTACAAGATGAAGCGTTAGGTGAAGCGTCAAGTAAAGCGTCAAGGGAAGCGTCAGGCGAAACGTCGATCGAAGACCTCGACCCTCGAGAAATTGATGGAGAGGTCAAGACTCGACCTATAAAAGACTTGGAAGATTTGTCAATTGACAGGTCTTTGAAGGTCCTAAAAATTGGAGTGAAGCATCAAGAACCCATGCGAGCTTCATTGGTTACTTTTCTGAAATCAAACTTGGATATCTTCGCATGGCAACATTCGGATATGGTGGGAATTGATCTGAATAGCCTATATCATCACCTTAATATAGACACAACAAAGAAGCCTGTACGACAGAAAAGAAGAGCCATGAATCCAAAATGCTACGTCGTATTGAAAGAAGAGGTAGAGAAGTTGCTCGAAATTGGATTCATCAGAGAATCTTTTTACTTGAACTGGCTTGTAAACCCAGTTTTGTAAAAAAAAACCCAATGGGAAGTGGAGAACTTGCATCAATTTCACCAACCTTAACAAAGTATGGCCCAAGGACAGTTTTCCCCTTCCAAGAATCGACCAGCTTGTAGATGCGACGTCGGAGCATGAACTCTTAAGCTTTATGGATGCGTATTCTGGATACAATCAAATCCCCATGTACGAGCTAGATGAGGAGCATACCTCGTTCATTACTGATCGAGGATTATACTGTTATAAGAAAATGCCCTTTGGACTCATCAACGTAGGAGCAACTTATCAGCATCTTGTTAATATGATGTTTGCAAAACAAAGTGGCAAGACAATGGAAGTATATGTTGATGACATGTTAGTAAAATCGAAGAAAGCTAAAGATCACATCGAGCACCTTGATGAGATGTTCAAAATTCTTTAGAAATATCAGATGAAGCTGAACCCCCAGAACTGCACATTCAGAGTAGGATCCGGAAAATTCCTGGGCTTCATGGTCAATCAACGAGACATCGAAGCTAACCCTCAGAAGATACAAGCACTAATTGATCTGCAATCCCCTCCCAAACCCAAAGATGTGCAGAGTCTGGCAGAAAGAGTGGCTGCACTGAGTCGATTTGTTCTAGGTCAACCGATAAATGCCAATCGTTCTTGAAGTGTTGAAGGGTTCGAAGAGGTTTGAGTGGACAGAAGAATACGAGTAGGCATTTCAAGAATTAAAAACACACTTGGGTTCTCCTCCACTTTTGTCGAAGCCAAACCCGGGGGAAGAGTTATACTTGTATCTCGCTGTTTCCAAATATGCGACAAGTGCTGCGTTAATTCGAAAAGAAGAAAAAATATAACAACCTATATAATACGTAAGTAAAATATTACTTGATGCCAAAACGAGATATCCAGAGATGGAGAAGTTGGCATTTGCACTCATCGTCGCATCCAGGAAGCTTCGACCTTATTTTCATGTGCACTCCATCAAAGTTTTCACAAATTTTCTATTAAAGCAGGTTCTGCAAAAATCTGAGGCTTCAGGATGACTACTTAAGTAGGCCGTTGAGTTGAGTCAATTTGACATCAATTTTTAACCTCGCACTGCGATTAAAGGTCAAGCTCTCGCAGATTTTATTGCAGAGTTCACATATGATGTCAATCTTCCCACAGAAGTAATCAAAAAACCTGCTATAGATTTATCAGATTGTGGAAACTTTACGTTGATGGATCGTCAAATGAGAATGGAGCCAGTGCGGGCTTAATGCTAATTAGTCCTGAAGGGCATAATATTCATTGTGCACTTCACTTCAAATTTCCAGCATCGAATAATGAGGCAGAATATGAAGCACTGATAGCTAGGCTGAAGCTCGCACAGGAAATGAAAGCCGAGATGATTGAGGTATACAGTGATTCCCAGTTGGTCATTTGTCAAGTGATCGGCGATTATCAAGTAAGAGGAGAAAAAATGATGGCCTACTTACAGGAGGTACAATGACTATTCTCGACATTTACTGCTTATAGCATTCAACTTCTTCCTCGCATTAAGAATACTCGGGCAGATGCTCTAGCTAAGCTCGCTTCAACGAAAGATACAAAATTATTAAAGGTGGTTCCTATCAAATTTATTGCGAGACCAAATATCGAAGTAGAGCCCCAAGTGACCATGCCGGTTGACAGAAAACTATCGTGGATGGATCCTATAATGAAATATCTACAAAATGGCGATCTTCTCAAAAGCAAAGAAGAAGCAAAGCGACTTTGAATGAAGGCAACTCTCTACATCATCTATAATGGGAAGCTTTATCGAAGAAGTTTTAGCTCGCCGTTATTATTATGTGTTGATGAAAAAAAAACACACTACATTATGAGGCAAATTCATGAAGGAATATGTGGAAATCATTCAGGGGGGCAGGCACTTGCGAACAAGGTTCTCAGACAAGAGTATTTTTGGCTAACTATGAAGAATGATACAATGAAATTTTGTAGGAGGTGTGACAAATATCAACGATTTGCAACTGTTCCTAGAATACCACATGTTCCTCTAACTCCAATGACTAGTCTATGGCCATTTGCAGTATAAGGAATTGATATTATTGGAATGCTTCCATTGGTGCGAGGTGGATTGAAGTATACAGTGGTTGCAGTCGATTATTTTACCAAGTGGACAGAAGCAGAAGCCTTGAGTACCATCTCTGCAAAAAATATGATAGATTTTGTTTACAAACCTATAATCTGCCGTTATAGTATACCACATACTATAATTTCTGATAATGGGAAACAATTTGACTGCGATGAATTTCGTAACTTTTGCGACAACTTAGGCATCAAGAAGAGTTTCTCCGCTGTTATTCATTCACAAGCCAATGAACGGGTCGAAACTGTAAACAAGATACTTAAACAGAACCTAAAGACAAAGCTGGAAGAGCATAAATGAGCTTGGCCAGATGTGCATCCTAAAGTATTATGGGCTTATCGCACCACTCAACGAACCACTACTAAAGAAAGTCCATTCTCTTTAGCTTATGGATACGAAGCAATGGTGCCAGTAGAAATTAGTCCAAGCTCTCTACAATGATCTACTTATGAGCAAGATCAGAATAATGCACTAATGAGGATTGAGCTCAATCTTTTAGAATAAAGGCACGAGCAGTCTCAGCTTCGGATCACTTCATATCAACAGCACACTGCTCGATATTATAACTCTAAAGTCAGAAGTAGAGAATTTGAAGTTGGTGATCTTATTCTTCGACAAGTTCTACCTAATAATAAAGAGCACGGTACTGGTGTATTTGGACCCTCTTGGGAAGGACTATATGTTATTGACGCCGTCATTCGACCTGGAACGTACAAGCTAGCTCGCACTGGTGGCCAAAAGATCGAGCATGCTTGGAATGCAGAATAACTTCGTCGCTATTATTAGTAAATCTTCATGTATATCTTCATGTATTTTCAACGACCTGGGGGACATCTTGTATTCGTAATTCGTCATTCGTCGTCATTCATCAATAAAGATGTCTTTTCTTCGATTATTCAATTTTATTTGGTTCATCTTTTATAGTTTTATGGCAGTCTATGAATACAATAAAACTCGAGGGGCAGTGGGATCAGAATGTTATCTCCTACTCACTTCCTAAAGGACTATGCAAACGTTCATTTAGAGAGATTGGAATTTTAGATTGTCGAATTTCTAAAATTTCTTAAAATCTTAGGATTTTCTCCTCGCTTCATGTCATAGCATATCGTATTATGCAATTTCTCTCCTCGAACAACAAAGTAACTAAGCAAAACATTCATTATTTGATGTGATATATTGCTATATTTTATTTTACCGTGGAACTTTTGAAAAATAGTATTGAGTTCGCATCACTTATACTTGCTGTTTTCTTAAGCGACCTAACCTATCCTAACACTTAAAATCTGTTTTAAGTTAGTTGGATTCGAATCGCAATAGCATATCGATTATTCACCTAGTGATTGACTACTTAGTTAAATTATGCATCTTTATATTATAATGCATTGTGTTTAAATTGTTTGCAGGAATAAACATTTGACAAGAAAAATTCCATTGATTAAAGCTCGCACCTGTATGCAAGCAAAATATTACAAAGCAAAAAGGACCAGCCCGCATTGTTCTGAAACTTTGTAAAATAAAAAAAAATTTATGCAGATGTGCTCTGTAACATTCCCCGATTCCACACACGTATATAAGGATATTTGTATAAATATTTAGTGAAATTGGGAGACGTTACTCAACTTAGAACTGACAAAAGAGTGAAAAATTAAAACTTTTTAAACTTTCTAAAATTAAAAAAAAAACTCCATTTATAATTGTACATACTCCAATATATACATATATACACCCTGGGACTCTCATAAAATATACCTAATAAACACACACAAAATAACTCCAAAATCCTCTGTCAGAAAACCACAGCGTCAAAATACTCATATACACAAGCCGCAGTTAGAAAGCCGGCACTCCTTCTCCAACTCATATATCATCTGTACCTTCTGTAATGTAAGAATATTAATAAGTATAAAACTCAGTAAGTAACGTATGCAAATGTAGAGTGCACATGACAGAGAACAAATAATTATATGATTGGGATCCCTGTGTATATTGCATTGCCTGACAAGACCGTGAATTGCATGCTGAGCCACTCAGAGAACGTATAACATATCATGAGCTATATGTAGATCTCGAGCCTCAGAAAATCTCCTCTGTGTACAGCAGAGGTCCACGCCATACCGCCATCAGAATGTTCCCAAAGGAACCATAGTGCCCTCGAAAGGACCAAAGTGTTCCTGAAAGAACCAGAGTGTCCCTGAAGGAACCATATCACATATTTGGACGCTGGCTCACCACACCCTATTCACCAATACTCGTCAGATAGTATAAACACACCACGTATTCATGTCTCATGCAAGCTGAATGATAAATACGTATGTACATATATCCACAGATTCTATATCCACAAATTTCATAAATTCACGGAAATAAAGAATTTCTTACATTGCAGGTGTGACATTACTTATCTCGATTTATGGACTTCAGGTGATTTTGTGTGAAATGCTCCCACTCAAAGTACGTTTAACGTGTCCTTAAATTTTTCAAGTAATAAATTTTATTTGACTAGAAATGGATGAGACCACATAATTTATTATTATTTTATAATTATTATTATTTTTTAAATAAGAGAACACTAGATAATAAGTAACAAGATCTTTCAAAATTACATATCAATTAAAATCAAAATTTTCTTTCCATTACATAATCGTACATCCACAATTAGAAAAAATAAAATAAAATAATAAAGATATAGTCTTATAATTAGCAGACGATAAGTAATTGTTCTTTGCAAAACTATTAGTAAATTAACTAACAACAACAAATAAATATCCAAGGTTCTAATTTAACCTTCCGCACAAAGAGTATAAGCTTATATATATAAAAGAAAATTTTATGAAATCATGTTATTATTAGCTATTTAATATTGTGAGGAGTTGGATGGGGTATCACATGCTCGCTCCACCTTTTTTATTTGTAGCTTTGGTTTCCTTCCAGTTCTAGACAAGCTCGACCACATCTTCACCAAGGATGGAAAAGTCGAAATCCGGATGCTCGCAGAAAATATTGTATATTATGGTCGACGAGGCAATGTCACTGGCCTTTTCTTCGAGCTCCTTACTTTCAGTGGCCTTGAACTCTTCTACAGCCTTACGAGCCGCCTCTGCTGTCACATCCTTCAAAACTTTCGGATGTTCCGAGATGATTTTCTCAAGTTCTTTAATTTTTTTCTCGAGCTTCTCCTATTCAAACTTTTCCTTGGCCAGATCCTTGCGCACTTGTTGTTTCTCTAATTTGAAGGAATTTCTCTCTTCTTCGCGAGTTTTCTCTAAGTTTTCGAATGCTTGGGTCGTTTATTTGACCTTTTTGCCCTTCTCCATGTATTCAAGGATCGGGTTACACATCTAAACAGCAGCTGCAGCAATCTGAAAATATAACACACATCAATACAAGAAAAGTGCGCCAAAGATTGAAGATAGAAGATGCTTACGGTTGCCAACATCCTCATTGTAGTATTGAAAGCGACCTTGGCTGGTCGTTGCTTTATCCTCTCCCAACCTTCCTCAGAAGTGAAATGGTCAATGAAGGCCGCTCTTAGGCCAGCTTTTTCTAGAAGTTGGCGAAGGAGTGCGAAAAGCTCTTCGTCCTTGTAGGCCTGGCTCGATCCTCCGGATGAGGTGGCTATTTCCTTAGATGGCTCAAGCTGGCTCGCAATTTTAGTAGGCTGGGGAGGAGGTGAGCTTATTGGGATATCCTCGAAGGCGACTTTTCGCTTCTTTCAGGTGTCAACCTTCTCTTTCCCTTTCGTCGAGGAGGGGGGTGTGTTGTCTGGTGTCTTGGAATTTTCCATTGATCCCAGTGTTTAAGGTGGTGCTCGCAGTCTACTGCCAATTGTCATTTCTATACAAATATGATTAGTTAGCATGCGAGATATATAATGTGACAAAGAGAAGGGATAATAAAAAAATTACCTTCTTGCTGCTGAGAAATTAGTGGCGATAGAGCTTTTGGAGATGATGGTTCTGGGACAGTAGGAGTGGCAGGTGCTTTTCATTTCCTGGGTGTAGAAGATGAGGCACCTGTTTCTTTATTTTCCTCTGCTTCTTCTTCGAGCTCGAGGGTTTAGTTGGACGGTTGGCAGAATCTGGAAGAACGGCTCTCTTTGGGAATAGCCCGCAAGTAACTAGATTCTTGGTCGTCCCAAGCCTTTTCCAATCAAGTTCTTCAATCGGAAGGTTGTTTATTTTATACACTCTTGCGAGCTGCTCTTTGAAGAGTCCTGGATGTTCTCTGCTATCTGCGATGATATACAAATGCGATCAGATTGATATATTTATATAGAGAAAGCTATAAGCTAAAAGTTACCTACCAAGGTTTTAAAAGAAGCCATTATCTGCATAATCAAAGCGGAAAAATAGATTTTTCCATTTTTCATGTTGTTGCGGACCCCGTGGATGGTTTTTATTGCTTGATTCGACCACTTGCTCACATAAAAGAAGCCGAAATCTGATATGTTCGATTTCACTTGGTAGAACCAAGCAAACTCTTCGAGAATGAGGGATTTTAGACCTAATTTATGGTATAATATGTATAGACCTACCATGTATCTATATGTATTTGGGGTTAGCTGAAAGGAGACAACTCCATAATAATCGGCGATCGATTTTATATATATATGAAGTGGGAGGTGGACACCACATCTAAGAACTGTGTCTGAGAATGAGGCAGTTCCACGAGGAGGTGTATATGGTCGATTGAACTCTATAGGTAAGCGAATGAGGACGTCGATTTTGTAGTTGCATACGATCTTTTTGAGTTTATTTGTTGTACAGCTCGTCTTTATATTGGTACATGACCAATCTCATTTTACATAGTGATAACTCATTGCAAATGCAGGGGCATCCCTAATATGCCGAAGCCATTGGTCTTGAGGGAGGTCGCCTATGCGAGGACTACTTTGCTTGGTCTCGGTTATTTCTACTTCAGGTTATGACTCAAGATAGTCTACGAGATTTATAGAGCTAATGCTTGTATTGAAGGATGATTCTCTTGAGAACGCATTTCCCTCCCTAAATTCCTCACTACTAGACATCTAAAAGAAGAAATCTGGGATAGATTTAGTCCTATGCGTGCATTTAGTATCCTTGCTATATGCGAGCAATTTGGGGTCACAAATCCTAGGATTGCATCGATAACAAGCTGTTCATCAAATTTTTTCTAATCAATCTATGGATTCATCAAAAATTGTTCGAGCAACTCTTCGGTAATTCGTCACTCGACTAATTTTGGTTTTCAAACATCAGGATTTCAGATCCTAAATTTTTTCTATGGGTTCGTCTATTAATCATCTAAAAATAATTTATTCGATAAGTTAATAGAGAGATTCTGAGATACGTCTATTTTTCAGTTCAACTAAATATGGGGATGGGTTTATGTTTGGGGCATTTAGGCTCTACTATTCGTCTTTATATTTCTAGAAATAAGCTCTGTAAATAAGGGTTCTCTGGAAATTGAAGAATAATAATTCTTTAAATAAGAGATAGAGAGAATGTATGCTAACATTTTTTTGGAGACTGAAAAACCGAGATTTGTGCGAGCTGAAAAGCAAAGAGGGGCACCGAGATGATTTCTTTCTTATGGGCACTTTGGATTTCAGAAGAAATGAAAGAGGAACAGGAGGCAATAGGGTTCGAGTTTTGAAGAGGAGGCGGATGGACTTATGATATATATATATATATATACCTCAAGCATCATCAAATCACAGCCGTAGATCAAGGCATTTAATTTTCGGATCTAATGGCCGAAGTTCACGCGGGATTTAATTTTCGAAATTAAAAGAGTATTTTTTTCGAAATTTGAAACGCCTCGATTTGAGACAACAGCTGGCATCATCATTATCATCACAAAACAGAGAAGTCTCCTCGAGTTTTGCCACTCTCCTGAGAAAAGGTGACATGTGGTTGCGTCTGTCAGGGAAAAGTACGCATGGTTATGAAAAGATGGGATTTGAGAACTGGCGACTCTTCAAGAATTTCAAGATTATATCATAATGTCGCATTTTTAAGCTCGCATTTATCAGAGAAAGAAGCTTCATTTTTTCCTAAAGATTTAATAGAACTGGGGGGCAATAATTGTGTGGTCTAAAACCTATATGTTAGTTAATGCCAAAAAGAGAAAGTTAGCGACCAAGTAGGACGCATCATATTGCATGAGAATTTTTCTGATCGAAGTGCGACTTCCTCTGAATAAGTTAAGTGCGACCAGTATGAAAAGGAAACTAGATCAAGTTTCATCAAGCGTGTAATCTACAAAGGAAGGGAAACAAGTATCTGAATAGAGATCAACCAATCATTCTATTTAAGTTATTACCCAATTATATTGTTACTCGAATTGTATTTTCTGATTACACGCTTACTCGTTTTCACAATTGGGAAACATTGAGCCACCCTCACCTATATAAGGAGAACTTAGTGTTGCTATAAAAGACAGAAGGCTACACTCTTTATTTCTCTCTCTGGACTCTCTGATCTTGATACTTAACGAAACTCTTATAATTCCTCAGAAAATAGTAAAGAACAGTGAACGTAAGCTCATCTTTTTTGGGGATGAACCACTATAAAATTCTTGTCTTTTTATTTGCTTTGATTTGATTAACCATTTTTACACACAAGCCACATCTTGTAATTTCCTAAATTCATTGTTGACAAAACCTCCGTCAATACTCATAAATAATTTTGTTGTTGCTCACAAACATTCAAATATGCTCGCAAGGTCTAGCGAAGACATCTCCAACAAAATTTTCACCAATCTCTTATGAGAATACTTGAGCAGGAGAACAACTAGCTAGCTGATTGCTTGCCAAGAGAGAAACTAGCAAGGAGATTACCAAGCAAGCTATACTCTCAAGGAAACATACGATAGATCTTTCTAGAAGACTGATTATTCAACGAGATTTAGATAATTACTATTTATTTAGAGAGATTCTATTCAAATTTAAATGATTAAAGGAATATTTGTGATTATCATATTATTTTACAGATAAATTTGTTATTCGCATATAATTGTAAATGATTGAGACTCTTTTCCTAAAAATAAGAATCTTTAGTCATCTTTCTCAACAAGTTCATAATTACGCTGATTTGTTGAACTAAATCTATAGCTATTTTGCTCTCCATAATAAACAAAAGTGGATATAATATCTTTTTGGAATCGAATCACTATAAATTTTGTCTCTTTTTGACTTGTTGTAATTATTGCATGCAATATTAGTGGATTTAATCTTAGAATCTAATTACTTTTTTTGTTGAAAAAACCTCAACATAATAGTTTGAGATTTTATGGTGTATGTCCTTAAAAAAAATCAGTATTAGTAAATTTGTCTACATACTAATTTAATGAGCCGCTTTATTAGGTAAATGCCTATTTATAAGTTAGAATGTTTTAGTTTCTGCTATTTTAATTGTCTTTTATGGCTATTAATTAAAAGTTACCATCAACTAATTCCTTTTTTTGCCTGCCATACAGTCTAACTTTTGTCATGTAACAATTAACTCAATATGTTGTATTAAAATATCTCTTCAATTAGCAAACATACCTCAATCAATTTGGGTGAAAATTAGAGATAAATTTAGAATTTTGTGATAACAAATACTATAAAAATTAAAAGAAACTTTTAAGAATAAAAACTTAAACCCCAGAAGTAGAGTTGTTAAGAGGGTCAGGCAAACCCTTTAGTATGGTGGTACAACACGATTCGATATGACTAAAACATGACACGTTAAGTCATGGGTCATACTAGGCACAGTACGATCATGTGGGTTGTGCGACATTAGTGAATTAGGCATGATGGGCTAAACACGATATGACACGATATATATACAAGCATTGCGCGGCACGACATGTTAACACGTGAAACTTTTTGGCATGAATGAACCTTATACTATTTGAGATTGGCAAAATGGACTCTAAATTATTTTTTTTAGCAATTAAGTCCTTAAGTTTTAAAAAATTTAGCATTTAAGTCCTTATATAAGTAATTATTACAATATTAACTAGAACTGAGCATTTTCAAGTAACATATAATGTTTTTGAAAGTCAAAATTAATAATTGGAAAGAAAATAACTAAAATTAATTACAATTAGGGTTTATGGCATATTTGGTTCCTATGTTATTCACAGATTGGCAAAATAGTCCATGAGTTTTTTTTGGTAATTAGGTTCTTGTATTTTAAAAATTTTGGCAATTAAGTCCTCTTTATTTGTTAATGTTAAAATTTTCATGACATTGAACATGTTTAAGTGAAAAAAATTAGTATCTCACTAACAATAATTAGTTTGGAAAAGAGATAGAAAGAAATTTTAAGAGAAATTTTAAAATTTTAAAATTTTTAATTTTTAATTTTTTTTTTTATATTATGTTGTTAATTGTAATTAATTTTAGTTATTTTCTTTCCAATTCCAACTAGTGATAATAGAATATTGTAAAAACCTTATATGTGACTTGAAAATGCTCAATTCTATTTAATATTGTAAGAATTACTTATAAAAAGAACTTAAATGCTAAATTTTTAAAATTTAAGGACTTAATTATTAAAAATAATAATTAGGGACTAATTTGTCAATACCGAATAATATAAAGGCCATTCATGTCAAAAATCCTTACAATTAACAGCATAATATATAAAAAAAAATTAAAAAAAATAAAAAAGTTTAAAATTTCTCTTAAAATACTAATTTCTTTCACTTAAAAAATATTCAATTTTATGACAATTTTAACATTAACAAATAAAAGAGATTTAATTGCCAAAATTTTTAAAATTTAATAACTTAATTGTCAAAAAAATAACTCAAGGATGATTTTGCCAATCTGCGAATAACATAAGGATCAAATACGCTAAAAATCCTTAAAAAATTAAGAATTTAAGTCATTTATTTTTTTTAAAAAAATTATTTAGTCCGTAATTTTTTTTATTTTAATTAATCCAATCACTTTCTCTCCAACCACACGCACGCACCCTAAGGCTCTTATTGAAGTTATCAAGTCCCGGACCGGAGTCTCTTTTTACATGCCAAACACGAGACTGGGCTAAGTTATCCGGCCCTCCAAACAAGCCGCAGAGGCATTAACGGCCTCATATTTGCGGTTGGTTCGTACTTCGCAGTAAACAGTAATATAGCTCAACACCACCATGTTTTCTTCTTCTCCATTTTAATTTATGCTTACTTGTGTTTGCATAGCAGAGAAATTATAAGAGTTAAAGAGAGAGTTGAACGACTCTAGTTTCAGATCAGTTTTACAAGATTTTCCTTTCTAGGTTGTGTTGTGCTGATCTCTAATATATTTATATATGATTCTTCTGTAGAAACTATCTGTGGATTGTTGAAGTTGAATTATACTATGTGGTTTTGGTTTATATAGTATTGTTTTAGTTATAGAAATTCTCTCTTCAAATGTCGTGGAACTGACATTAAGATGTCACCCTCCTATAGCACACCATATGTTTGAGAAAATGCCTCAATGGGTCAGTATTGCTATCTTTTCTTTGACTCAATTTTCATGGAGGATCAATACTTGGGCTTTTCTATTGTCGGTCTTTTAACACTTTTAGCCTCATTTTTGGCCTGATTTCTTCCGGTGGACACTAGGCCTCTCCGATTTTCTACTTCAGCCGGTGATTTATTAATAACATGCTGAAAGTCCCCATTATTTTGCTTTCTTAAAAAAAAAAAAATAATAATAAATAAATAAAGTACCTTCCCTGAATCATGTTCCCCCTCCTCTTCAAATATAAGCTGTTCTATATGGAAGGCTCTGTTTTCCCCTAAGGAAAGACAGTTTTGTAAATAGGACATAAGCATTTTATTGGTGCTTTCCACAAGGTAACTATAGTCGATCCTCATATTGCAGTTTTCAGCGAGTAGGTTTAGATGTAAATGAGGATTAGAGAGCAGTATTTATTTTTAATTACTATTAGTGGTTAATTCTCATCTTACATAATAGCAATAATCATAATGTTGACTTAACAGAGATTGACTCAGATACTATCACCTAGCATATGATTGGATAATATAATTTAGGCTTAGTTGAAGACAAGTATGGCCTCTAGAAATCATATTTGCAAAAGCATGAGTAAAACCAAACCAAGTTAACAAGTGCATTGAACACGAGGCGACAAAGGGGTGTGTGGTGGCTTGATGGTTCATCATGGGTATGACGTTATTGCTTTGTTTTTATGAGTTATGATGTGCATTTAATAACAGGGCATCTCCTATACAGACTACAAACCACATTATAGTGCATCTCCTATACAGACTACAAACCACATTATAGTTTTACTTCTTTATAGCAGCTGCCTTTTTATTGTTACCCCAAACTCTCGTGGCTCACCTTATTAATTGAAGCAATTGATTAAATATTTCATATCAAATTAGACCTTTTAATATCGCATTTGAAAAAGTAGATTATTGTCTTGCATATTGGCAGCAAGTAAAAGAAATTGTTGCATCATACAAGTGAAAGTGTCTCTTCACTTTGTTGGATGCTCCATCAACATTCTTTTATCAACCAGTTAGCTTAATCAATATATGGCCTGGTTGATGGGTTCTCCAAAACTACCTCCACTTTTAACGTCCTTGAACCCAACTTGAAGTGTCTCCTAATCTATTTCCATGACTTTATAGCTATTTTTCTCCTGGCGATGAAGATAATTAGAGTCTCTTCCTCTCAGTACACCACTCCCCATTGTTTTATCAATGGAGGACCAACCTGTGCTCTCTATTCAAACGCAGTAGGAGCTGTTGCCTTCAACTCTAGACCTCTCTCACTCTCAGGTAATTTACTGTAATTTGTATTATTTTTTATGGTTTTTTTCAATGTCCAGAGTCTGTATATATGTATGTCTTGTTTCATATATATATATATATATATATTTTATTTTTTTATATAGAGGTTCTTCTTCTGCTAAGCTTTCAAGCAGCTTGTGGCTCTTGCAGAATGCTTCCCTATAATAAAGTTAGAAATTGAACATTTCTGGAGTGGAGTTAAAGGCCAAATTGTTTATGTAGTTTATATATTGCTTCTGTTTGTACTTGGTTTTCGAGAAAATGCAAAAAAGAGGGTTTTTGTTGTTATTTTTCTGCCTCTTGACTCTACAGTCTGATGATTGGTTTTGGTATATTAAGCTTTTATAGGTTGATTCACCCAAAGTAAATAACAAGTGAGTGATGTTATGTCAGCTACTTGCACATGGTTCGTCTACTTAAGAAGTTTCAGCTCAAGCAATCTTCCTCCACCTTCAAGCCTCAGGCCTGAAGCTCAGAAGCTTCTTGAAAGGGTGCGCATGCTTGCAACGCGTGGCCTTCTCAACGAAGCTCTCTCACTCATGTACACCATCAGGAAACCGCATTGCAACCAAACCTACGCCACTTTATTCCACGAATGTGCTCGCCAAAGTTGCCTTCATGAAGGCCTCTCACTGCACCACTATATGGTTGCCCACAGCCCCACTAGCCCAAGAAACCTCTTTGTTACCAACCACCTCATTAACATGTATTGTAAATGTGGTTACTTGGATTATGCCCAACAGGTTTTTGATGAAATGCCTGAAAGAAACCTTATTTCTTGGACTGCTCTCATCTCAGGGTATGCGCAATGTGGGCAAGCTGACAATTGTTGTAGGCTCTTTTTGGGAATGTTGTTGCAGTATCGTCCAAATGAGTTTGCATTTGCAAGTGTGCTAAGTTCGTGTGTTAATGGTGATGGTCATTTTGGGTGGCAGGTACATACTCTTGCTTTGAAAATGTGTTTGGACGCTTGTGTTTATGTTGCGAATGCTCTTATTACCATGTATAGCAAGAGCGGCGTCTATGATGGTAAAACTAACGCTTGGACTGTATTCAAGTTCATGGAGTACCAAAATACCGTATCTTGGAATTCAATGATTTCTGTGTTTCAGTTTCATGGACTTGGCGCTCGAGCTATGGATCTTTTTACCCAAATGCACAGCAAGGGAATTAGTTTTGACCGCACCACGCTTATCAGCCTCTTTTCTTCCTTTGTAAGAAACAACAATGACACTAATACATTTCCTAGATTTTGTTTTCAACTGCATTGCCTCACTGTCAAAACTGGGTTTATATCAGAAGTCAAGGTGGCAACTGCGTTAATAAAAGCCTATTCAGATCTTGTGGGGAATGCTGTCGACAGTTATAGGCTCTTCTCAGAGACAAGTTGTCATTGGGATGTTGTTTCGTGGACTAGCATTATAACAATATTTGCAGAACAGGAACCAGAGAAGGCTTTGCTCCTATTTTCTCAATTGTGTCAAGAGGGTTTAACTCCAGACTGGTATACTTACTCCATTGTCTTAAAAGCTTGTGCAGGTCTTGTGACAGAGCGACATGCCTCAGCGTTTCATTCTAGAGTAATTAAAGTTGGATTTGAAGGTGACACAGTTCTTGCAAATTCCTTGATCCACGCCTATGCTAGGTGTGGTTCCATTTCTATGTCTAAGCAAGTTTTCGATGAAATTAAAGACCACGATGTCATTTCTTGGAATTCTATGATCAAGGCTTATGCCTTGCATGGGAAAGCTAGAGAGGCATTACAACTCTTTTCCCAAATAAACGTCCAACCTGATCCCACAACCTTTGTTGCTCTCCTCTCTGCTTGTAGCCATGCTGGACTAATAGAAGAAGGAATTAGAACATTTAACTGCATGCAAAAAAGTTATAATATTGCCCCTCAAGTTGATCACTATGCCTGCATGGTTGACCTTTATGGACGTGCAGGGAAAATTCATGAGGCTGAGAAACTTATTGGGGAGATGCCAATGGAGCCTGATTCTGTGGTTTGGAGTGCACTTCTTGGGTCATGTAGGAAGCATGGGAATACTCAGTTAGCCAAGTTTGCAGCAGTTAAGCTACAGGAGTTGGACCCTAGAAATTCATTAGGCTATGTACAGATGTCTAACATACATTGTTCAACTGGTAATTTTGACGAAGCAGGTGCACTTTGGAATGAAATGAAAGACTATCGAGTGAGGAAGGAACCTGGACTAAGTTGGGTTGAAATTGGAAATAAGGTTCATGAGTTTGCCTCAGGAGGTCGACGCCATCCGGACAGGGAGGTTATATGCAGCAAGCTTGAAGGACTAATAGGGAAGTTAAAGGAGATGGGTTATGTGCCAGAGACAAACTTGGCCTTGTATGATTTAGAGGAGGAACAAAAAGAGGAACACTTGTATCATCACAGCGAAAAACTAGCTTTGATGTTTTCTGTAATGAATGAAGGCAATTTGAACCCTCATGGGAGTGTCGTAAGAATTGTAAAGAATATCAGGATTTGCTTGGATTGCCACAATTTCATGAAATTAGCATCAGATTTTCTTCGGAGGGAAATAGTTGTGAGAGATTCAAATCGCTTCCACCATTTCAATGATGGGTTATGCTCTTGCAATGACTATTGGTGAAAAACTAGCACCAGGCTATGGTAATCTCCTGTTCCTATCTTCACAATTATCTTTCACCTATTCCAATGTGAGTTAATGGATTGAAATCATGTTCTCAATCTTTTCAATGAATCATTGATTTGAGGCAGTGCTCTTTGATTTTAGACTGGCATCTAAGATTGAATGCTATATTTATCTGGTGGGGAACTTGTATAAGTGGACTACCATAAGATTGGCAAAATTGCTTCATTTGGACAATTAAACTGTGCATTTTGCGTCAAAATCTTTTCATCATACCGAATCCTTACAGTACACATGCAGTTGAAGGAGATGAATGACATTTATTTTATAAGAGAGTTAGAGCCAATATCTTAAAGAGTAGCTTGGAAGTCAATATCAAGAGAATGGACTTGGGTGCAATTTGGTGCTTTTTTTTATATTTCCTTAAAAACATGTTCTGTTCACAAATTAGCAGTTATATACTACCTCAAGTCTATTTTCCAGTACCTATGATACTGCAACTATACACTCATTGAGAACAAAAATCTGATGGACAAAAGACAATTCAAATGTAACTGAAGATGTTGCGTACTGAAAAATTATGCACACTCTCATGCAAGAGTGTGCAAACTTGGCTTCTTTGGCAAAATTGCTCTATGCCAATTTTTATATGACATGCACCTTCATCTTTTGTGCATGAAAGTATTGGCAAGTTTTAAATTAGAAATTGGGCTGCAGTTAAAATTTTGTTCTTGATCTGCACATTGCCACAAGTTGTGTTAACTGGTGAACTTCATGTGGTGAGTACAGCGCTGATGTAGTTCTGATGGGAATTCAGGTGCAAGTTTTGGTATAACTTTTCTTTTTGTTTTGATTCCCTGAGAGTCCTTGTGGAGCTATGTTGCTAGTTTTGTGTGTGAATAAGATGAGATATCGATTTTTGGTTCCTTGCTTTTTCAGTTGTTTTTATGTTAAGCCGTTATTGTTTCTACAAACAGAACTATAGCTTTATCTTGTTTTTCCTTTTCTTTTTGGTTTTGTTTTTTTCCCTTTTCATTTTAAAATCGAGTAATTGGGTGTTTGCATTGTTTGAAGAATGTCCTTTTGTTTCTTGGTCTGTTTGGAACAACAGGAATAGCTGTTTCAAGTGTTTGTGCATGATAGTGTTTGCTAGTCTCTCAGAATCTGTCTTAGGCAGGTGATTTTTGGAAGACTTGCTGAACAGCAAAACAGCAAGAGGTCTTCTTATTTCGGTAAAACTGTGGATCACAATGCAATGGTTCTGTATCCTCCCTCTGGTTTGTTTTTCAAACTAAAAGTTGCTGTGGATTATTCTTCCAGAAAAGTTGGTTCTGACGCTGTAGTCTGAGATTCCAAGGGAGAAATAATGGCTGCTGCTGGTTATGGTAAATTGGGTGACTTGAGGCTGAGATTGCTAAAGCTTGGGCAGTGCTCCAAGGAATCTCTTTCCATTGGCTATCAAGTCAGATTGTTTGAATGTGGTAAATTTGATCAATGTACATATCTTTTCTCCAAATAGTTGGACTTATCTTATTATCAAGGATATTAGTGTATCTTGAATTCTTTAAACTCTCCTGTTGTTTCTTTTGTTCCTAACTAGGCACTGTAACGATGTAGTTAACAGAATGGCAAAATGTGCTAGATGAGTGTGTTTTTCTATCAAAGAAATAATAAATAAAGGATTTTGGAGTTGATCTTGTTATTAATTCCATTAGTTACACAATTTGCCTTGGTTTAACTTGGAGGAAAAAAATTAATCTAAAAGTTGAACTTTGAATGGAACATCAATGAAGGGACTTTTATAGGAAATAGTGAACAGTACAATTTCCAGTTTCTCAAAACTTTTTACAGTTGAAAAATAGTAAAGTTTTTAGATATTTGACCTGTAATTTTTTTTTGGCCAAGAATTGTTTCATGTAATCATACATATTTCTTACACACACAAGCTCATATTGTTTAGTGACTAACCAAGCCAATAAAAAAAATAACTGTCTAAAATTGCACACATTAACCGCCAAACCAAAAACCAAATTGCCGATTTAGGATTAAGCTTACATAATTAATATATATTTTAAAAAGAAGCCAACTCGCCATTTTACACCCCAAAAGTCTCTAATCAGGACAATAAGGACGCGTAAATGCACTTGATATTTGCTTCTTATAGAAAAAGATAATAATAAATAAAGAAAACTTCGCAAAATGGCTTTGTATTTCATAATTTTTCTTTTACCAAACCCTATGTTTTAAGAAAAAGGGGAAAATCCCTTTACTTTGATTTTTTTTTATTATAAAACCTTATAGTTTGACTAATTTTTCAATTTGATCTCATTATATGGTTAAAATTAGGGAAATTGATGGAAATGGCAAAATTACCTTTAGTAAATGATATATTTAATTTTTCATAAAAAATGATATATTTAGATTTAAAATAAATTTAAAAATTATCTATTCTAGTTTCCAAACAATATTTTAATTTTTCAAATAATCTCATAAGTGATAAAATAGTATCTATGTATCAAAACGCAAAACGCAAAGTAAAAAATGTAATATGAATCTAAATCTATCATCCATTGAGGTAATTTTGTCATTTTTTTTTAATTATTTTTCTCAATTTAGGTTTTATGAGAAAGGCCGGATTTAGAAAATATTCAAATTATAAAATTTTTTATAATAAAAAATCAAATTCAAGAAAGTATTTACATATTTCTTAAAACATAGGGACACGGTTTCGTTGAAAAAATTTGTTGATTTTATGATGTCTTCTCTCATAAATAAAACCTTAACCTCTGGATGATTGCAAAAAAAAAAAGAAAATTTAGATGAATAACCAATATTTTAAATTTAATTAAGTAGATATTTACTTTTTAAAATTTTATAGCTAAATATCAAGTGTGTACATTTTAATACTTAGTAGATATACTCATCTACTATTTTCAATTAATGTACTGAGTATATAAATTTTTATGCTTAATATATAATATTTTACGCTTGGTATATTAATATATATATATATATATACGGAATATTTTGCTAGAATATTTTCAAAAACGGACACTTACTTAAATTGGGCTGAAAAAAACAGACCTTTAACTCGGGCCTGATGGCATCTCAAACATCAGATGGGCCCAGAAGCCCTTGTAAGGACGCAGACGACGACGTATGGCGGAAATCAAATCATCACTTTTCGTCATTTCTCCAGTCCTCCTGCTCCTCCTTTTCTTCTTCTACTTGTCATTTTTCATTTTCTGTAAATGTGGGTTTGGGAGAGCAAAAGCCAAACCCTAATCGAATCCCACTACCTCCACCATTAACGTCCTTGAAGCTCACCCAAGTCGAAGTGTCTCCTAATCTATTTTCATGACTTTATAGCCATTTCTTTTTTCTTCTTTTGGTGATGAAGCTTTTTAAACTCTCTTCCTCTCAGAGTCGCTACGGAGCTCCCCTTTGCTTCATCAATGGAGGACCCAACTCTGCTCTCTTCTCGAACCCAGTAGGAGGAGCTGTTGCCTTCAACTCTAGACCCCTCGCACTCTCAAGTAAGTTACTGTAATTTCTGTTACTTATCAATTATTTCCTCTCTTTTATCTTATGCATTGATTAATTTTTCTATCACTAATGTGTACCTAATATTTTGGGCATATCAATTTTATCTTGTTTTATAGTCTTATATATGTATGTATATATATATATATATATATACACACACACATATATATATATATATATATGTCGAAATTGTTGTTCTGCTAAGCTTTCAAG
Organism: Parasponia andersonii; assembly: GCA_002914805.1. Lineage (NCBI taxonomy): Eukaryota > Viridiplantae > Streptophyta > Magnoliopsida > Rosales > Cannabaceae > Trema > Trema andersonii. The sequence goes on from JXTB01000372.1 coordinate 132,773, forward strand.
CAGCTTGTGGCTTTTGCAGAATGGTTCCCCATAATAAAATTGCCAGGAGGACTAGCGAGTTGATCCTCCTGGCAATGTGCAACTCCTGCATAACCAGATTCTACGCCACTCGCGCTCGTAAATCCGTCGCTTCTTTGAGAAGCTTATCATCTCTAGTGTTGGCTGCACATGTTACACCATCATCATCAGATACTCCTCAACGTTCTGAGGAGTGGTTCGCACTCCGCAAGGACAAGCTAACCACTAGCACTTTCAGCACCGCCTTGGGATTTTGGAAAGGACAACGCCGTCTCGAGCTCTGGCAGGAGAAAGTCTTTGAATCGGAGACTCAAATCATACAAGGTGCCCAAAGATTTGCCATGGACTGGGGTGTTCTCAATGAAGAAGCGGCTATAGAAAGGTACAAAAGTATTACCGGTCGGGAAGTCGGTTCCTTAGGATTCGCAGTTCATGCTGAGGAGCGATTCGATTGGCTTGGTGCCTCTCCTGACGGCCTTCTTGATTGCTTTCCGGCCGGAGGGTTATTGGAAGTCAAGTGTCCATACAACAAGGGCAAGCCTGAGATGGGCTTGCCTTGGTCTAAGATGCCTTTCTATTACATGCCTCAGGTGCAGGGCCAAATGGAGATTATGGATAGAGAATGGCTTGACTTGTATTGTTGGACCCCAAACGGTAGCACAGTTTTTCGCGTGTGTAGGGAACGTAGTTACTGGGAGCTGATACATGGGATTTTGAGGGAGTTTTGGTGGGAGAATGTTGTTCCTGCTAGGGAGGCTCTCTTGCTTGGCAGGGAAGGAGAGGCCGAGTCGTATAAACCGAGTTCTACTCACAAACAAACAGGGCTTGCCATTTTCAAAAGTGCCAAGTTAGCTGGTGAAGCTAAGTTATTGTGTAGGGAGATAGCAGGGCATGTAGAATTTTATGGATCATGATGGGCCCTGTTCCCTCCTAGTATTGATTTATTGATTCATATAGTAATCCTGTTCTTATTGGCAAGGAATACTTTTTTGTGTTCATTTAGTTTATGGATCCCCTTGCTTTCCTGTGTGGTGTTTTTATAGTACCAAAGCTTGTCCCAACAAAATAACAAAAAGAGTTGAGAGTCTCAGCGATTAGCAGGGAAAGAGAAAAAGGAGTTTAAAGAAGTGCATTTTCAGTTCTTCCATAAGTGCTTGAACTTTTTAGTGAAATGTATCCTTTGTCTGAATGACGCACATAAAAAACAAAATCAAGAATCAAATTAGTCAGAGGAAATTGAGTTAAAATAAGAAAAGGATCCGGAAGGACAGATTTCTAAAACTGGTAATCCAGCTAACCAACTTTTAGGGAACTTGTTTCTCCAACCACATACAAGAAAATGATTTATTAGAATACGTATATAAATTAACATTCATGCGGAGATCTTTGCTTCTAAAAGCTGTAATTGTATTCAAAATGCACAAGTGAGAAGAAAGAGAAGAGTAGCTATGGATTCTGGCTATCGTGGGCTGATAATGGGATTACAATTCCGATCGTCCTCCAGCGGCACCAAACAATGACAACAAGAAGAAAAATGGTGGTTCCAAGAACGAAAACCCTTTTCCCCATGTTCCATTTCTACCCCTGAGATCTTCTAAACCCCTAGCTCTTTGTGCTGTCCTCTCCCAAAACCACACAAAAACCTCAGCTCAAAACCGGGAACCAACCCATTCAAGCACTGATTCACCAAATCCTCAGATGGGCTTCTTTACTGTGAGGACGTTAAGGTTCAGGAAGTCCTGCATCCTGTAGAGAGAAGACCTTTCTGTCTTTATAGTAAGCGTCAAGTCATCAGGAATGTTGAGGCCTATAAAGAGGCTTTCGAGGGCTTGAGCTCCATTGTCAGTGACGCCATTAAAGCCAACAATAATCTGAAGATTTTGGAGCATTTAAGGCAACTGGCTTGTGCCTTGTGGTGCTGTGCTTCTCAGTGGGTATGAGCTGAGGTTGGCTCCGCTCTTCGACCTGGTTTTGACTCCACCTGGGTAAATAATGCCCCCCATGTTTTTGTGTTTATGCAACCTGATATTCTTCTTGTCGTTTTTTAGGTCCTTGCATGAACGAGCTTCAACATTTGCCGGTTATTTCTTAGCATGTATGCCAGACACTTATATGGGTAGTTTGAGGCTAGCTTTGATATACATTCCTACATATATGTCTCTCTCTCTATATATAGATTATATAGTAAACCATATTTATAGAAATTTTACTAATAGTCTTCTAAGTTTGAAGTGCATATAATTTCATATTTGCAATTGCTTGAACAGATGTATCTTTAATGGGAAGGGAAAATTGTCAAGAGGATTTAGTTCTAGGCGCACAAGAAGGCTTTTTCGTCAATGTTGACAGTGAATTTGACTTGGAAAATATAGTAGCTGCTGCAAGAATTGCTGGAAGGAAGGTTAATGTCCTGCACCGGATCAATCCTGATGTGGATCCTCAGGTATACAATCTCCATATTTTGACATTCATGTTCTTGACGAAGTAGGATTATTGAAGTAATGGATTCCTTGGTAGCTCTTTAGTTGTGGTAAATTTGATATGGGAATGGGAGTTGTTGTATGCTTATGAATTAGAACTTTAAATATAATCTCATATAATCATGTCAGAATATTATTCCATGGAAACAAGGTGCTCATAAGTGAAGTTGGTTAATACCTGTTTAATTATACCAAAGAACCATTGTTCACCCCCACCACCACTGCCTGCCTCTTCTTTTACTTTTGCTTGACAATACTATCTTTTTTCTGCTTTCATGCTTAAGAGAAGCATAATTGACATTCAGTGTCACTAGCGTCTTTACTAGATTACTGATTAGCGGTACAGCCTTGTTGCAAATTGCAACTGCCGCTTCTTCTGCACTATCCCCGCAATACTGTATAACCCTTAACCATTGCAACATCTTCATTTTCATGTTTAACTCCCATACCTCATTGCATGATGATGCCCACTCATTTCTTCGTAAGTTACTGGAAAATTCCCTTCAATTCGTTTTCTCAGTTCCATCCATATGTTGCCACTGGGAATAAGAATTCCAAATTTGGCATTAGAAATGAGAAGCCGCAATAATATTCTCTGGACGCTGCGAAGGCACATCCTGAAGTGCTGAAACTTGTTGGGGCCCATTGCCATCTTGGATCCACCATTACCAAGGTATTTTATGAATCCTCCAGTCCCATAATATTAATGATTTAAAATTTTCAATTTGTATCAGTGAAGTGCTTGCAGTCCTTGATATAATCACTAGGTTGTTAGCAAATAAGAAAACCGAAAAAAGAAAGGAATATATCCATATATATATATATATATATATATATATATATATATATAATGACGTGATTTCAAATACTAGTTTTGCTGGATTTTATAATGATTTTCCCTATTTACTTTTCCTCACAATTTTTATGAGAAAAGGCGTATCATTTTTCTATAAAGCTTTCATTTTTATATTACAGGTGGACATATTCAAGGATGCTGCTGTTCTTATGGGCAACTATATTGCTGAAATTCGAGCTCAAGGTTTTGAAGTTGATTACTTGAACATTGGTGGTGGACCTGGGAGAGAATATAATCATTCTGGTACTGTCCTTCCGACTCCCAGAGATCTCATTAATACTCTAAGGGTCACTTCTCAGTCGTGTTGCCATTTTATGTGAACTGTGAAGCACACAAGCTACGTAGTTATGCACGATTTGGTAAGTTATTGAAGTAGTGTCAGAAGTTAAAGTCCTGTCTCTAGCGGCTGATGCGCGATAGCACATTTTCTTTGCTCCGTAGTTGGATATTGAAATGAAGAACTTGTAATATTCTTCATTTTGAGTTTGAACATATGAAAATCTCGTTCTTTTTTGTTCAATATTGATTTGTGGATTTGGTTCGGGAGCTCGTCCTTTCAAGAATCTGAATCTCATCGTTGAGCCTGGGAGATCACTTGTTGCAAATACTTGCTGCTTGGTTAATCGAGTAACAGGTGTTAAATCTAATGGAACAAAAAACTGTGTCGTTATTGGTGGCAGCATGGCTGAACTTATTCCCTAGTCTTTATGATGCTTATCAGGTATGATTCCAAATGTAGTTGTCAGTTTACTTTGTCATTTTTGTTATTGTTGATTCAGTTAAAAGATGTCGTTGCTTGATAATATTGAACCCAATTCTGAGTAAGAATATTCCACTTGGTATATTTGATCCAATATCCTTCATCGGCCAGTTGCCATATAAGTGACACTGGGGAGTTTTGCCTTCTTTTAAAAACTCGTTTTACTTCCACATTGCTTGGCAATCCTCAACAGTACTGTCAATTACTGTTGAGCCACTCGAGAAGTTGGGCAAAAGGGTAATAGTTCATAGCCATGTATAAAGTTATTTTACAACTTATGTTAGGCCTCTTACTAAAATTGCTAAATAGGGCGTGCTATTGTAGCAAATTAGTATTATTTTTTGTTATTTTTTTAGAAAGAAAACTTTCTGTTGCGTAACTCACCTACCAAACGAAGAAACAATCCCCAAAACGTCATATAACTACTAAAACCAAGTATGTATATAAAAGTAGTTATGATGGGTGACCCATAGCCCACTTTTACATTATTTTGTTTTATTTTATTTCCTAAAATCTCATAACTATTAAAACACAAGTATGCATATAAAAGTTATAAGGGTGAGAGACCGTGACTATTTTTTTTATGTTCTTTTGTTTTATTTTAGGGATACTTGCAAAAAAAAATCTTAAAATTTGGGTGTTTTACAATTTAAACTCTAAAGTTTAGATTCTGGAAAATAATATCTTGAGATTAAGAAATTTTAAAAATTAATACTCTAGATATATTTTTTAACTAACTTTAAAAATGAAAAAATAATAATATCCTCGATTGAAATTAGATTAATTTATACTATTCATCTTAATTTTGAGGACAGTATTATATTTTATCAGTTAAAAATTATTCAAAAAGTCAATTCATGGTATTAATTTTCAAAAATCCTTAATCGAATGGTATTATTTTACAGAATTCAAACTTCGGGATTTAAATTGCAGAACACTTAAATTTCAGGATAGTTTTTTGCAATTATCCCTTTATTTTATTAGCTAAATATCTGTTTCTCATTTTTATTTATATATTTTTAGAATAAGTCTGTCTGTTTCTCATTTAGTTTTAAAGAATTGCTAATTTTTTATTTTTCCAGTGTTTCAAAAGTTTCTGATTTTTTTAGCTAAACTGAAACCGATTTTAAAGCTATAAGCTGCCAACTGATAAACTCTAAGAAAATAGAGTTATTCTTGTACTTTAATATATGTATATTACTATGTTCTTTGATATTTTATCATAATTTTGCCCTCTATTTATGTTGTTTTTATCATTTGTATAGGTCAATTGGGTTGAAATAGGAAATTGACAATGTTGCAGCTGAAAAGGGAAAGAGGGTCAGTTCACAATTCAAGAAAATCAGAAAAGAAAATAAAATAATCAGCTTTAATGCACAATCAAATGCGCGAGTAGGGCAATAACACTAAAAATCGCGTTCTGGGCCGTGCTTCGAAATCAATCCAGGACGTGCATGCGCCTCAGCCCTAATAGGGCAGGCGTCTGCAAATTGCTGTCGGCTTAGCTCCCTGCTTGACATCTAGTGCTTTGTAATTATGCTTCCGTTTGTGCACTCTATTCTACCGGCTAATATTAAAGCGCCACGTGGCATTCATTTTTCACTCATGCACTTGCACTTCGACATGTGGATTCCACGATGGAATTCATTTTAACTTCGCTTGTACGTGATTTGAACCTTCTTTCCTCCCTTTATCCCTTCAGTTGGCACCCAATCTGAGCCATCCATCTCTTTTCAGCAATGATCTCATCCGTCAACTTGATACAGAGTTTTTTTTTTTTTTTTTTTTTGTGTTTTTGTTTAAGGCGAGCTCTATTGCTGAACCAAAAAGAGGAGCCGAAACCAAGAAAAAGTAAACGAAAAAAATTATATTTTAATTTGTTTTTTAAATTTAATTTTTTTAGATGATTTTCAATTAGATTTAGTAAGTATTATTTAGAGAGCTTTATTTTGAGTATAATTTTTGGTGTACACTTTTATTTTAAGCCTTATATATGATATGCACGATAATGTGTTTTGAATATCGTTTTAATATTGTGGATTATAAATAGTGTCTAATATATATGTGAATTTTTGGTTTATAAGTTATGTTTAAAAATGCAATTTATAAACATATTAATTTGTGAAAATAGTAATTGAATTCATGCGGAGCTCACCCCTTTTCCCCTCCTTTTCAAGTGTGCGTGATCGTCATAGATGTTTTAGCTAGTAAAGTTGCTTTGATCATTCTTGCAGTCTTGTTTATTCTCCTGAGTGTGTGCCATTCTTTGTCTCGTCTTACATTCATGTTGTTTATTTAGCCATGTTTAAGACTATTTCCAAATGGACGTACGAGGGTATCTTTGCTATTATTAAAGACTTGGAATATAAATAGACATTAAAAACCTAACAAGAGCTTGATTTTAACTTACTAAGTCACTGGGACATGACTTGATTTTGGTAGGCTTTGTATTGATTTTAGTATGCAAGATAAGCTCTTTAGTCACGTTTCCATGTAAAATTACTAAAAAAATCATAACTATGGTTTTCAATCGTGACAATAGATGATAGAGCCTTTTTCTTATTTCTAGTATGTTGATTGCTTTTAGGGTTTAAATTTTCCGTCTTTGACTTGGGTCTTTCAAGAACTCTATTATTGTGTTTCTACGCCATTGAAAAAATAATAATAAATCTTCATGTACTCTTTCTTCGTCAATATATTTCATTATTATTTTTATCAGTTTAATTTTCCTTCTTTTTTTTGTTAAAAAAAAAAAAAATCAAACAACTTACTTCGTCTGCATATAGTGATTTAATTGTTGGAAAAATTGTTTTATAAAGTAAAATTAAATTGTGAATATGTGATCATAATTTTTTTTATTAAGTTTAGAAGCTTCCTATCATTCATTGATTTCATTTTCAATTTCGGTGAATTTATTTTCCTTATTTTCCATTTTCTAAGGACCGTTTAGAGTCAAAAATATAAAGTAAATTCAACACATGCACATTGACTAAAACGATATTTGTTATATTTTTCGAATTAGAAATCATCCAAAACCGTGGTCGTCACGGCAAGGTTGAAATATGCATGTCGTTGTGGGATAGTGCTTTATACTAGGATTGATGAAGGGTAGGACGTAAATAAACTGATCAGGTTATATGATTTAGCTTATATAGAACATATTTATCTAATATCAAATTAAAAAAATATGTTCAATATCAGCTAAATCATGTAACATGACTTATCCGAAAGAGACTATATCAAAGTTAGGATTGAATTTTCTTATAAATTCCTACACATATTGTAAAAACCCGGAATTTTCGAGGGTAATTTGGA
>JXTB01000372.1:141561-160975 GCA_002914805.1 Parasponia andersonii
TTGCGCAAGGTCTTGTTACTTCTGATTACCTCCCCATTTGGCAGGTGTAGGCAATTCGGTTGCCCCTCCAGGTTTGGTAGGCGACACATGGGTGTACCCTCCGGGTATGGGCTTAGGTGTCAGGCAGGCTATTAGGTACACTTAGTGCCATCATCCTGGGTCTCCACAGATGAGAGGATGTGAGCTCATGGGTATGGGTTGATTTGTGTCATGTGCATATGGAGTGATGGTTTTTATTACACTGTTATATATATATATTGGCTTCCGGTTTGGATTACATATATACGTGTGTGTATGTTTTGGACTTGAACTAACCATGCAGGAGATTCCCATCACTGAATTGTTTTTCCCCGAGGTAACTATTTTCCTACTGGGCATTGTATGCTCACCCCCCTACCTTCCTCCTCAGGTGGTGTCCAGTGCGATCTTGGTGATCAAGAAGAGTAAGAGGCCATCGGGATTGCAGTTCGCCTCTTGGTAATGCTAGGAGTGTGTTATCATAGTCTTTAGACTATTTGAATTTTTGTGTTAGCATTGAACCAAGATTACTGCTTTCTACTTTGTCTGTAAACTTATGCATGCCATTCTGGTATTGGACATCTGTGGTGAATGATGATGATGATGCGGAGTTTGGTTTCTTTTTAATTAATATCATGTTTTTAAGTAATTGTTCAATTTATGTTTGGTGGTGTATACGAACTGTGGGAGTGGTTCACGGGATAGAATTCCGAATATTTTATTTAAATGGACTGTTTTATAAAAACTAGAACTTTTGACACTTTTCAAATAAATTAAGGAATTTCCTACCTTTGTGGAATTCCCCTTCTGCCACTAGCCCGGATTTTGGGTCGTGACACATATTATATGCAAATTCCCAAATTTTCTTTTTCTGAGACTAGCTACGAGTCAAACTTAGTGTGCGTATTTTTTAAACTAATAATAATAATAATAATAATAATAATATTGGCTTAGTCTCCACGCGAAGGCGAATCTTAGACAGTAGCCCAATATTCTCACTAGTATAAGTAGTTCATGTACTTGAGCAATATATATTATATTCTGGCTATAATAAATATCTGATCAGAGTTTATTGCTTAATTTTTGCCTAGTTCATCAGATGACTAATATGAATATTATAAGAGAGGCCGTAACTATATGCTACTCTCTTCCTCTTCTGGGTTCCGCCATGCGAACTCTCCTTCACCTATTTTCCTCAGTCAACATGACCACCCTGACGAAAAGTAGTGCTTCTTCTGAAGAAGATAATAATGATTTTGCAGCTGCAGATAATAGAGCTGCCCAAGTCCATTTTAGGCAAATTCAACACATCCGTTGCACTTGATTTTCTTGTAATGTGTCGCCTATATTTGCAGATACTTCTAATATTGTATTGTGCTTGTGTACGCGTATATATATATACAGATTAGTTTGGTTTTAATATAAGTTTGAGATGTTATTTGTAATTTTAATTTTTGGTCGAAGAGAGTTGTATTTGTAATATCATGCAACAGATCAGTAAAATTAGTAATAACCGTTTCTCAGGTCGAATGAAGAGCCGCGTAAGTCAATTTATCCTTGGGAAGGCCCTATTAATTCGACGTTTATCTATTTGGTACAGACTTTGTTATCTGCTAATGATCTATATAAATGTGTATGTACATTTACGTATATTGTTTTGTGTGTACATATATGAGTGCATATGTATATATAGATTCCTCGTCGTTTAGACTTAGTTAAGAGTACGATTTCTTCAGCAAAATGTGCCTATGTATGTTAGTACATGTTAGGCCATTTAATGTGGACAAAACTTTAGATTTCAATTTTACCAAATAATTAAAAAAAAAAAAAATCCATGACGTTTTTGCGTGCAAATTAAGTCTATAGGAAAAAGCCATGAAAGCTCGTTCATATTAGTAAAATCTATTATAAGATCAATTTAACAAATTCTTAACTAAAATGGACTCGTGAGCTAATAAAGACTTCCCCTCCCCTTTATTTAGCTTAGGTGTGTAACGATGCTTATATAGTGCCCAAAGGGGGCTTTTCAGGACCTGCTGTTCAAATTTCACTCTCATTTAGGATTAAGTTTTGTTGATTCCTCCTCGTCGAATTGTTTTTCAATTTAATGTATTAATTAAACCAGAAAAGAAGATTAAGAGTTTGCTTGGATATATTTTATTTTGTATTTTTTGTTTTTAAAAATGAGAAAAGTATTTTTTCTAATTTGAATCTTCATCTTTCATTTTATTTTTAAAAAAAAAATACAAAATAAAAATGTACCCAAACAAGTCCAACATTTCATAAACATTAAAATTCATTTATGCTCTTTTTAAATTCATAACGTCAATGTTACGATGAAGGTGACGTTCAAAGGTGACCGTAGTACCTTATTCTTGGAATTTCCAGACTTTGTTGTTCATCTTCTGCTTGCTATTGTCACGAACTAATTTCTCATGATATAATTGTCGTTCAAGTACATTTATCCCTGATTTCCAACGAAAAAAAAAGGCACATTTATCCCCGATAACTTTTCGTTGAAATTTGTTCTTGGGTACTGGAATAAATAAACAACTCTTCTTATAGTGTAAGATTTTGTCGGCCAATATTTTTCTTTTTCTTTTTCTTTTTTTTTTGTGCGTGCATGATTTCTTTGTTCCTGAAATTGAGTTCTTCAATTTCGATCAAGAAAGTTGCTTTACTTTTGCTGCACGTTCTCTATTGAATCTAGTCACCTTTTCATTAGTTTTACAATTTTTACCTCTGTAAGGAAGTTACATTATATTTTTAGTTCAATATTACTATGAAATAGTATAATCTACTGATCTAGTCTAATTTTGCGGATGTGATTTTAAAAAGCCAATCAATGTACTAAGCTTTTTTTTTTTTTTTTTTTTAATTTTCAGGCCGTAGACACTCCTATTCATATGTAATGATCCCCCTCACAAAAATAGAAAATATACTAAGTTAATTCCCTTAACATCAAAGATTGTTTTGCAACTGGTACTTTTACCAAATGACGACAGCCCATAGCATATAAGAAACATGTGTGTTTTTCGAACTAGTCATATTTAGAGGTCTAAAACTTTCTTTTTGTTATATTAAGACACACTCGCCAAATGACATCAAAATTAAGTTCTGAGTCATGGATGAATTAGGTTCTTCAATTTTGATTAGGGTTAATGATATTCAATAGTCCATGAATTATACGTGTAGTACCACTTTGTTTCCTAAATTTTCAACTTACACAGTATTAATTCCTAAATTATATAATTATTGCAATAATGATCTTTTTCTTACAAACTACTACATATTTAACAGAAATAAATCATTATAAAGCACGCAGTTTAATAATTATGATCAAGAATGAAATTATGAATTTATAACTTAGCCAATAGATTACCAAGATTTATACAATTATTTTAATAATGACCATTTTTTTCACAAACTGTTAAATTTTTAACAGAAATAAGTTGTGCAAAGCACACATTTTAATAATTCTGGCTAAAAACAAGATTCAGACCCATAAAAATAAATAATTCTCAATTATATGCTTTATCCGTGATTATTTTTTATTAAAAAGCTAATAATTTGTGATAAAAAGATCATTACTATAGCAATTGCATAATTGAGGAGTCATTACTATATAAATTGAAAATTTATGGGACAAAATGATACAATGAGTATAATTGAGAGACCATTACTATATTTATCCCTTTTAATTATAGGCAAACATGGAAGGCATCTTATAATCAGATGTTTCAATCATAATCACAACTTGGCAGCAAACTCATTCCTGAAAGAGGTCTGTCAAAAAAAAAATTAAAGAAAGGCCCTTCAATTACTATAAATGGAAGATTTGACGAGAAAAAACAGATGTTCATTTTATTCATGCTAACTTGCTTACAAAGATGTGGAAGATTGTTCTACAGATAAGCTGCTACTTAGAACAAGGGAAATGCTTTATCAAGTATGTGTCCCATCAACTAAATACAGCTTTTGACCATCATTGATCATGTCCACATCAAGAATTTTACCTGCATCTTCCGATAAAATATAAGAACCACCTGAAATTTCTAGATGCTCTGAAGCTGTTTTAATAAGCTCTTCAATGGAGTTCGGTACCCATAACACAATTCCTGGTCTTCTATGTTTGGGATCCCATGGGTGAAAAGGGAACACAGTGCATTTCCTCGGGTGCTTTTTGTCTGCAAGTAAATTGCAATGAGGTTTTGCAATAGTTGGTTAGATCTAGCTGTGTGTTTCGGGGGTAAGTCCCTGAATTTGACTGGAATGATTTTAATTAAGTATTGATCAATGATAAATTAAGCTTGAATATGATTAAAACAGAAAACTAAGCAAAAACAGAGAAAAAGAAACAGAGTAGGGTTATTTTAGCGGTTACGATTCCTAATTAAACTAGGATATCCTTATCTATACCCTAAACCCTTTTAGTGAATAAGGATGTGAATTACATGTATCAAATCAAGGAATACCAGCCACTCTTATATGCAGAAACTTTCTAACCAAGTAACATGTTATTTCCTTAGCAACTAACCCCTAAACCATGTAGTTTCCGGTTTATATTTGCTGGTTTTGGGTGAAACCGCTGAAGTGGCAGCTTCTAACTTGCTCTCTAAGGCAGTTTCCTAAGCTCTAAACTGGTTCTTAGTACTTTCTTGTTATTTAATCATTGTTTTTCATTAAAACTATGGCTGGAACCAGATTCTAAGAGACAAGGAAAAGCTGTTTTTGCCACTTGGCAGCCTTGTCTCCCACTAATTTCTTGATTTCCAAGCTTCAGCTCCTTATAAATAGGAGCAGCCCTTTCACACAAGAGAACCCTCATACATAAACACATATACAATCTCTCTCTCTCTTTCTCTTTCACTCATCTACCCACGTTTCTAGTCACTGCAGTGGCTGAAACTCTCACTTTTCTAGCATTTTAGTCCACCTGACAGACATAAAATCTCTCCTAATCTCCTATACATCACTCTAGATCATGTTCCTAGCTGAAGAGCACTAATTTAACCTCATTCTTGTGTCAGAACGCGACTTTTAGCGGCTTTGCATGCATGATCAGCTGATATTTCCATATAAACAGTGGCTGATCTTTGATCTCTTATCATATATCTCAGCTTCTAGTCTTTGTTTCCCGTTCATATCTTATCTTGTGTTCATTATCTAGGTGCTATATCCTATTTTACAAAGTTTTGTACAAGTTCATACATGATAAACATTAGTCTATATATATAAAGTGGTTGATCATTCATCTCCACTTTTCTGCATCACAAAGAATATGAAGTGAATAGCTTTAATTTGATCACTAAAGGTTCCTGCTTCATGTTTTATATACCTATGCTCATATACATGCATGATCAAGACTTGGTCAGTATAAAACTGAGCTACATTTCAAACAACAAGTCAACATCTATTTCTTCTTTCACGCATACACTAGTATCACATTCCAAGGAAGGGTTGAGCCATTTAAGACTCTAACCTCATGTTCATAGTAGCTTTTGCACCAAAAGAGCATCTTTTGTCTCCTAGTACTTTGTATTTTATTTTCAGTATAAACTTATTCGGTTGACTAGTCTATCTTAGGTTTCGATTCTTTATTTTCGATATCTATATTTCAACAATTTTACTTCCAGCTGTATTTAAATTTCAGTTCTTTTATTTTCTGTTATTTAAGTTCTAGTACTTTTAATCTTAGTTATTTACACTCTAGTATCTCAGAATCCAGTTGACTACTCATCTTTTTTATTTTTATATATGTTTCCCTACTTAACTAATTTAACTACCTAATGTATATATATCTACATATACCTATGTGTCTCTAATTTTTATGCTCAATTATGCTATCTTAATTCTTGAGTAACAAACAAGTAATCACATATTTCAGAAATCAAAAATTACCACGAACACTATGACAGTTGGCCAAATACAGAAGCTATATCAGGAAGAGACCATATCATTTGTTCACTGTACTGTGCAGGAAAATAGGAATTCGTAGTGAAGCTGTTTTTTTACTTTTAATTTTTGAACTACTAATGATGAATACATAATTTATTAAACTTTATACAGAACATTCCTTACTTTAGTTGGCTAGTGTCTTATTAAGTACTAATCTCAGTAAACTAAAAGAGCTCAACTCTGTGCCGCAAAGAAGCTAGGGCTTCTCAACGAAAAATTATTCAGAACTCTCTCTATACCTGTGATTTCTCGAGCCTGGTAAGGAAAATCAGACAATTGAGCAGCCTTTGCATCTTCCAATAACTTGATCAGGTTCTTATTTCCACACATCCGACCTTCATCAAGTGGGGTATTTCCCCATCTGCAAAGTGACCAAACAATGAAAATTTAGAAGTATTCATTAATTCACTTACACAGCTTCTGCAATTTTTTAACAGAATCTAAAGAAAAAATCGCATACAGAAACTTGGATAGGGAAATGGCAACATGTTATGGTAGAATGTGTGGTATGCACACATATCTGTGTGCATGCACATGAGGTGGATGAATCACATGTATTTGGACTAAGAACTTAGTTCAGTCTACAGAAAGTAGAAGTTTACTTATTGATTTGGGGTTTTAAAAATTTTCCCCCCCTCTTTTTTCTGTTATCTTTTTGTGACGTATAAATTATTTTTGAGCCATAAAATCTATCCAATTAAAGCTAGATTGTTGAATTGGGAAAATTTAGGATTTAAACTTTCCATCATTCGTTAGTAACATTTTTGAACTCCATACCACACAGCCAGATTTATTGTAAAATAAATGAGTAGAACTGTAAATACATTTTGTGACTATATAAACATGGTAAATTTCTGGTGGTACCTGTCCTTTGAGAAAAGGCTTGCCCCGGCTTCCAACAGCAACTTTGCCATCAAGTACAATCCTTCAGAGGCAGCTACATGAAGTGGGGTACGGTGGTCATAATCTTTGGAGTTTGGATCAATGCCATTCGACAATATCCTTTTAAGAAAGTCTGAATCCCCCCTTGAAATAGCTGTACACATAAAACTACCAGCATTGTCTATCTTCAAAGCGGCCCCTTCTTTAAGAAGTAAAGAAGAGACTCGATCATGTCCATTCTTGAGGGCTTCCAGCAAGGGAGTGTTCCCAAAATTATCTATTGAAATAAGCAAAGTCTTATAGGGGACACTGTCGCAGATAAAAGACAAGTTTATGCAGACACTACTAACATAACAAATTTGATATCAGAAATTACCTTTTGCATTGACATCAACTCCTTCCTGAATGAGAAAAAGCGTAATATCTTCATATCCTCTCGATGCAGCAAGATGCTGGAGAGAAGAAAATCTTGATTTTGAATAAAAGGAATTATTCCTCACACCATTCATCACTCTTTTCCTCACATTCATAAAAACCTAATGCCAAGAAATTTTCGAACTAGAACTAGCTAAAGACTATTCAGGGGGTATTTCCACAAAAACTACAGATATACTAATTTACAAAACTTGAATCCAAGTTAATTTAAGTTGATAAGTATATTTATTTTTAAAAAAAAAAGTTGATAAGTACAAACTTACCAAGGGTGACCTTCCATCATAATCTGTCTTATTAGGATCAGCTCCCGCCCGGATGAGACCTTTTAGCTGATACAGATCACCATGGTAAGCAGCACTATTGACCTTCAAGGCAAGTTCAGCTTCTTGCTTTCCAATATGAAATGTAATGTCTGATTCCAATTGCTTGACTCGGAGATTGGATTCTTTCACCTATAATGTGTTTCGTCCCATATTAAGTTCCGTATTCCACTCATAGGGTGAAATATTTCCGCAGCATAAATAAAAGCAATAGCCATTACCATAATTACATTACCTCCAAAAGGTTGTTCAAAATTTTCCGTCCGTCATAAAAGTATAAATCAAGAATATTTGTAAATGATTGCTTATCAAGTCGGAGAAGCCTACACAGTTCACAAACACGAACTGTGTATGGCTGAGGAATGTTACAAAGAATAGAAATTTCTCCAAAAGAACTGTGAGGTTGCAGAAGTGAAACAGTTTCTTCTGATCCATCTTCCCCTATGCCAACCTCCTCCTGCACAATAGTGTTTCCTTGAAATTAAATAATATGAGTGCCAAAAATGTTTATATCTATAATTGGGGTGTGTCATGAACAAAGTGACATTAAGTCAAAGCTTACTAGAAAATATGACAGTGGTGATCATACAATAATATGCGCACAAGAAAAACCTCAGTTTACCAAGTTCCAATTACATGACGTATTTCAACTTATATATTTGAGATTCACTGAATCATTGATGTTAAATTTTAAGGGAATAGAGAAAAAAAAAAAGTGAGGGACCTGCCAAGGAAAATTAATAGAAAAAAGAAGAAAATGCTATGTGACTGTCTCAATGACCGATATCAGTGACATTTGGGATACAAAATCTTACCAGTGTGCCAAGACAGACAAAGTAAAGTTGATCTACAACATTTCCTTGTTCCATTATCACTTCCCCTGGAAGAAAAAACTCCTCATGGACCTTAACAACCTGCCAGATTTAATTTAAAATAAAACAAAAAAAATCATGAATTTGCATTAAATAGAAAAAATTTGTGAAAAACAGTAAACCTTAACTGCCATCTTATGTGCTTTACAGAGGAAAACTCTTAAGTGTTGCCTAGTTGATTAAAACACCATTATACATAGGTCAACTAGGTCAAACATGGGTTTTTTAACAATTCATAAAACTCAGGTTAGTTTCCTTGCCATCGCATGTTGATAATGTACTTCCATTAAACTAGAGTTTTGTTCGGATCAGATGTAAGTTGTGTATGGCAATCTTGGTTTTGAAAGCAGGGACTAGGAGACTGAAGTGAAAGTTGTACTTATACATATTTAATGGAGCCATGAAACTTTGTTAAACTTCAATTATTTACATGAAAACATAAATCATAGTCGCATATGTACATATAACCTATGCATGAAGGAAGGTTATGTATTGTTCTAAGTTCTTGTCCAATGTACAAAGTACAAGATACATCAGATGTTCCAAAAGTACAAATGCTGAGCCGCTGAGGACATAGTGTTATTGTTGTAAATGATACAAGCTAAACCTGGTTTATATTATAACTCAGAAAGGAAAATCTAACACAGATTAAATATTTGACATGAAAAGAAATTTGCAATTAAAATTGCTTGTTTAAAACTTGTTTTTGATTTATTATAAACTTGCAAATACACAACTTACAATCTGATTGATAAATTCCGTGGAGCATCCCTTAAAAAGAGAAACCTTTTCGATAAATGGCAGATACAAAGTCTGAGAAATCTGCACACACAAATAATAAAAATGAAACCTCATTATGACAGTCACAAAATAAACGAACCTAGGATATAATTTGACTAAGTACATGGACACATTGGGAGAGAAATAAACATTAACATAAGAAATGAAAATTTTTCATTTAAAAAAAAAAAAGAGAGAGAGAGAGAGAGAGAGAGAAGTATGAAAGGTCCTTATCAGGAAACAAATCCTATTTCTGCTGCATTAGGATACATTTAGAAGGTCATATTTGATAATATGTAAGGCTACGAAACATACTGTAAGAAAATATGAAGTTTAGTAAAGAGAGGGAATGGCGCCTAAACAAAAAACATGCAGCTGAAAGCTACAGATTCCAAGGCATTCAAAATCAAAAAGTATGAAATGTACATTTTAATGGTCAAGCACATCGCCTGAGAGAGGAAAAATCAATCAATCAAGATTCTTGTAATATAGGACTAGGGCTTACTGAAATCATTGCTGAATACCATGTTCATGAAATAGAATAAGAAAAAGGAAGAAGCACTAGGCAAAAAAAAAACCTGGATTATTTTGCATATAAATGGTTAAACAGTGAAACTTAATACTGTGGAAAATGGAGAAAATGTAGATTATAGACAAAGTTTTGCTTTACTATTTATCTAGAATTTTGTTGAAAAATGTCATGTCACAATCTTTTGTGATCACCAAAACATCATGTATATAACCAACAAGCAGAGGATAACTTTTTGTAAATAATTGATTCAAGTCGAAGCAAGGTCATGCGAAAAAATATATAGAGAAATGAAATAAAATTTTTGATATGCACACACTCGTAGATTTTACATGTGCTGCATTAGTTGAGGTATTGAAGCATAAAATTGCATCAATATAAAAATTAAACTGACAGAAGAAGAGAAATAACTTTACACTGGCACTACTGGTGGTGTGCTACATCAACTACTCATCAGCAAATCTCATGGAAATGGTACTAGATCTTGATACATAAAAAAAAAAAAAAAAAAAAAAAAAAAAGACAAACCTCAATCAGAAGAATTAACAGCTATTAAAAAGGATAACAAAAATACTTTTTGGCAAAAGGCAAATGATTGGGTGACTAGGTGACTCCAGAATCAGTAGATAACTCAAGTTGAAATACATGTTAAAGTATCATTAAAAAGAAAATAGATGAGGCATAAAAATTCTCTCTCTCATTTTTACCTTGGCGCGAATTGAAACAGGGATGTCCTGAAGAACAGCAGCCTCTGTGTAGTTACTCTCATACTGCAAACGCAAGTGGCCTTTAATTTGATTACGGATGTCCCTCCCAAGTCTATTTCTGTTCATATACTTAATGACATCTGTCATTTTGTCCCTAAATTTTTCAGTCTTTGATCCTTTCACTATTAATGCAGTCATGTTACCAATCAGATATGCACCAAGAATCATGTCAAAAGAGACATATATCATTATGAATATCATTTCTCTCATATTGACTGCATGTATGTCTCCATAACCTGAGGCAAAAAGAGCAATAATATGCATTAGTTAGAAATCCAAACTGAGATAACATAATTGCACAAAATAGTTTCTATAATTATAAGATCTTTCTTTCAAATTTTTAGAAAGGGACATATTGTTAAATTATCAACAAGAGAACATGGGTCCTCGAGGTATTTTGAAATGTGATAAAGCAGTAAACTTAAAGGTATTTTAAATATATATATATATATAGAAGACTTGGAACTTTCTACCTAAAACAGTAACAAAAGTAAAAGGAAGAAAGCACAAAGTAAGCAAGCAGAGATTTGTCAGGCAAAGAACACAGTAAAATAATGCTAATCGAGATCATATAATTAGTTTAGACAAGCAAATTTAATTTATGACACCAAACCATATATTGGATTTTATCCAGGTTAGAGAGAGAAAGGAGTTCTAACTATCTTCATCTTTCTCTTTGTTCAAAATGTTCCATTCGAAAAACTTGGACACAGGACACTTTATTTTAATCAAACTCTATTCCTTGAGTCATCCTCTGCCCTGCATAATCCCATTAATAATAAAATGACATGCTACTTAAATTATTCCATATGTTCCAGACGCCATAAAGGGCCAACTAAAGTTCCCAAATTTTCTAGCACTAATGAACTCCCACCGCCAAATTCCATATGTTGGTTTCTGTCTCTCATTGGAAAGGAGCAACAACATCGTGAGTTGCACTTTTTCTTGTTACCAGGTAATCCTACTTTCATCCATCTAATGAACTTCAAATTCTACTCCGGTTTACAAAGTCATTTCCACTAAAGTCCACTTATAATATTGCAGTAAATACATAAAAGGTATGAACAACACAACACAACACAATACAACTAAGTAGATGTGACATAGTGCTCTAATTTAAAGTAGAAAGGCAAAAAAAAAAAATAATAATAGTGATAGTTCAATATGAAAGAGTTAACAGTTTCATTCAGAGAAACTTAATATGGTGAAATTAAAATATAGAGCTTTATTTAGCTTTAAATATTCCCTTACCTCAAGTTAATTTACAGTAATATTGAGGTTTCTCTTGGCATTGAAAGAAATTCAGTTTCGTTTACTGTTTTATTAAAGCCACAATAATATGAGTTTCTTTTTATGCAATTTACCACATGGTATAACATTACACTAACACTCTTTCTCATTGAATCATATCCGAAAGTGAAGAAGAAACATTACCAACAGTGGCCATGGTGACAATAGCAAAATATAAAGACGTTATGTAGCGCTTCCACAAATCAATCTCTCTGAAGTGCGAATAACTATAGTCACCCAACTTCAAGCTCCCAATCCAAGTGTACCCCTCTTTAGAAGGAGGCAGGGTGGTAGCCAAATAGTAAAAGATGCAAGCTGCTGTATGTGTGCAATACAGCTCAACAACAATAAGTTTTACAATCCTGGTGACAATGTAATTGATACGTATATCCTTCTCCAACTTCTGAAAGAAGTCAGTGACTTTGCGCACCCGACTTAGCCTGATCCATAGAAGATACCTCACAGCCTCTTTTCTCCCACTTGTCTACTCAAAAAACAGATTTTCAGATTACAAAAGGAGAAATGGCTTCGAGAATCATAATCAATAGACTTTATGATATCAGACATATGCTGCAAACTTCTCTACATGTCACATAAAATTAAAGAACGCATGAATTCATTCTGGGAGGACTTATCAGTTTGCCTTTTATGAGTGAGGAATATCATAAGCCAGCCAGTAGACTACTCATATATTGCCATTACTATAAACAAACCAAACTCATAAATTTCTTGTCACAAATTCCACGGATACAAACATAGTCCAATATACATATGTATAGTATATAAATCCACTATGTTTATATATCTATAGACATGAAGACAGGTTTACTAGTTCAAATGTGGAGGCCAAAAGATCATGGCAAAATTAGAAAGATGAGAAATACCTTATATATAATATCCCAAGGCAAACAACCAAGCAAATCAAGAACAAAATGTGATTTCAAGTACCTGAAGGAAGAGATGAGAATATGAAATGAGCAAATATTATGTATGTATCGAAGAGATTAGTTGAAGTTAATTATAAAATAGAGCATAAGAAGATAAGTGAAGTGAGGTAAGAAAGTAAAAATTTAGACAAACCGGAGAGCAATAGGGGTGCGCTTATAGACCATTCGGTAGGTCTGACTGTCTCTATAGGCGACAAAGAACTGTATGACGATGTCGAAGAGGAAAGCAATCTGTCCGACAATATCGAGGACAAAGAGGTCTTCGTTGAGTCCCCTGAAAAACCCAAACTCCATGGGTGTGAAGAAGGACGAGTACACTGCCCATACCAGTATGAATTTCGTCCATACCCTGTACCACCTGCAATTTTTTTTTTTTTTTTTTGGACACTCTTTGGTACTAGTTTTGAATAACAGAACGGAATCTATATAATTTATTTTAGAACATCGCTACGAGATGCCAGCGGTGCAGTAAATTCGTTATTACCGTGCTGGGCACAGATAATATCCTATAATACTATTCATAATTTTATTTTTTATTATTAATTATTTTGACATTAGCGACACGGTGTGGAGTAGGGAGTCGGACTCCCCAACCTACTCTATTTAGCTTTAGATTTTCCCTTACCTCAATTAATTTACAGCACTCATCTCTATGTTTCTTTAATTAATTTACAATTATAATCGAAAATCTTAATTTGAATTTCTTATGTATCTCTCCCGTAAGTTATTGAGATTGGATACAGCACAATATAAACTTCACCTATTAAATGTTGTCCAAGCATTATTAGTTTATTACATGAAGTTTTCTATCTTTATAAAATCAAATTGCCAATTACTAAATTCAATGTGTGTATCTAAAAAGGGTGCGAATCTAGCACGACAAAAAGTGTGATTACTGCTAGAACTAACCCTAGGAACACATAAATGCTTATTTTTAGAATGTTTGCGTGGTCAATTTCTTTCCTTTTTTCTGTTTTTTTTTTTTTTTTCCTGAAATGTGGTTAAAATACTTGATGCACTTTAGCCAACATTTGACAAATCAAATAAAAGGAAAATCAGCATTCCCCACTTTGATTGTCCCAAGTGAGAAATAATGTTATCACCAAACTGGTGGTCTAGTGGTAATATAGTTATCCTGGAGGCCGGAGATCCTGGGTTCGAATTTGAGTGACTCTCTCGAGAGTCTTAAATGTGAAGGTACCTACCTACTAGCTCAGTAATCTGTCATCTACTCCAAGGGTATCTATTGTTCTCGCTAACTGTTAGGATGGGTTCAAATGATTCACTCCACCGTCCAGTAATAGCGACTTGTCAATAAGATTTTGGGAACATTCTTGAATGAAGTTGAAACTCATATGGTTGTCAATAAGATTTTGGGAACATTCTTGAATGAAGTTGAAACTCATATGGTTACGCTCAGAGAGGGTAGTGTCACTCTCTCATTCCCTTTTGGTTATCAAAAAAAGTGAAATAATTTGTAAAAAATTTCAAATGAAAAGGTTTCACCCTAATCAATATAAATACAGAGTAAGCCAAAATAAAGGAGAGGTTTTTCTTTAGCTTTTATTTTCATTTTTTTAGTTTTTGCACGTATATAATATCGAAATTCATTCAAGGTTAAGTGTGTGTCAGCTAGGATAATAATTTTTCGTTGGTAAAAACGGCACATCAATAGAAGGATGAAAATATGAATGATTTATGCACTGGAAGTTTGCACGAAAAATTGAACAGAAAAAAAAAAAATTGAAGATTCACTTTTTCGTTAAAAAGATATTATTTGTTCTATAAAGGCCGAATGCAGATGAAAGTAGCACGAACTATAGAAATAATACAACCCTTTTGGTCTTTAGCCACATAGGTATAATAGGGCAAAGTTATCAATTTATCACATTAAAAAAGTTTAATTCAAAGAAAACTAGACAATCCAACGATAATATTAATAGTCTCCGAATTATATTTGTAATACCACTTATCACATATATTTTCAACTTCCATAATAATAATCTATGAATTATACAATTATTACAACAATGAATCTTTTGTCACAAATTATTAAATATTTAATAAAAATAAGTCATTATAAAGCACATAGTTTGATAATTATGATCGAGAATAATATTTTAAATTTTTAACTTATATAATAGACTATCAAAATGTATGCAATTATTACATCAATAATAATTTTTTTCATAAACTATTAAATTTTAAATAGAAACGAGTTTTTGAGAAGCGCACAATTTAATAATTATGACTAAAAATAAGATTCTGACTCATAGAATTAAATAATACCTAGTTACAAGTTTTGTCTATCACTATTTTCTATTAAAAAATACTAATAATTTATGCCAAATGGGTTATTACTATAATAATTACATAATTCAGCGATCATTATTATGTAAATTAAAAATTTAGAAAGCAAATTGATACAATAACTATAATTAGGGATCGTTACAATATTTAACCTCGAATAATCTCACGAAATGTCAAACACATAACACAATAATGTAAAAGTACACATATCAAACTTGAAAGATGGAACAAATATAATAAAATTCGTATATTTCTATACCGTCATCAATAGTGACAATTTATATATATATATACATACATATATATATATATATCCCCTAGTCCAATAGGTATTTTTTTCTTAAATATCTATAGATATTATTTTGTTCAATAAAAATTCTCATACGTGTTTTTTATAATAAAATGTTGAAAGATAAAATCATTAAATGATAAATATTTATTTTCTAATTACTCAATTATAGTATCCATTAAATCAATGATCCATCAATCAAAAAAAATACCTATATCTAAATAAATAAAAATATATTAAATTAGAAAATTATCTCTCTATATATATAGATATATTAAAATTGAGTCTAAAGTCAAATAAAGATTTTCTTAACCAAGAATTAATTTAGATAATGACAAGAAGGCATTATACTGTCTTCGTATCATGGCCACCTGAGCAAGACATATCATGGCCAACCTGGCAATTGGCATCTAGAGCACGGAAGTAGAAAAAATAGTGGTGTAATTTGATGTGTTTCAGCCATTCCGTGGCTGCTCTTGCGTTTTTATTTTAATTTATTTAAAAAGAAATGTTAGTTACACTCAATTTATGAATTTTATCATGATTTGTTTGATTATTAAAATATTAAATTAGATAATAAAAATTATGTGTGAGATTGAAAAATAAAAATAAAAATAAAAAATAAATTATATTTAGTCTTCCGAGAAGGATAAAATCTTTTGGGGTGACACCAGTACGTGCAAACAGGATAGTAAAAATATTTGTTTGTTTACTTGCACATAAACTAGTAAGTGTTTGGGAATATTTCACCACAAAATTTTATCGAAATTGAGCTGTAATTATAAACCAGCTCAAGTCTCGGTTGAAAGATTCATGAGCTGATGATGCAGACGTAATAAGCTGCGCCTAGCAATGTCATACGAAGTTCTAACATTAAAAATTAATATTTTATATGTAAAAACCAATGGACAACGTATGAGTGGGAAATTGATAAACAATATTGAATTAATACCTGATGATAGGAGAGAAACACGTCAAAGTTGGACAGTTTTAGCCATACATAGGGGCAGTAGGCGTCTATATATCGTGAAAAATACGCTCATTATTATAATATTCATACTTATCAACACAACAAAATTTTACCAGGCTTATTGTCATCGAAAAAGACCGCTAACAACAATCATACGTGATCATTCTTGTTAATTACTTCGCCAAAATCATGTTTTGGTGACCAAGAACGTTACATAAGACGAGCGAAGCCATAGAAATTTTTGGCGGGTTCCACTGAAAGAATTACTACTTCTCAGTAGGGACATTCCAAACTAATGCAAACACCGACAATTACTCTGGACTTTATTTCTCTTTCAGGTGTTACATGAATTATTAGTAAATACTTTTTTCCTCTGATTATTTGATAATGGACCACGTTGCCTAGATTAGAGGCATAATTAAGCTCCATATTTGGACATTTGCATTATTTTGTAGTTTAGTTATAATTTTTAATTTTTTGTGCATATTATAATTGAGAAAACTAACTAGTTAGCTATATAATTTACTTGTTTCTGGTGTCGCTTCCGGTGAATTGAAATCTGAGCATCACTATCGCAGTTAAAATGTGGCCATTCTTTGTTTCTTCGATTAGAATGTGGGCTCCACTCGAGACAGCTACTCTTCACTAAGACTAGGACATTTTTACGGGATGGTCTTGAAATTTTAAGACACGTCCTACCAAGTAGACCAAAATACTTTGTAAAGCTACTTACTATTATTTAGAAGCGCCCATTAATAATAATAAATAAATATGATGATAAAAAATGTAAAGCCTGTCCAGTCATAGAAGGTCACGTGTTAGGCATTGGCAGAACGACGGCTCACTTAGGCGTCATCTCTTTATTTTTTTCCCCCCTAAAAATCATCGTCTTAACCTTTAATCTATCTAATTATTCCAAATAAAATACCCATAAATAATTATTCCAGATTTTGGTAGAGCAGATTCTACACTCTCTACAGTCAAAGCATTATTTTTTCACGATTTTTTCAGCATGGTATTGAATATATATATATATATATATATATGGCACCACCAATTAGTATGTATTTTTTTTTTACTTATGTATAGGTATCAATTTTATTGATGAAAATTTATCACGTATTCGCAATTATATAAATATATATATTAGATTAATATATATTAGATTAATATATAAGCGTAATTTAGCTTTGGTATATATATTAAATTAATATATATATTAGATTAATATATAAGCGTAATTTAACTTTGTACCAAAGCTAGAAGGAAAAAAAAAAGAATAAAGAATAATAATAAAATTTAAAAATTTAAAAATTAAAAATTAAAAAAAAAAACAGAGAGAGAATTAGTACCAGTTGTCGGGATGGATAACGAGGCCCTTGGAAAGGTCTTTAATGCCATTGACGAGATTTTCGCGGCTGAAATTGCGAATAGTGGAGGCGAGTCCAAACTCGTTGGCAATGAGATTGAATCGGCTCCCTCGCGACGATTTTATCCGATCCCTAATGTCCTGTAACTCGTACTCTCCTTCTTCATCCGACGACGACACGTCATGCCTCCCGCTCTCATCTTCCTCTTCTTCCACTACTCCTCCTCCTCCTCTCCTGCTCACCGCCAACGGTAAAGGCATCTTCTTCTCCAATTAAAACCAATTCCTATATCTATCTCGATGATGTACGTGCGCTGCATGCGATCAATACTCCTCCTCGATCGCTCGCTCGCAGCAGCACAGATATCTATATACATATAAGACTATCAAGGAACAAGATCTAAATATATATATATATATTCATGAATATCAGCCTGTCCAAACTGTAATAACACAATCCAAGATTAATATTTAATATTAAATTAATTCACTAAAAGAAATTGGAGCCTATTATTGTTTATTTGTTTATTCTCCAGAATGTTCTCGATGAATTAATGCCTCAAAAATTTATTTAAAAAGAAAAAAGAAAATAAAAGCTGTGGAAGTTGATGATGGATAGAGGGGATTGAATAACCTTGAGAGAGGAAATCTTTATTAAGGTCACGACTCAGGATCGAGAGGCAAAGGATGGAGGAAATGGTGGTTGTAAAGCGTTTACGTCTCCAACGGTCACGGACGCGGTTCTATATATCATTTGTAAACACAAACCACGCAACGACTACTCTATAGTCCTATATACCATATGCAAGAACTTACCGCCTCAAGTATGGAAATCAATAACACCAATCCTACTTCTAATTTATACTCATATAAAGTAAGCCATATATCCCATGCTGATGTGTCCCACTATTTTTGTTTTGTTTTTAATCTCTGTCCTCTATCAATTATAAATAGTATATTTACTGCTATATTTCTGCAGCCTACGTGTTCGCGCATTTTAAGGCACAGGGGTGATTTGCCAACAACTTGCATTTTTTTTTTTTGGAGCAAAAAAAAAACTTGCACTTTTTATTTTATTTTATTATGTATTTACTTTTTTTTGGGTTTTAATTCACATAAATTTAAGAATTAATCAATTGTTTATATATTTTCTTTTATTTATGGTGGCTCTTGCTTAGGTTTTGAGACAATGATCAACCAAAGCGATTGACGGCGGCGGCTAACAGCTACAGCTTTGTTAGTTTTGCTTACAGATACAAATACGTTTTAAAAAACATATTACATAAAGTACTACAATGTGAGAATAGGATAACAAGTAAACTCTTAGGCTACGATTGGTGGGAAGGAAAATGGAGAGAAAATAAGAGATTTGAGGAAAAAGTGAAAGGAAATTGAAAAATTGAGTTCTTGCGAAGAAAAAGATAGAAGGGAAGAGATGAAAGAAAAAAGTGATGGGACCACATAATTTTTTTCCCCAATAATAGAGAGAAAATAAGGAGAAAAAAATTATGTGGTGTATGAGTAAATTAAATTACTAAAATATTCTATAATACTTAATTTTTGGTATAATTGGTCTCTAAATTTTTCATAGATTAGCAATGTGGCTCATGAATTAAAATTTTTTACAATAAACCCCCTAAATTATCAAAATAGTGGCAATCTAACCCAATAGGTTAAC
>JXTB01000372.1:168117-179146 GCA_002914805.1 Parasponia andersonii
ATAGGTAAAAAAAAAATACCTACTGGATTGGTGTCCTATATATATATATGGGACCCTATAGTTCCCAAGGAGCATATTTTTAAAGTTTTAAGTACTTAGAAATTTTGATTAATTCTGTTTATCAATTTTTGGACTTTCCGATTTAAGATTTACGAACTTTATTTTAATCAATGCTAAAGTTTTTATCAAATCAAATTTTCGTACAAATTAACTATGTTTCATCAAATTTTAATTGGCCTATCTCTCTTAATAAATTAAACTAAAGATGCATTCTCTTTTTATAGAAATTCTAATGAGTCAAGGACTAAAATGAAATATCCAAGTATTGGGTTTTCTCGAAATTTTGTAAAATTCCTTATTTATATTAATTTACACTCAAAATTACTAAAAAGTCACAGTCTAGGATTTTGGGTCGTGACAGTTCCCATTATTTTTTTGAGAAATTTTTATTTAAAAAAAAAAAGAATACTATATGCATTAGTTTTTGCACTTTTCTCGTTGTACTGCTTAATACGTGGATTCCACCACGTGGATTCTAGTATAATTTGTTGTATTATTAAAATATTAATCTGAATAATAGAAGTTACATGTCAGACAATATGACTAAATAGTGTAAAAAAAAATGAGAAAGAGAGTAAAGTTAGCGCTCTTTGAAGAAAAAAAAAACCCTATATTTAGAACCAATTTTGATTTAAAAAAAAAACCTTGTATACCTAGAAATATCATAAAAATCCTTAGGATTACATTTCTTTTTTGTTATAAATGGATTTAATCTGCCTATCAAATTGGCCCTTCACTGCTGTCTAATCCAGGGGAAAGAGACATGAGATGACAAAACTATTCGCAATGAAGGCTACTAATTAATATGTAGTGTCAATGAACACCATATTGACTTTAAAAAAATTATAATTTCTTACGAAATTGTGTTCTAAGAAATATGGGACAACCACTTCAAATTTGATTCTTTATCAGACTATTTGTGAAATTTGATCTCCTCTTATCATTAAAATAAGGATATTGATAGAAAATGACAAAATAACCCTTAGTGAATGATATATATATATATATATATATATATATAGATTTAAAGTAAATTTAAGAATTGTCTATACTAATTTCTAAAAAACATTTTGAATTTTCAAATGACCTCATAAGTGATAACATAAAAAACATTTTGAATTTTCAAATGACCTCATAAGTGATAACATAGTTTCCAAATAATTATCTATATATATGTATCCAAAGTAAAAAGTGTAACACAAATCTAAATCTACAATCCATTAAAGTTAATTTTGTCTATTTATTATTAATTTTCACAATTTAGTTTACTTGAGAGGGTTAGATTTCACACACAAAATGGTCAAATTACTAGATTTTTTGTTAAAAATATGAAAATAACGAGGTTTTCTCATATTTCTTAAAACATAAGGGATTTTGTGAAGGTAATTTGTAGCAAATCTTTAACACTTAGCACCTTTGGCACTTAGGTTTCCAATATTTTATTTTTGATATTTAAGTCCCAAACATTTTAAAAGAGTTACTATTGTTACNGTTACCCCTTATACTAATTATGTCCAATTTTCCGTTAAATAGTCACATGCTCTCCATGTAGATCATTTTGGAGGGGTAATGTAGATCTTTTTCCTTTCTATAATAAAATTTGAAAAACCATCCAAAATAAGCTTATTTGTGCTACAGATCTATTTACTTTCAGTTTTAGAATGAAATTCGAAATCGTACGATAGGGATTTCATACAAAATAATCCTTAAAACTGTATCACATTATAGTCCCGTTTGTTTAAGCTTCTCAGTAATCTAAAAATTCTTACTGGACAATTTCTATGCCAAATAGTGTTTGGTAAAAAGTCAAAAAATAGATTTTTAAAGAATTTTTGAAGAAGCCATAACTAAAAGTCAAAGCTGGCAAATGGGATATGGGAGCTTCAGATTACAGTTTATGGGAGAATTTGTTTGGATGTTTAATAAAAATTTTAATATACCAAAAATATTCCTAATTAATTAGAGAAATACCAATAACTGTCCATTTCTCTTTCCTCTGTTGGGTAGTATGACTTCACCATCCCACAACCGAAAAATACCTCCACCAACTCTGACCAACAATAGAGAAAACCAATACACACTATAACACACACACACACACATATATACATATAATTGATAAAAAAAACTCTATTTCCAAGGGGGCTTCAATTTCCACCATGGTCCACAACGCCACGGTGATAGAGCAGTCTATATGAGAGCCGTCGATGCCCGTCTTGGTGATCTTGGCCTCCTCATTGTAATAGACTGCCAAGGCAAATGGTGCTAACGGGGCAGCGATTCGGAGGCCGGTGTAGGATATGGAGGGAAGAGAGTTCGCCGGCGGAGAAGACGAGCAGGTTATGACGACGGGGGAGCCCTTGCTGAATGTGGTGTTAGCAAGAGTCCCTAAACTTCGATGAAGCTAAAAAAGTACTCTTTATATATATATATATATATAATTTGGAATTGATTTTGTGATAATCATGGATCTGGGAGGAAATTTTCTTAGTACTCCTTATATATATACATATATTTTGGGAGGAAATTTTTTTATTACACTTTATCTATAATCGTATAATTTGCGGTTGATTTTGTGATAATCATGGATCTCGAAGGAAATTTTTGTATTACTCTTTATATAAATATGTATATAACTTGGGATTGATTTTGTGATTTTCAAATAGTTTATGAGAAAAATCTAGATTTTTTTTTGGTTTAATTAAATCATTTTCATTTTTTCAAACATTGAATTATTTTCAAATCAAATATTGTTTAAATAAATATTTTTCAAATCAAATATTGTTTAAACAAATATTTTGTAAAAATATTTATTTGCTTAATATATATGTAAAAGAAATAAAATTTTAACATATTTATCTAATAGGTTATTTTACAAAAAATATATAATTGTACGAGATACTTATTTTAGTTATTTTATATTTTTACAGTAGTTTAATATATAGTTTACTAAATATTCTAATACAATTTTTTCTAATCCCAGCACATTTACATAATAATTTATCAAATACTTAGTTATTTAGTCTAAAATAGATTTTTCCTTTTTTTTTTAATTTTAAATCTACGACTTTACCGACCTTGCCTGTATCACTTCCAAAAAGATCACAGATTAAGCAAATATATTAGTAAAAAATTAATCCAGACAAAAGTCTCCATCGATCTGCTTTGCCTAAGACCAACTCTTTTACATTCACCAATTATCTTCTACAATGGATAGCTCTCAAGCCCAAGCAAAAATCAGCAAAAATAACCAAGGCCAGCTGAAATCTACCAAGGGGTGGCTAGTATACGACCATTTTCATCATTTTGTATATCAATCTCCTGTTCTTTTCTCCTTTAATCATAGTTTTAAGTCGGTTTCTTTTCTCTTCTTTTTTTTTTTTCTCTCTTTTTTTTATTAAATTTTATTTCTTTGGTTAATCTAAACTTTCTCCTAGTTTGAAGTTGTGGAAATGGCGGAATGATTCGTACGATTTGATTTGAACGGATCTTGCGTATATATATAATAACGAATTGACACTAGTCGCCAAGAACCTCAACACCTGGGTGGTCATAATCTCTTCCCACTCGTCCAACTCAAGACCATTCTTTTCACCTCCATTCTCTACTGCATAGTAGATCTCTATTACACTGTTTCCCTTCGTCCTTTCCAGGCCCCCGTTGCAAACCAGTTCGGAGAAGAAAGAAAAGAGAGAGAGATTTTTTATCTTTAATTTTTATTTAATTTTTTGATCGACTACATAACGTGCTATTTTACGGAAAATTGGACGGATTTAACACAAAAAATAACGACGGTAATTCTGTTAGATTTAAAAACGATTTTCGTAATGGAAAATTAGTCCAAGAATTTTTAGAAATTTTTTTAAAATTATTGATTATATAAGTGCATAATATTAATTTATAATAAATAGGAATAAACAAAAAGAATGAATCTAATACATCTTGTAGCCTATTAGCGAATCTTAGTTTTATTGTCTTCTAAACTATAATATTCCAATTCAAGCCTCAAACACAACTAGATGAATATGTAAGCGTTGCGTATAATTTCTTAAACATACACTTTAGGCTCTTATAATTTCTCAACACATGAAATCTCAATACTATAGAGAATAGGAAGACTATCTTCTTTTTCTCTTTAAGTTATGGAGACTCTATAAAAAATAATATGTAATATATCTCTATTTTTTTTTTTGCTAAAGTTTCCTTTATATATATTTATTAAACTATTTAATAAATAATATATTAATAAAATTAATATATATATAACCTTTTAAAACAAAATGGTTCTTTTTTTTTTTCCAAAAGTAAGGTTATATAATATATATTTATTTAAATTAATTAATCTATATAATTAATATATATATATATATATAAATTAGCAGATAACTAGAAAGAGTATTTTGCTTTCAATGAGTTTCTTAATTTCTATTTATCTAATTATCTAATAATTAGATATTTTTAAATTCAAAATTTAAACAAATTAGGAAAATTATCTCTTCGTAAATTTAAATTAATTAATTCAAAACTAATTAATAACAATTATTAATTACATATAGATAAATTATTTATCTAGACAAAGTGTGCAGTAACAAAAACAATATAATATCCATTACAGTGTTTATAAGAGGTAGAATTGGGGACCTATGGACTTGTAATTCAAGCTCCAATAAATTATGACAATTAATTAAACTCTTTAATTAATTCGTCTAATTTATTAATCCCAGTATTACTTCACTAAAAATATAGAATTGCACTCTTGAAGTTACAGAATTAATTTATTCAGAAAACAACAAGTAGTCCATTGATTTAATCATTATATGTAGTTCAATCTTCCATAGACAATTCATAATTAGAAATAGGTTATACTCCATTTACCTCTCTAATTACATCTTTATCCTTGTGTACCATTGATTCTCCAATAAACAATTAATTAATAAATCTATTATAAATTGAGTACTCATACTGTTCAAGTCTTAAATCAATATACAAAGGAATTATCTTTCTAGCTTCCTAATGGAAGGAATGAATGTTATATCTATAAGTTACATTCTCAGCTACTTATCTCATCATGCTCCCAAGATACAAGTAATTCGTTTTGTTTTAAAAACAAACCTTTAACAAGTATGTTAAATAATATAATATTATAAATAGGAGTCTATAACTATTCAGGATTAAGATTGATCTACATATGATCATCTAGTGATATTATTTGAATTCTCAATAGTTAACAGAATTTATGTGAGATTCAAATCATGTCTGATCGAGTCCTATATAATCGAATTATATAAAGTACATCTATCGTGATGTTAACATATTAATAGTCCGGAAAAGATTATTACATTCTCAATGTTAATATACCATACTAATAATATTTAATTAAAGATCCCAAATTTTAATTAATTATTATGGACTATATTTAGTTTATTATCCATAACTTTAATCCTCATGTATATAACACTTATACACTAAAGTTGTGGTCACATAAATAAACTAAGGATTTTATGATATTTAAAGACATACAAATTATGCGTAAATTTAAATAGAACAATGTCATTTTATTAATTCAACAAATATCCAAAATATACATATTTTTAGGGCACAGACTGATACGAACCCCGCCAACTTGTGACGAAACCTGAAATAAAGATAATGCCTAGGACCGTTTTACAATCAGATTCGGATGAAAAACCTTGACCCAACACCTATAAAGAGATGTGAACCTTGGTATAAAGGAAGACGCCACAATCAAGGATGGAAAACTCGATTGATAAGTCAATGGATGAATGCCACAAAGAAATCTGATAAGTTCGAATAAGTTCTCAAAGAACCAAAGAGAAATTGCTCCCAAATTTTAATGGATTGTAATCTGCCCTTATTGAATGAAAAATGTACATTATATAGGACTAGGCCATAAAATTTTAATCCTAAAAACACCCTAAAATGCCCAAGGTAACTTACCCAAACCAGAAAAGGAAAGTTAGAAACTATCTGTCTAATAACTACCTAAATTTGGCCTCAATTAAAGGGTATCAATCTGATTTTATTCCCTTAATTTTCAGCCTATTACATGCCACTAAACAAATAGAAATAAGCAAGTAAATCGTTTTGGGTAACTACTAATTTGCACCTAAAATAGTGAAAATAGAAATATAAACTATGGCTTGGTGTCAAAGTCTTTACAAATCAGATTTCTATGCGTCAATTAACTTTCTTGCACTTGAATTAAGCTTGTTATGGGCTTAGAAATCCGTTCATCTCTATCAATGGGCCTCCACGTGTATGCATGAGCCCTAATGTCTTGAATTAGCCCACTTAATGCATTTTTGAATCTCTTTGCACGTGCTCTTGTAAGTGGACCAATGGGAACTTGAATAGGATCCGTACTCCATGCACTCATGCTTGTCATGTCCTTATCATTCTCTTCCTCTTGAAAAGGATTTGTCCTCAAATCAAGTTCATCACCTGTAACAAAAAGACTCAAATCAGAAACATTGAAAGTTGCACTGACATTATACTCACCAGGCAAGTCAAGCTTATATGCGTTGTCGTTGATCCGTTCCAAAACTTGGAAAGGCCCATCTCCTCTAGGTTGCAGCTTGGAATTCCTTTGAGTCAGAAACCGCTCCTTTTACATGTATAACCAAACCCAGTCACCAGGTTCAAAGACCACCTGTTGTCAGCTTTTATTTGCTTGCTTGGCATATTGCTCCGTTCGTCGTTCGATGTTGACCTTTGCTTTCTCATGAATCTGCTTTACAAGTTCAACTTTTCTTTTCCCATCTAAATTCACACGCTCAGACAAAAGTAATAGTAATAAATCTAAAGGAGTTAAAGGATTAAAACTATAAATAATTTCAAATAGTGAAAATTTAGTAGCAGAATAAATAGAATGATTATAAGCAAACTTAACATGCGGTAAACACTCCTCCCAAGTTTTAATATTCTTTTTAATAATAGCCCTCAACAAAGTAGACAAAGTCCTATTCACTACTTCAGTTTAACCATCGGTTTGAGGATGACAAGTAATTGAAAACAATAACTTAGTTCCTAACTTAGCCCATAAAGTCTTCCAGAAGTAACTCAAGAACTTAGCATCTCTATCAGAAACAATTGTTCTAGGTATGCCATGCAATCTTACAATCTCTCTAAAGAACAAATCAGCAACATGGGAAGCATCATCAGTTTTGTGACATGAAATAAAATGTGCCATCTTAGAAAATCTATCCACCACCAAAAAAATTTGAATCTCTGCCTCGTTTAGACCTAGGCAAACCTAACACACAGTCTATCAAAATATCAATATAAGGCTCACTAGGAATGGGTAGTGAGGTGTATAAACCATGGGGTTGCACTCGGGATTTTGCTTGCCTACACATGACACATCTACTACAAATCCTCTCAACATCTCGTTTCATGTGTGGCCAGTATAAGTGTTCCCGTAAAATAGCTAAAGTCTTCGCAACTCCAAAATGTCCCATTAAACTTCCCCCATGTGACTCTCTCACTAGCAAATCTCGCACAGAACAATTTGGTATACACAATTTATTTTCTCTAAACAAGAAATCCTCATGCCTAAAATACTTACCATTGGCTGTCTTTTCACAAGAAATATACTCTTCACCAAAGTCATGGTCTAAAGGATATAATTCTTTAATATGCTCAAAACCAAGTATTTTAGCATCAAGAGTAGAAAGTAATACGTACCTGCGAGAAAGTGCATCTGCGACAACGTTTTCCTTACCTTGTTTGTATCGAATAATGTACGGAAACATCTCAATAAACTCAACCCATCAGGCATGTCTCTTGCTCAGCTTATGTTGGCCTCTCAGGTGCTTGAAGGACTCATGATCTGTATGGATCATGAATTCTTTAGGTCATAGGTAGTGCTGCCAGGTCTCCAAAGCCCTAACCAATGCATACAACTCTTTGTCATAAGTTGGGTAGTTTAAGGCTGCCCCACTTAGTTTCTTACTAAAGTAAGCAATTGGTTGTCCCTCCTATATTAAAACTGCACCTATACCAATATCTAAAGCATCATATTCAATTTCAAATATTTTATTAAAGTTAGGCAAAGACAATAAAGGGGCGTTGGTCAGTTTTTGCTTGATCACTTGAAATGTCTTCTCTTATTCATCTCCCCACTTGAAACCAACATTCTTTTTGATTACTTCGGTAATTGGCGCAGCCAATGTGCTAAAGTCTTTCACAAACCGCCGATAAAAACTAGCAAGGCCATGAAAACTTCTCACATTCCCTATAGTCGTGGGACTCGGCCACTCTTAGATTGCACGTACCTTCTCCTCATCAACCTGTATACCCTGTGCACTCACAATAAATCCTAGAAACACAAGTTTTTCGGTGCAAAAGGTACACTTCTTCAGATTAGCAAACAACCATTCTTTTCTAAGTACATCTAAAGCAGATTTCAAATGTACTACATGTTCGTCCAAGTTTTTGCTATAAACCAGAATATCATCAAAATAAACAACTACGAACTTTCCAATAAAAGTACGCANTTTAATATGCTCAAAACCAAGTATTTTAGCATCAAGAGTAGAAAGTAATACGTACCTGCGAGAAAGTGCATCTGCGACAACGTTTTCCTTACCTTGTTTGTATCGAATAATGTACGGAAACATCTCAATAAACTCAACCCATCAGGCATGTCTCTTGCTCAGCTTATGTTGGCCTCTCAGGTGCTTGAAGGACTCATGATCTGTATGGATCATGAATTCTTTAGGTCATAGGTAGTGCTGCCAGGTCTCCAAAGCCCTAACCAATGCATACAACTCCTTGTCATAAGTTGGGTAGTTTAAGGCTGCCCCACTTAGTTTCTTACTAAAGTAAGCAATTGGTTGTCCCTCCTATATTAAAACTGCACCTATACCAATATCTAAAGCATCATATTCAATTTCAAATATTTTATTAAAGTTAGGCAAAGACAATAAAGGGGCGTTGGTCAGTTTTTGCTTGATCACTTGAAATGTCTTCTCTTATTCATCTCCCCACTTGAAACCAACATTCTTTTTGATTACTTCGGTAATTGGCGCAGCCAATGTGCTAAAGTCTTTCACAAACCGCCGATAAAAACTAGCAAGGCCATGAAAACTTCTCACATTCCCTATAGTCGTGGGACTCGGCCACTCTTAGATTGCACGTACCTTCTCCTCATCAACCTGTATACCCTGTGCACTCACAATAAATCCTAGAAACACAAGTTTTTCGGTGCAAAAGGTACACTTCTTCAGATTAGCAAACAACCATTCTTTTCTAAGTACATCTAAAGCAGATTTCAAATGTACTACATGTTCGTCCAAGTTTTTGCTATAAACCAGAATATCATCAAAATAAACAACTACGAACTTTCCAATAAAAGTACGCAAAATATGGTTCATTAATCTCATGAAAGTGCTAGGAGCATCAGTTAATCCAAAAGGCATAACTAACCATTTATATAAACCATATTTTATTTTGAACGCAGTTTTCCATTCATCACCCTCTTTCATTCGGATTTGATGATATCCACTTTTCAAATTAATTTTAGAAAAGACACAAGAACCATATAATTCATCCAGCATATCATCTAAGCGAGAAATAAGATGACGATACTTTACCGTTATATTGTTGATCGCGTGGCAATCAACACACATTCGCCATGATCCATCCTTCTTAGGAACCAAAAGTACCGGAACTGCACATGGACTCATGCTTTCTCTAACATACCCCTTTTCCATCAACTCACTAACCTGTCGTTGAAGCTCCTTTATCTCCTCGGGGTTACTCCTGTAGGCTGGTCGATTTGGAATAAAAGCGCCGGGTACAAAATCAATTCGATGTTGTATTCCCCTAAGTGGAGGCAAACCATGCAGCACCTCATCGGGAAAGACATCCTTAAATTCCTGCAACAGAGAAACAACAGAACTATGCAAAACAAGGTCAAGTTCGTTAGTGTTTAAAAACGCCTCCTTATACAAGAGTACAATCATTGGCTTGTTCGAAAACATCGCTCTCTTAATTTCTTTGGCTTTTGCATAAAAATTGTTTTGTTTTCTCTCTGTTTTTCTCTCAATGACCGAATCTATAATTGTATTTTCTCTTTTTTTTTTTTCTTCGGCCTCTCTTTCTTTTTCACTCTTTCTCTTTTGATCACTCTTTTTTTGTAACCTCACTTGATCTTCATGAACTTTTTTTGGCGTCAAAGAACTAGAGTAATTTTCCTTTGATTTAGTACAAACGAGTACTTGTTGGTGAAGCCATCATGTTTAACTCGCCTATCAAATTGCCATGGTCGACCCAGTAACAAGTGTCCGGCTTGCATCGGAACCACATCGCACAAGACTTCATCTTCATACTTCCTAATACGAAAAGAAACTAACACTTGTTTGTTTACCTTCAATTCACCACTATCGTTCAGCCATTGCAACTTGTAAGGCCGTGGATGCTTCATGGTTGGCAATCCTAATTTCTCCACCATAGTAGTGCTAGCAACATTAGTAGAACTACCACCATCAATAATCATACTACATATCTTGTTTTGAATATGGCACCTAGTATGAAAGATGTTTTCTCGTTACACCTCTTCTTCATCTTTAGCTTGTGCACTAAGAGCTCTCCTTACCACCAACAAATCACCTTAGGCAGGGTATTCCTCTTCATCGGTATCCTCCAATGGTGGTATAGGATCAGTGTCATCTTCATCTTCGGTTTCAATCTCACCGTCGACTCGTAACATCATAACTCTTTTGTTTGGATATTGACTAGCTATGTGACCCCTACCTTGGCATTTAAAACACTTAATATCACGATTCCTAGAAGTAGAAGAATCGGATTTACCTTGACTTCTATGGCTAGTTACATCTTGCTTTTGCTCAGTTTTGGGTTTGAACGTAGGTTGCCTCTCATCTTTCTTCCATTGATTCGATTTCTAAGCGGATGTACTTGGACTTTGGCTTGGACGTGTACTACCCCT
>JXTB01000372.1:186215-220026 GCA_002914805.1 Parasponia andersonii
GGTCATTGGTCCAACAGGAACTTGTACTGGTCCACAGACCGCCTTGATGTCCTCATCACTCTATACTCCGGTTACCTTACCTTAGACTTTGTAATTTGTTATACAATTCCCGATAGTAGTAGCTTGGAACAAACCTCTTTCTCATCACTGTTTTCATCTCCTCCCACGTCTCTATTGGACGCTCCTATTTCTTCTCCTATTCATTACTAACTGATCCCACTATACAATTATATAATCAGAAAATTCAATGGCATCAAGCTTTACCTTCTTAATCTCAGAGTAATTGTGGCAATCAAATACTAATTCAACCTTTTTCTCCCACTCCAGGTAAGCTTCTGGACGGTTCTTACCTTGAAAGAATGGAATCTTCATCTTAATACTACCTAATGAATTATCTTCTCGATTCCTAGCTCCTCTAAACTGCCTACCGTATCTTGTATTACCAACAATCGAATCTCGATCATATTCATCTCCAAAAGTATCTCTATAATACTCTTCATCTTCAGCCCTCACTTCCCTATGCTGGAATCTCCCTCTTCCACGCATATTAGGAGCAATTTGTGGTTGTTCCACATGTGCATTCTCTATTCTGTCCATTCGCTCATGGACTTGCTCCATCTCTACTCTCATCGCTCTCCTCATCTCGCCAATTAAGGCTTCCATAAGAAGCTTCGGATCACAAACTCCAGATGTTTCTCCAGAGGTGTTTTTATCCTTATTGTCTGACACGTTTGCTGCAAAACAAAGTTAGAAAAAAAAAGGACCTCACACACTCTCTCTCACATGTTTCACTCGAATAATGAATCACTCAAGTTCACTCGTGTCTCACTCTTAATCAAATTGGCTTTTACCCTCTTATATGCTCACCACTCTTACTTTTTTCCACTCGTAATTTCTCAAAAGTTCTTATCAAACTAATTCAAACAAATAATCAGAATTTTTGAGCAACAAATCCACACAAAAAACTCATCAACCAAATCAAGATTTAATGTATTAACTTGGAATAACAGTTTCTAGAAATTGATAAGTAAAGAAAGCGAAACAAAGAAAAAAAAAACGCACGCAAAACTTTGAAGGCTAGAAAAGTGATGAAAATGATGGATTTTAGACTTAAAAACTGGGTTGAACGGTATAAAGTCGATTCAAAGTCATAAGGTTTGGAATAAGCTTCGATTTGATATACAATAAGTATTGTTTCGATAACCAGATCAGAAGTTACAACCGTTTTACTGAAGCACTATCAAAATTCTCTAATTCTACCACAGATTCTTTTTTTTTTTGTTTATAATTTTGGGATTCTGCCTCTTTTTTTTTTTCTTTTTTTTTTAATTGAGAACCCAAATAATAAAAAAAAACACAAAGGCTAACTAAAAGACACCAAGAAATAAATTCAGATCCAAAAGCAAATAAGCAATCTGAATTGGCTACAATTAGAACAGATCGAGTTTACGTTTTTTTTTTGGGACGATTTAGATGGAAGAAAGAAAAAATAATAAAGGCTAGTTTTGAGAATAAAAAAGGAAAAAAAAAAAAAGAAAAGATAAAGGATAGATTAAA
Organism: Parasponia andersonii; assembly: GCA_002914805.1. Lineage (NCBI taxonomy): Eukaryota > Viridiplantae > Streptophyta > Magnoliopsida > Rosales > Cannabaceae > Trema > Trema andersonii. The sequence goes on from JXTB01000372.1 coordinate 187,773, forward strand.
CCTGAGATTAGAATTTGGCTCTTGATACCAAATGATACGAACCCCGCTAACTTGTGACGAAACCCGAAACAAGGATAATGCCTAGGACCGTTCTATAATCAGATTCGGATGAAAAACCTTGACCCAACACCTATAAAGAGATGTGAACCTTGGTATAAAGGAAGACGCTACAATCAAGGATGGAAAACTCGATTGATAAGTCAAGGGATGAACCCCACAGAGAAATCTGATAAGTTCTCAAAGAACCAAAGAGAAATTCTATCAAATTTTAATGGATTGTAATCTGCCCTTATTGAATGAAAAGTGTACATTATATAGGACTAGGCCACGAAATTTTAATCCTAAAAAGACCAAAAAATGCCCAAGGTAACTTACCAAACCAGAAAAGGAAAGTTGGAAACTATCCGTCTAATAACTACCTAAATTCGGCCTCAATTAAAGGGTATCAATCTGATTTTATTCCTTTAATTTTCAGCTTATTACATACCACTAAACAAATAGAAATAAGCAAGTAAATCGTTTTGGGTAGCTACCAATTTGCACCTAAAATAACGAAAATATGAATGTAAACTATGACTTGGTGTCCAAGTCTTTACAAATCAGATTTCTATGCACCAATTAACTTTCTTGCACTTGAATTAAGCTTGTTATAGGCTTAGAAATCCGTTTATCTCCATCAATGGGCCTCTACATGCATGCCTGAGCCCTAATGTCTTGAATCAGCCCACTTAATGCATTTTTGAATCTCTTTGCACGTGTTCTTGTAAGTGGACTAATGGGAACTTGAATAGGATCCGCACTCCATGCATTCGTGTTTGTCATGTCCTTATCACAGACCCTAACAAACTCATCTATGAGGTTTGAGATTTAAATACCAAGAATCTGCGACTCATCTAAATTTGGGATTTAAATGCCAAGAATCTGCAACTCATCCAAGAGGTTTCGGATTTAAATAACAAGAATACAAAGTTAAAGACCTAAATGTCAAAAGCACTAAACATTGGCGACTTTTGCTGCAAATTACCCAATTTTATGAAAAATAGCTAAAATAGTAGGTCATTTTAGTAGGTTTTCTCTAAAATTAAATTTAGAATCGAAAAATCTCAAACTTATATCTAATAAATAGATCACCTCATTATACTCACAACACAGACATTACTACATGAAAAGCAAGTTCGCATCAAGAATCTGATCAGAATAAATACTAACAGTAGGTGACTCTATCCAAAATTGAATAGACAAGTTCAGAAAAACTACACAATTCAACAATAGTTTAATTACTGGATTCGAAGCTTACAGTTTAACGGGCATATGAAGCAGAAAAAATGAAATCTTCATGGACTGATCAGTGGAAGTATTGAGTCCATCTATGAGTGAGAGTGGGAGAGCCACCAAGAATTGAGAATCCATGGGAGATTTCTACCCAAAAACTCGAACTCGAAGGCCCACAGAATCAAATAGATATTACAAGATATATATTAGGGCCAAAAAAAAAAAAACAGCGACTGTAAAACCCCTTAAATTTTGGAAGGATATTTTAGTCTTTTGAAATATATATATATATATACAAATTTAATTAAAAATTCAAATTTTGTGTTAATTTGAAAGAAATTTTGATAAAGGGACTAATTTGCAAAACTGAAGGACTATTTTGAAATAAAATTTTAAAATTAGGGACTTATGTGCAATTTTTAAAAAATTACACTGCCCATTTAAGAGCAGACATGTGGCTTGCATCTTTCTCCCTCAGCTCCTTCTCTCTCCTCTCCCGCGATTTACCGACCAAAAACACCGATTTCTGGCGTTGCTCCGACGAAGCTTCTCTCGACGTCGATGAGGACTGCCACTGGCCGGTGAAGAGAGCCCAGCTCCAGACAATCACCGTGCTGCAGGTCCCGCCGCCTGAAAGCTCGCCGTTCGTCGGAAATAGTCGAAAAATGTTGCGGCTTCCAAAGCTCGCCGATGCCGATTCCGGTGACATTTCGCCATGAAATCGGTCAGGTTTGACTTGTCTCGTCACGATCTTCAACATGCTATATATATCTTGACTCAATATTGCCTGGATTGAATTTTCTCATTTTTGTTAATTTTGAGCTATTTTCGTTTTATATTTAAATTTTTCAATCCGACCGTTAGATTATAAAATAAACCTCATATTTGTGATATACTTGTGAAAACAAAAATTTTGACATATATATTGTCTATATTTGGTGACGGGCAAGAAAATCTAAATCTAACAGCTTAGATCGTCTCGTTTTGCGTATCGTGGGCCTGGGCAGTTGAACTATATATCTAACCTAGCATTTTTTAATGCTCTGAATTCAGTGGTGAAGTCCGTTTAACGATCTAAAACTCCGATTGAAAATCGAGTTTTCAAACCTATCGATCAAAGGCTCTAAAACAATGCCCAATCTTCCAAATGATACCCGAATGACGCCAAACTTTTTCCATAGATCCGTAGCACTATTTGAATACTCAATTGAGGTAGGGGATTCAATTTCCTTGTATTCTATTATTTTCATTAAAATTAGAATTTATTCTGAAAAAATGAAATTTCGTGATTTTATTAAATTGAATTATTTGAATATTTATTTTAATGAACTATGAATTTGTTAAACATTGTAGACTGTTCTAGATATTTTTAAATATGATTTTATACAAGTTTTTATACTTGGAATTTGGTAAAACCATAAAAATTGTACTTTTGGATTTTAAATTAAAAATTAGAGCATGTCTAGAATGTTAAACCACTGCATAGTTGATTGAGACTCTATATATATTGCACATTTCATACGATCATGCATGAGAGTCGTCTTAGACATCACGGTATTGTAGTAGGTAGACTAGTACACCCGCTTTCGGTAAGAGCCCGTAAACCCACGCGGGCTTTATTTTCTGACTATCTCCATTCGGTAGGCGTAGGCATTCGGTGCCCCTTCAGTTCGGTAGGAGTTGACACATAGGTGTCTTTCCGATTTTCAGAGATAGATATCAGGTAGAGAGCACTCAATACATGTAGTATAAGTTGCTCTAGTTGTGATGAGAGGATGAGAACTCATGTGATGTGTTGATTTATGTGATGTGCACTATGCTTGTTTTATTATGATTTTCTATCTGTTTTAACTTGGATATATATCTGGTTTTGGTTTGAGCATGATTTTCTGTAAAGATTTCCTATATATGTTTCGAATGCTCCATATTTATTAAAATACTTACCAGAACTACTAACCATGTAGTTGTACTGAGAATTACTAAAAAGGTTTTTCCCAAAAAGGTAATTGAGTTTTCTACTGAGCATTCACGTGCTCACCTCCTACTTCCTTCCCCTTTCAAGTGTCAAATTATTCTGTGATAGATATTGGTATGGTTTGGCAGTATGTTTGGCATATACTTGCAGTTCCAGTTCTCTTCATTGGTTGGTTCGTACTCTGTATCATTTTCTCCTTTTCTAAGTCAAATTTATTTAGCCATTAGTAGTATATTTACTGAGTTGATGTATGAGGATGCTTTCGATATTTAATCGAGTACTTAGATATAGAAATGATTTTATGAAAATTATTTTAACTATGGGCATATGGTTTTAAATTGAACACTTTCATTAAACTTAATGATTTAAATAAAAAGTTTCTAAAATTTATTATTTATCATTTCTCTAAATTTAAAATTAAAAATATCTTGGAAATTTAAAACTAGTAGATAATGTTATAATTTCTCGAGTTGGTCCAATATTAAAATTCACTTACTCTTGAGGACTAAAACTTAAATTTTAAGTACTCGACTTTTTCTGAAAATTTTGGAAGTTTCTGTTTATCACTGTTTTCACTTAAATTTATTAAAAATCATGGGCTTAAATTTTCGGTCGTGACAGTGGCAGTTAAAAATTGTAGTTATCATAATATTTTCTTTTATTTTCTCTTTGTTCTAGCAATTTAATTATTTTTTCTAATTTAAAACTTTAATTCTATCGAGTATTTTTTATTAGTGAAATTTTTGTCTTTTCTTGGCTTGTTTCCTCATATGACAATGAAACCCCTGTATGACAACCGTATCTGCTGTTTCTCATCTCCCATACCACTTGATCAAATACACATATATACATACATGCACTACACATCCCTATATTATACATATGATATCATATATGTCAATATATAACTCACACATTCCTTGATTTTGTATCTAATTCATTTCCATATCTTACCTTCAAGCATTTTACCACTAAAGTCCATCGATCTTATCAAATACTTTTTCCCCAGGTAATTAGTAGAAAATGAGAAACACACATATATATATATATATATATATTAATCTATGAAATAAATAGATGATTTATTTTTATCCTACAAACAACATTAATTAATGGAATATTTTACCAGCCATACATACATGCATAATTTATATAAGATCTTAATATACGAATTGAAAAGATAGCAACATTCGGTATGCATGCATGGAAGGTGACGGCGTGGCAATTCGCGTTGGTAGGTCGGTTGAAGTCTAATATATACTTAAAATACAATGGATTCTGCATAAATACGGGAAAACATTAAATCCCTTTAAAAAGTACGGTGTGGGTCAAACTCTTTGAAAAGTACGGCTTTTAGTGCAAAAGTTTGTACAAATACAGAGGCTGATGTCAGCGAACTCAAAAAGAAAAAGAAGAAAGCGTAGAGCGCTGTAGCAAAAGAAAAGACGCTAACATCAGCGTCTGTCAAAGTATATTCTTATTTTTTTAATTTTATAATTGCTGCAATTTTAAGCTATTGTTTCTCCTTATTTAATTTTTTTAGCACCTAATTCAATTTCTTTTTTTTGTTTGTGTGATTCTTTAGAATTAGCATTTACAAAAACTTATCTGCACAACCACAAAGTTTTTTAGTAACCTTTTGAGAAAATTAATTCCTAAGTATTTTTTTTTCACAATAAAAAATACCAATTCTTATTTTCATTTTTATGGGATACCACATGTATCCTCCCACAGTATCTTGATAGGATACTCGTGATAACATTTTCTTTTTGTTTTAACTAAAAAAATCTTGATAGGATACTCGTGATAACATTTTCTTTTTGTTTTAACTAAAGAAATGCTCAATTCCCATTATGATTTCACCGAATATTTTAAGTAAACATGCTTAGTGTAACTTTTTCTTTTATCTTTGATACTATAAGTAATCAAATAAAATCCATATCCATATGATACTCTATTATTTTTTTCAGAAAGAAAAAAAAAAGAATACTCTCATTGCAATTTTTCAAGATATTATAAGCTTACTACTTTTCCCCAACATCAAAGATAATTTTTTCTTTTCTTTAGTCCACTTTCTCAATTTCGTCATATACCATAAATATTCTGTTGATATACTATAAGTATCCTATTAAGATACCACAAGTATCCTAATATACCATAAATGTTTTGTTGATATACTATAGGTATCCTATTAAGATACCACAAGTATCCTATTAGGATACTGAAAGTAATATCTATTAAAGAAATAAATAAAAAAAAATAACAAAAATGAACTTTTAAAATCTTCTTTTAATATAACGAATTGATATAATTAACCTAATAGATACCTATGATAACATCTTTTTCTTTCTAATTTCCTACGATACCATATGCAACTTAGTAGATATTTATAATAATTTATTTTTATTTATTTTTTCAATAAATGAAGACCAAACCCCGTTCAAAAATTTTGACAGCTTGATACTATAGGTAACATGCAATGATACCATAATTGATCCCATGTCATTAGTAAAGTGATAGGATACATATGGTACTACTTGAAAAAAAAATCTCGAATCGTATTAATCATCTTTCTCTATATACTATAAGTATTCTAGTAGGATACTTACGATAATTTCATAATTTTTTACTTTCTTTATTTATTTTAATTTGCAAATATAATTTCCAAATTTTTGGATACTATAAGTATTCTAGTAGGATACTTATAGTAATTTCATAGTTATTGGTTTCTTTTATTTATTTTAATTTGCAAATACAATTTCCAAAATTTTTGAATACTATAAATAGACTGATACGATACAATATGATAACATTTTCTAATTACCAAAGGTAACTTACTAGGTAACCCTCACTAAATAAGTGATAGATTTTTCTTTTTGTTGCAACACTTTTTTTTTTTAAGTTTTACACAAAATTTATACTTTGTAATATTTAATTGTTAAAAAAATTAACAAAACATAAAAAAGTAAAATATTTAATATAAAAAGTTTAATGAAAAAAGAAAAAAGTTGGAATAAATAAAGAAAAGAAGAAGAAAAACTAACGAGAAAAAAGCAAAAAAAATAAGAAATAAAATCTATTTTAGAAACTACCATTAAATTAATTTAAAACATAACAATATTAATATTAATATATATATATATATGTATATTAAAAAGGAACGAGTCAGGTAATCAAACCTGACGGACACCATTAATCTTAAAAGCGTGCATCAAATATTTTTAAAAACTATTTAAAAATAAGTAAATAAAATTTTTGACAGCTTGAAACGCATGCATCCGTATGAAGTAAAAGAAGTCCGTATTTATCCAAATTGAGACCGTGTTCTTATAATAATGACACTCCGCACATCGTATTTTTCCGAAAAAATAGCCAAATAAAGTATGCTGCCTAATTTCCTCTAAAATATATCAACTCGAACTCTTACCAACTGCGTAGAAAAATAGCTACACTAACCCAACTCAGCCCATGCTTAAAACGGAGTTGATCCGAATTCAATTTGCTCAATCAGTATAAATAAATAATACTTAATTTATAACTCATTTTTGATCCACTAATATGCTTGTGACCCGTATTTTTTTTCTTTTTTAAACTATCGTTATCTCATCTCGAAACAAATAAATTAGAAACTATTTAAAAATATAACTAATAACTCATAATCTTAAACATATAATAAATATATCTATAATGATAATAAAAATAAAGAAAATTAAAAATATTTTTTTTATAGTTTTAATTATTTATATCTTTTATTTGCATGTCAAGTTCAGCTTGAGGTCCCAATTTTTTTTTTTTTTGGTGTCAAGTAGATTAACCTAATTTCGATCAGCACATTTTTTTTTTCGACCCTAACTTTTAAAAAAAATCATGACATGTCGTAACCCAAATTATTATTCGAATGAATCATATTTCCCTTTTATTAGATGGGCACCTCCGAAGATGGGTTGCGTCAAGATGAATATTGATGCCTCAATTCGACATAGAGAGAGTTGAGTCAGTATACGAGGGGTATTTCTTGATGGAGATGGTGGGGTGCTTGCTAATTTTGTTAAGAAGATTCGCGATACTATCTTTGTCGACAATAGTAAACTACCCAACATTCGTGGAGGGTTCTTCTTTACAAATATAGAGAATTTGCAGGTGAATCAAGTAGAATGTAATGCTTTATGTGTTGTTTATAGACTAAAATCTTAGAGGCCTTAACATATAACGATCTTTAATTTTCTGATATTAAGAATTTGTTATCTTTTACTAATTGTGGTCCTTATCACTTTGTTCCGCGACTTGTTCCGCAAAATGAGAATGTAATGACCCATAAATTAACTAGACTATTTCATTCCTAGAGATTTATTCTGGGTTGATTGGTGTCGTCTTTTTTTTTTTTTTTTTTTTTTTAAAATCTATTCAACAATTCTTGACTATTTGAATTAATAAGGTTTCTCGCCCACTTTCACCTGGTGGTCCAGTTTTTTGTTTTTTGATTTTTTTTAAGGCCTTCTATACTCCTCTTATTGCACCACACATATATACGTACGTGGACTACCATTACGGGTTATTGAAAGGTCATGCAAACTAGTGGCGGAAGCTTTTTGTTTTATTTTGTAATTTTCTTTCTTCATTTTGTTGTGAATTGATTAACAATGTAGTACGTTCCACTGTGTTAACCTATAGTGGGATGTAAGCATGATCAAAAGACATTAAGGTAACTAGTGGACCTAATTGAAATAATAAAAATCTCGCACCTTGCAATATAATAGCCACGTAGTTAGACTAAAGCAGAAAAAAACCATCAAACTAAGACTTTGCTATTGAAATCAAAGGAAACTCCGATTAAAACAATGCTATCTGTCCAAACACTTTCTCCTCTTTTCTTTATACAATAATATAATGCCATATTATAACGTCTATGGTATAAGCACAATGTCTTATTAGCAACAAAGCTCAACATTTGAATGATAGAAAATTAATTCGACCTACTTAATATGGGCTCATCCAGCTGTATTAATCTAGTGGGAAAGCCACTAGATGAAATGGCAAACCTCACTTGGAACTATTTTTAGATTTAAACCGCAATACTAGGATATAGCTAGCCCATATAAGTACTTCTGGATGTGGTTATAAATAGCGCTGCCCAATATGAGCCACATAAGCAGCTTAGTTGGAGACCAATTAGTATTTTCCAATTCTAACTAGCTACGACAAAACTGATCAATTGCACTCAACCGCTTTAATGTGATAATAACAGATGAGTTTCAATTTTTTTTTTTTTTTAAAAAGGTAGTTTGGTCGGTCTGTTCAGGAGAGCTTATGTCATTATTAAAAAATGTCATATAATTTAAGAGATTAAACCATAATTTTTTCAGTACTATGATATATGACTCCATCGAGAGCTCATTGTTTCCTTTTTAATTTAATAAAACACGATCTTGTCCTTGTATCCAAATCGTTGGGAGAAAGCTTTAAGCCAACGAACAGACACTATGGAAAAAACTAAGAAAACTAGGCAATCAAAATACTTGCGTAAAGTCTCAAAAACACCCTTTACTGGTAAAATTTTCATGGGATTCTTCGTCAGTACAATCACAATACAATCAGGCTCCACAGATCTAATGTATCCCTCATTATATATCCGGTGATTTACCTTGAAATTTGAGAAACTAAAATAAAGCTTTTTTAAGTTTTGAAATATATATGTATAAGCAAGCGGTATTTGACTAAAAAGTTTCTTTCAGCTTTTGGAGTTGCAATAGAAAATAATGTGTATGATGAGCTCAAAATCTGTGTATAAGTTATGTTAGTATGTCGAGCCAAATATCGGCGAAAATTATGATTTGTTCTTGTAAGCGAGTGTTGCCAATAAGCATAATTGAATTCTCCAAAATTACTTGGACATACCAAAATCATTTTCCAAATACCCCAAGCATCTAAACATGTATGAACTCAGAGTTGAACCAAATTAAGCTATCGAACTTGAAGTGAAGGACCTATACTTCCCCCTTTTTGTCATCAATTCTCAATTGAACGGCGAATACTGAAATTTGAATTCCTAGAAAAGAAAAATGAAATAAAATCACGAACAAAGGGATAAAATCTCCAGCAAAGTGAGCTTCGTATTTTTGAGTTTCGGAATTAGTCCCACATCGGCGAGGGTGGAAGTATGAGGATGCAAAATGAGCTATAAAATGATGTTTACTGGAATGATTGACATACTTACCTGGACGGGGTCAATGGGTGATCAAGATAGGCTCATGGCCTAGGTTGGTGACTTCCATTGCACTTTGGCGGGGTGCCCGCCTATGGTCTCCCCAAGTGGGAGAGCCAATGTCATAATTTGTGGTAGGGGGGCCTGTGTTCGCGCGGCCCCTGTCCAATCTTAGTATAAAGTTTAGTAGCTGACAATTTGGCGTCCAATATGAATTAAGTGTGCATTGATTCAGAGATCTGATTCTCTTGAAATGGCTATGGTCTGATCTCATTCTCTTCAGTAGATTCTGAGAGGTCAATGAAATTTGGAAATTCTATACCCACTACTCAGCATCTGTGTCTCTAAGTTCCGTTTATTTTCCATTTATGCATTACGTACTCTAATCCATTTCGGAGATTATGATTTATTTCACTTGTTTAAGACAGGAACTGAGGACGGACATGTGATCTCAATGGATTTAGCTGCTGGAGGAGATGACTAGCTGGAAACTACTCACATATACAACCTTGATCTATTTAGACTGAGCAGGAAGAAAACCATGTTCAGATGAGAAATGCCGTGTTATTAACAGTATAACATTGAAGGAGAAGTTTGTTTTGCTAAGATACTAGAATAAATATAAGTTGATTTTTAACTGTGAAGAGCTAACTGTATGGAGTTCATGCAAAAGTGGATTATTTTGGAATAGATAAGTTTTTTTTTTATTTTTATTTTATATATATATTTATTATTCACTCCAAATGGACTTGGAACTTACATATTTTCGCAGTATTTTACAAAAGAATAAGCATTTTTGCACATCCCATTGACATGGTAAGGATGCCTTGATTTACTGAACTTAGTAACTCTGTATTTCCTCATTTTCTCGCTTTTCCAATCCTAATATACCCCAAAAAGAAAAAGAAGAAAAGGGATTAAATGATGGGTAGAAATGTATTAGAACTTAGATCACTGTTCCGTCTTGGATTACTGAATTCTTCAGTATGATGGTCACGCCGGAACGGATGTAAAACCCTTCTGATGATCTATCAGCTTCTTGGACACCCTGCATACATGAAAAAACATTCAATAACTTACCGAAAAAACAGCAAGGATTTTAAAAGTTTCACTCTCATCTCATTGCTTTGAAGGTATTACCTCAGAGTTTGCAATTATCACATTCTTTCCAATTCTTGCGTTCTTGTCAATGATGCATTCTCTGCAAAATGTACCACAAATAATCGTGATAAACAAGAGATCACTATCCAGTTTAATCTAAATAAAAAGAAGAGTAGTAGTAGTTTGTACTTGATTTTTGTATTTTCTTCTATTCCAACAGGAACTCTTCCCTCAGCCAACAATGAAGCCACTTCAACATCTGTTTCATAAAAATCAGCTCCAAGCATCACGGTGTCCTGCGCGAGTTTGCTCATTATTCAGTTTTTCAGTGTATTGTACATGACAATAAGGCCTTAATAAGGCACTGATTTCACTCAAGACTACCTAAAATATAAGGCGGAAATTTCTCTCTTTTTTTGGTTTCTCATTTCTGCCAAACCACCAATCACGACATATTCGTGGATTTTTATAGAACAAACCTTTAGATGTACATTAGAGTTTATCCGAGATCTGATACCGACAACACTGTGCTCTATGAGACTATTAGTTAAGAAACTTCCATGAGATATGATTGAATCAATAATCTGCATAAACAACAGGAGAGAATGTTAAAAACTAGAATGAATTGAAATTCAAATGGTTAGATGCTTGATCATTGTCAAGAAAGGTGCTAAAGTATGTTCCCTATATTGTTCTTCCGAAGGATGGTTTATACCAACTTTTGGTGTATTTCATCTTATCTAACTTAAGCTCATAAAGCTAATTATTAAGCTTAAACAGAGTGGTCCAACCTTGCTGTTGTTGATTTTCGATGGAGGCAAATTCCTTCTTGAAGTATACATCGGCTTTGTTGCATCATAGAAACTAAACCTCGGTGGCTGAAAAGAAAAAACATAAGATCACACCTGTGAAACTTGATTTTCTTTTCTTCTTTACTTTTGAAGTGTGAAAATAAGATTATGACTGTTGTTCAACAAACAAGACATATTGTTTATGTGTGCATTCTGTTTTTCAAAGCTGCAAATCTTGTTCGTTTCCAAATAAAAGCCTCTATGTAGATGTGGTCATATAGGCTTTGGCACTTACATGCTCGGTGAGGGCAAGGTTTGCCTCAAAGAAGGATCTGATAGTCCCTATATCTTCCCAATAATCATTAAATAGATAAGCCTGCAAGGCAAAATTTATACATGAATATCATAACTTGCTGAAATGCGAAGTGAAATGCGTTCAACATGAATTCAAATTATGATTTTTACTCCTTTTTATAGTTGTTTATAAATAAAATATGGCAAAAAAATCGAACATGTCATGAGCTGAAAGGAGGTTTAACAGACCTTTATGAAGAATTCTCTGGCTGAGGCAGGGATTATCTCTGATCCAAAATCATTTGCAGTGGGAAAACGCCATCTGTTTCAAACATTATGTGTTGTACTAAGTTTTATTATGGTCATGTTAGATGTGGATATTGCATAGATCTCTTAAATAGTGAGAGGTTTTTAGCTTTTTTCAAAGTAGAACTTCAGGTTTTCAGTACCTTAGAAGGTTCAGTAGTATCTCCTTCTTGAAGACATACACTCCCATGGAAGCTATATATGGTTTCTTTTCAGCCTCGTCCTTTGAAAGTCCCAAAACGGTTGTATCTACTTGCTAAAGAACTTATTGAAATTAGCATAAGCAGTTAAATTCATATGCGAATTGAAGTTCCAGTAATATCATAAGTCTGATTTTTACCATTGCCCTTAGGTCTTCTCCTTTTGGCTTTTCACTGAATGAGAGGACTCTTCCTTTGTTGTCAATCTTCATTAGACCAAAATCTGAAGCTCGGCTGTGCGAAAAGAGAGCAAAATCTCAAAATAGTGATGCACAAAATCGAGTTTAGAAACCTGCAAGCTTCAGATTAGGATTTATGAAAAGGGTTCTGCTTTGTATTCATGCCTATCAGAAAGCAGAACTAATCAATTAAGATTCGAATCTTGAACGAAATGGTAGTAGCACAATTAACATGTGGAGATACTTTGATTGTGATTAAAAAACCTGCCTGTCATCCATTGGCAGACAAGAAATAGTTATGTCTGCTCCACTCTGTCGATGATTCTGCAAAATAAGAGAAGTATTTTACCTCGTATTCGGCCTTTACATAATGTACGTATTTGAGCGAAACAAAACTAAATATTCTAGCTTACTTGAACAAAGTCCATATAGTCCATTCTGTATAAGTGATCTCCAGATAGAATTAGAACATCCTCAATCTCCTTACTCCTAGCATCCTAAAGCAAGCAAAGTACAATGGATAAGCAATCCGAAAGGCTTATGAGTCCTAGTTTGGTACATAGTTTCGAGCTTGAACCTCAAATAGCCAATGGAACTGCCTAACAGCGTCTGCTGTACCTTGGAACCACCTTTTACCTGCCTCTCCGGGAGTTTGAGTGGCTGCTAGAGCCTGACCAGATACCAAAGATATATACTAGTAAGTGAGTTTTTCACAAATAGACCCTTTTTCACTTTTGGAGAATTGATTGTTGTCCTTCTTGTAAACTTCAATTTCTCGTTTGAGAAAACGCATGTTATTAATGTATAATATGAATATGAAGTATGTGTGTGTATACATACCTCAACATAGCCATCTCCAAAGGTGACTCCATTGCCGAAGTTGTAAGCTCGGGCAAGATGCCTGTTGAGTGAAGCAGAGTTAAACTGAGTGAGGATATAAACTTTGTTGATTCCACTGTTAATGCAGTTACTCATTGGCACATCAATCAGTCTGTATGATCCTCCAATGGGAACCTGCAATAATGATAAAAATAAATACCTCTCAAAATCAATCAAAAGAGCTTGTGGGATTTTATGATTGAAATTAAAAGAACAGATATAATGTAGAACCACTAGGACTTACAGCAGGTTTAGCACGACGTTTCGTGAGGGGGAAAAGTCGAGTACCAGCTCCTCCTCCTAGTATGATTGCCACAACTGTACGGGGGTCTCGCTTTTCCATCTCTAAGTCCCTCAGCTGCACGTAGTAATAATATGAATATCCTCATTATGTTACAATGCACATTATTTGAACATGGAAGATTATAAAGTGTTCATATTGGTGGAACTTAGGTGACACTTCAGCTCAACACTCCTGGACCTGGTATTATGTATTTTTTATTTTTGTAAAGAAGGACTAACTGCAGCCGCGGTTTTAAAATGCTACACACTAAGCATTAGGTACTCCTTAAAGCAAGACAAAGTCCATGTTGGGTCAGGTATCTTTAATTGGTCGACCAACATGCTGGGATCATTGTCGAGTTGTATTTGGTGGGGTAGAGTATTGCATATGGGCATGAGTCCACTCAAAACGAAATAATCTCAAGCCCAAACAAACATTGGTTTGCTACTACTTTGCTCAAGGGCATCCATAAAATCATTGGCCCAAATCATTATTTCTTTCTACTGTTCACATTATTAATTGAGAAAATTCTGACTTTAAAATCCCTTTAAAATATTGCTCGATGCCTGGGACTTAAATATCATTAAGGACCTTCCAGCTAAGCATCCACCCATTTTAACTCTTTGTTTCTTTCACTCCCAAACAGCTTCAACTGTACGATGTCATAGGGCCTTAAGTCATTGCCATAGCACCAAATCTATAATTTTGTCCCACTGTTTTAGAACTAGTCAAATTTTTATATAAATCCTATCAAGAGTTTCTTCTTCTTCATTTTTTTTTTTTCAGGAATATCATTTTGATATGGTTTGACATTCAAAATTATGTTATGGTGTGGTTCTACTCTAACCTACTACATAAACCCGATAAATATACATGATACATTTTCAACATATATATATATATATTTACATATTATTATGTGATGAGCTCACCTTGGCCTCGCCTGCTACATCAGCAGTGAGAGACATGCAAACACGTTGCCTAACATTCTTAGTAACACCACCAATTGATTGCTGAAGCTGAGTCTGCTTCAGCTTCTTCCCCATTACTTCTCCATTGCAAAATTTGACAAGCCTCCAATTCCTACCAGCCAATCCTGTTGCGCCATGTAGCTGGCCAGCGGCCGAGAGGAAAATCCGGCAATCGGCCGATACTGCCATTTTTGTTGTGGAAAAATACCAAGGATAAAATGGGAATTACAAGTTTTTTTCTTTTTTTTTTTTCGACCAAACTTTGATAATAATGTAAATAATTTTAAGGCCCTGTGTGAAGAGAGGAGCAGTGGAGAGTTTTTGCTAGGCTAATGTTCCTCTCTAAGATTTGCTTACATGTAAATGCATGTTATTGGAGGATTGTTGCCACGTTATCCAAAACCAATTGTGTCCACCAATTTTGTTTTGGGGTTTTGTCTTGTTCTTACCCTCATCGGAAAAAAAAAAAAATGTATACTAGTACAGATGAGTCCTCGTTTTTTGATTCAATTTACGAATGGAGGAATATTCTCTTTGCTCGTGCTTAGCTGCTTTTAGATTTTTTTATCCTTTGTGAAATATGGACCAGAAGATTATATTAGCTTTTTGCTTATGTTTGGTTGCCTTTTCTAGCAATATGCATTATCTAGAAATATTTTGCTAGAAAACAAGAAACTGAAAATAAACAAACAAGTTGTTAATGTGTCAAATTTATGATGTTGGTTATATATATCTACAGGTGTTAAAATTATTCAAATAGAATTTGGGGAAAATAAAAGAGAGAGAGCAAGAGGTGTGGGATTTGATCCCTACCCTCCTCCTCCTCCCATCCTCATCCCCACTAACTTGTAACCAAAGCATAAAAAAAAAAAAAAAGAGACACACTCACACACGTATTTATAGACCAGCAATTAAGAATCCTAACTCTACTAGGAAACTAACTAAAAGAAATTTAAAACAAACCAATTCAAATAAGACAAATCTAACAATTTATTATGAATAAAAAACAACAATAATAAAATAACATATCCGAGTTGGCACCAGTTTAGAACGCATTTTTAGCTTAATGGCACGTGAGACTTTAGTAAATTGAACACTCGAAAATATGATTATTTTTTTTAAAAAAAAAAAACTTCTATATAAACATTGTAAGTTGTTATTTACAATATATTCACGCAGATCCACCTCTTACTAACTCACTTTATTCTTTTCTTTACATGCATATTAAGCAACTATAAGCATTAGCAAAATGCTTAGTAAAGTAGGATTGCTGGTATTATTTAAAGAATATTGAAAAATACTTTTTCATAAAACAATTTCAAAAAACCATAGTTTTATAATGAAGATGAACACAACGGAATCAATCATCTAAACTTTTTCTTTACATACATTTTTGAATCGTAATTTAGTATAAATTTATTCATGGTTCTTTATCAAAGTTAATACTCGGAAGGGCTTCACAACCCTCCAGTCTTCCTAAATATTTTTTAGATCCTCTTTGATTGATCAGGTATATATAGTTGCCTCCTAGATTCCCAATAGAAGGATGAATGGACGAGCAAGAAGATGCTCTTCTTTTTTCTTTCACTATGGTGTTTGTGATATGTGTGCAACAATACCTGACGGACTTAAAACGAACTTTTCTCTTATTAGACTTATTGAGTTAAACTAATCAACAAATTGGTATTAGACTATATTTGAGATAGATTAAAATTTGATAGATCCTAATAGTCTAAACTCTAATAGACTAAATACTCATTATTATAATTAAATTTTAATTATGATTAGTCTTATTCATTAGTATTGGGGTACACAATCGTAAATCCAATAATGCATTCTTAAGTTAAGTGTCATAATATTTTTTATGAAACTTATTAACAAATTAATTAGCTCGTTCTAATTTATTAGTATACATTATACTAGCATAAAACTCCATTGCAATGTTGTACTATTGGGATGAACCATACTAACTCTGTAGCATATATTTATTTTTAAGTTATTATTTTTCATCTAATAAATAATAGTTGACTTTAGTATTCGTATTTGCTTATACTAATATAGTAAAATTCATATAATGAATACCATGGCCATGTTCTATATTATCCAAGTCTTTAAAAAAAATTCAAATTAACATCTTAAAAAAGTTTATATTTTAAAGTTTGTTACGGCATCTTTTAGCACTCAATTTTTAGAAAAATGTCTCTTTTGATCATACAAAAATAATACTCATCCTTTAGGTGGTATTTTCATCATTTTACTCCAAAAAGTAGGTAAAAGTTTCCTAAAGGCATAGATATACTTAAGTTAATTCAATAAATTTTTCAGTTTACTTTTGAATCATTTCAAT
Source organism: Parasponia andersonii (assembly GCA_002914805.1). Classification (NCBI taxonomy): domain Eukaryota; kingdom Viridiplantae; phylum Streptophyta; class Magnoliopsida; order Rosales; family Cannabaceae; genus Trema; species Trema andersonii. Next base: position 204,573 of record JXTB01000372.1, read on the forward strand.
TTAAAAAAAAACATTTATTTTGGAAATATTAGGCTTACTTAGATAGGTTTTTATTTTCTATTTTCTGTTTAAATAAATGAAAATTTGCAAATGGTTTTTGTAAAACATACCTGGTAACATTGTGTTTTTTTTTTTTTCCTATTTAAAAGTTTCTAACCGTATCTTTTAGCACTCAATTTTCAGAAAAATGTCCTTTTGGTTATACAAAAATAAAACTCATCTTTTAGATGGTATTTTCCTCATTTTATTCTAAAAGTAGGTAAAAGTTTCCTAAACCCATTTTTTAGGGCATGGATACACTTAAGTTAATTCAATAAAATTTTGTTTTTGTTTTCAATTTTTCAAAATTATAGCAATATTTTTGTGGCTGGTGGGATGAAGTTGTGTTTGTTATTGTTATTAAGGAGGATTCGGCGGCTGAGGAGTTGATTGAGATCAGAGAAAACTACATCCTGTGTCCTTTCTCGGCACTTGAATCAATCCATATCTTTTTTTCTTAAATTAGCATTCACGCCCCACTTTTTCAAAATAATAATTTTGTATTCCATTTTTGTCCTTCCTATTATTCCTTTTCCTTCCCAAGTTTTCATTCTCCCTCATCTGTATGGCTATTTTGGCCGGAATTGTGTCGCCGCCGACAAAGCACATTTTTCTCCCTGCGAAAAAACTGGTTCTTGCTAGCTCGATGGAGGTAGAGATTGAGCTCGAATCGTTTGATTTGGGAAGAGAAATTCGGTGTTTCAACTTGAATTCGCAAGAGAAGTTGCTCGATTTGGAGGATGAGCATATGAGATCGAGAATTTGTGGCTTCCATTCAATTTCAAACTATTGAATAGTATTATCGTTATTAATATCACCCAACTGTGAGGTCGACCACTTCGATCATTTTCTTTTTTAACATCTTTGTCCTTTTTTTTTTCCTTTCAATATATTATCGGCAAACTATCTTTATATATAAACACCAACTCAGAATTTTTGGATGAATTCTTGGATACATCAAAATCTTGATAATTAATCAGTAGAGAAACTTGAAAAATAACATTAATTATTATCTGGGTGGTATTCGCAGTAATATATTAGAAATTTACACTGAATAAAAGAAAGAAAATAACCTATTGAATTGTTTACCACTAAAAATTGGGATATAAATAATATATCAATCGTGTGTCATTGATTTACTTGGTCAGAAAGACAATTGTCAATTAAATTTAAATGAGTGAAGTCGAAGAAATACTTGGTATAATAACTGTGAATATATGCCTATATATTTAGGCAACCACGTTAAAAATTTTGTGTTGTTTATTTTTATCAACTTCGTGCTTATTACTAATTTCATATTTCTTTATATTTCGAGCTTTTCAAATTATTTGGGTCAATCATACTCTAAGGATTAGTAGAATTTCGTACCGACTAAAGCTCCTTTTGAAATTTGAATTTTGAAAGAAAGAAAATTAAAATGAAAATATCACAAAAAAATAAAGAAAAAATCACAAAAAAATAAAGAAAAAAATGATTTTCTCAAAAATTTATAGAATTTTATTTTCATATTTTTTATTTTACTAATTAATATATCAATATTTTATATACAAAAAATAATGTCAAACTAAGTTTTTATTTTTTTTAAGAAAAAAATTTCAAACAAAAGAAAATAAAATATCTTAATTTTTTTTTTCTTCTCCTACAAAAATCTAGTTTCAAACGGAGCTTAAGTCTGTTTGGAACCCGGGAGGAAAAAAAAAATAATAATAATTTGCATTTGGCCGTGTTTGGAACAAGACATTGGGAGGGAAAAATAATTAAGAAAAATAAAATTTAATAAAGAAATAAGGATTTTAATTTTCCCAAATATATTGTGCGGAAAAAGAAAATCACGAAAAGAAAAATCTCGCTCTCTTCTTCGTTTTCTTCTCCCTGCAACCATGGAGACTGGAGCAGCCATTGACTAAGCTCAGCCCAAACAACCTTCTTCTCTCTCAGCTCTTGTTCGTAGCTATGCGACCATCAAGTAATCTCACTGGCTATAAGCGATGACCAGCTACCGAGCCCTATTTTCAGTAATCTACCCATCGTCGAAATTTCTCATCAAGCTCTCATCAATGGCGCCCGTCATTCAATCCAGGGAAAAAATTCGTCTACAGATTGCTTTGTGTCTCTGAATCTCGACAAAGGGCCACAAGAACTACCATTGATGAAAGGACCTTCTTCAAATGAGCAAAATCAGGTAAATTTATCATCTATTGAAGTATTATTTCAGGTTTCTGGGAAATTCTTAGGCAAAACTCTAATTTAATCACCATTGAACTAAAAAGAGATATTTGGTACTCTGGAGTTTCTATTTCATGATCAAAGTTAGCTTTGATTTGAACAGGGTGCTAGGTCGAGGAGTGTAAACAACCAAGGCTCAGAATATGAGGTATTTATTTATTTTTTATTTTTTTGGTAAATATGTATTATGGAGTGTTAATTTAACAATGTGATTAGTAAATATTTGAAAGAGCTCATAGTTAATAATTTGGAAAGCACTTGGTGTAAATTTTACTTCTATGGAGTCTACATGTTTGTAGAAATGCTTCAGTCAAATACAACACTCTACCATACCCATATATGTCTTGTCTGGAAAATTGATAAGTCCCATTAGTAGTATATTCCTATTTGTAACTTTAGATACGTTTCATTTGGGAGGTCCTAAGAGTTATAATAACATCAGTAATAGATTTCCCATCATTCTTCTTTTGATCAAGAAAATAAGCATAAATTCGATTTTTTCTTTTCTGGGCTACACATTATTTCTTCACCTGTCTATGTTGTTATAACTGTATATGGTAGCTGAAGTACATGTTATCTATATATGACTGTTATATGGCTTTGGGTTTCGTATGCTTATTTCCTTAGAAAATTTTGAGGAAAGAGAATGAAGTTTTATGATCTAGGCTAGGCTAGGCCAGGCCAGGCCAACAATTTCCTTTGTATTTGTTTTTATGGCATTAAAAATAATGAAATTGAACCATAGTAGAAACCTTTGACCCTTTAAGGCCAGCATTTTGCATACTCAATTCCTCCAGTAATCGTAGATTCCCAATCTCCTTTGGAATCTCTGGGTTTTGTTTACGGCAACTTGTCTGCGATCAAGTTCCTTAATTGTTGTCTTGTTCTGTTATTGATGGCGGCAATGGTGCATGAGTTACCATTCTTTTTTGTTTTCTTGTTCTAAGTAGTTCATGTATTGGCAGCCTAGTCTGTATACAGCCTGTTTGTTTTATTAGATTGAGTTCTATCATATCTGGTCAACAGAATTTTCTCTTCTATAGGAACACTTTTTACAGGGCCTCTTTTGGCTAATTACATTGAGGCACGTTGATAAATTTGTGCATCTCTCAGTATAAGCAATTGTTTATTTTTTTTATCATCTTTTTGGGGGAAAAAAATTATGAATCCCCAATTACATAAAAATGATTAATGAATTATGAAATTTCAAATTTGTACTGTTTCAGGATCAAGAATAGAAATTCTCGACTTTTAGTTTTAAAAAAATTTAATAATCCTTTGTGTTTTTGTTGGGCTTGTTATTTCCCTTGTTTTTGCTTTCAGTATTTTGACTTGTTACACCAAAACTTCGTGATTCAAAAGCAGCAGTACTAGCAGAGCTAGACATGTTTGTGTTAGCATTTTATTATAGTTTTGAAAATTTGTTGCTATATGTATATATGTGTGTCTGTAAAACAGAGTATTGTCTTGGGTTTTCTATGAGCTTTTCTTCTTAATAGTTTGTAATTTTTGTTCATAGTGGGTGTATTGCCTCCAAAATTCCGGTCTTTATATATAGTTCACATACCACCCTTCCCATATCTTGCTATTGTCTTGTGCTACTGTGTTCATCCTTGTTACAACAGAAAGATCCATTGGTCCATTTGTTACCACATAATCACTTTTCACTCGATAAAATTTTGATACAAACACCTAAGTAAACAGAAAAAGAACATCAACATTGTTAGTTATAACCTCTATGTCAAACATACATCATGATCTGAAGAGCTCCAAATTTTCAATTCAGTACTCAAAATGAGCAAACCAAAAGTAGTGGATAGAAGTAGAATATTCTGCATACCAACCTTGTAGTGAATAAAAGGCATTTCGTTCAGCCTTATTTTTCTCTTCTCTTCATTCAAGTGACACTTTATAGATAATGAGTTCGAAATTCTTTTACGTTTATAGCCTTATATTGTGTACTTGGGAGCACATTTGCATGGTCCACACCCTCCGTCGGTTGATCTAGTGTGACAAGTTCATATCACAGTTTGCTTGGATCATCTCTTCATTCAATGATTTTATTGTTTCATTCAAATGATTGAAGTTGTCTAATATAGTTTCTTTCTGGTTTGAGTTGTAGGCCTATCCAAAAGCATCCAGACTTCGAACACAAGTCTATAAGAAACTATGAGAAAATGGACATGTTTGTTGGAAAGGATCGAGCAACTGGAAGTCTTGCTGCTGGTCCTAAAGAAAGGCAACTCCATCAACGTACGGAGGAATCAAATATAGAGTATGAGGATGTGAATCTTTTTGACCCAACTGAGCATGAAGTTAAAAATGTAAACAGGGAAGAAGACGAGCTTGGAAAGTCTTCTCGTATTGCATCTACTTCTACATTCAAAAGAAATTTGAAGAAGAAAACAAAGGGGAATGATAATGTGGCTGATGAGTTGAAGAATCTTAGAGAACGAATGAATTTAGTGGCTGCAACTTTGGAAAAGCCAAGGAAATTGAATGCTGAAAAAGTGAATGTTGAAATGGAACAATTTATAATTCAAGAGATTGAGAAGGTTGATGATTTGAGTTTGGAGTCCAAAGTGGTAGTTTATGGAACCCTTGCAAAAGATGAGAAGGCTGCCAAAGCATTTCTCGCTATCACAGGTGAGTTGGTTGAAGATGAGTTCGGCAACGATATTTTTGAAGCATAATGATAGTTAATTTGCTACTACTTTCTTATAGTAAAAAAACAAAAAAAAAACAAAAAAAACAAAAGATTTCCAGCTTTTTTTTTAGAATACATGTAATTGGATGATGGTGATTTAGAGCAAGGAAATATCAAGAAATCAGTACAGTTTTTTTTTCTTTCCATTGAGCTCAAGTTCTCCTTGTTGTATTATTCATGTTCCGTTCTTGTTTTCGCTTTTCTTATACTATTCATATTTTGCATTTTGTAAAATTATAATTAGCTTGGCCACTATCATAGTTTCAATAATTATATATTGTATTAAGTTGTTGTATTAAAAGGTTAATTTTTAAAAAAATATCATCATTTTCAAAAAATATTTAGGAAAATGCCACTTGTAAAATTTTCACTTTTAGAAAGGTTATTTACAAAAATACTATTCTCATATATAAATTTAGAAAAATACCACTTTTAAAAGCTAAGGAAGAGTCAATTCTGAGTGAGAATAGACGAGAGAGGAAATTAAGAGAAAAGTTAAAAGAGATTTTTTTTTCCCTTCAATTACCAAACAGGAGAAAACAAATTAGAAGTAAAATCATTTTTTTTCCACCATGTTTTCATTGACCTCCAAAAAAAATTATTTAGTTTTTCCTCCTCATTTTTTTCCTTTCCTTTTCCTTTTAATTTTTTTTCCTCTCAAAATCTGGATTCCTATATACAGAACTAAAAATAACCAAAAAAGATATTTACTTATTCATGTTTTAAAAAAAGAGTTAAATGATGTAGTTTTTTCACTCTTTTTTTCTCTCCATCTCAATTTCCCAATATCGAAATAGAACAGCTTGTCCCATCTAATGTCTATTTATCCTAAACAAAATATTAGCAGCGATAATATTGTGTGTAATCATGATGGACTCAAAGTTGCCCCCCTAATCCTATAGACAGCGGACAATTCACATACATTCAGAGGAATCAAGATCCAGCCTTTCCTTTTCAAAAAAAAACAAAAAAAAAAACAAAAAAACAAAATCCAGCCTTTCTAACATTGTTATGCAATGCTTATGACACAGCCTTGACCCTTCGTTTCCGAGCTTTATGTGGGACCCACACCCATGTGCATGTCTCGATTACTGTGCCCAAACCCGTCAATTCTCTCCTCTCCTCTCGCTCATTTCTTCTCCGTTCTTCTTCTCTCCCGTTTCTTCTTCTTCTTCTTCTTCTTCTTCTTCTGACTTCCATAGTCAAACTTCATGCAACAAGTCAAGAAAGCTTGAGAAACTCTTTCTGCAACACTTTGTGGGGTCCTTCATATCATATCTTTTCTCTGTTTTTCAAACATGAGGAAGAAAACCCATCTTGGGTTCTTCTTCTTCAACCTTTTGGTCTCTTTTGGGCTTTTCCACACTGCATTCTCTCAAACCAGCTCCAACAATGGCGATGATGATGCTTCTGTTATGTTAGCTCTCAAAAAGAGCCTCAACCCATCTGAGTCTCTCGGATGGTCCGATCCGGACCCTTGCAACTGGAACCGCGTGTTCTGCTCACCTGAAAAACGGGTCACCCGGATCCAAATCGGGCACCAGAGCCTTCAAGGTACGCTTCCTCTTGAGCTGCAGAGACTCACTGAGTTAGAACGGTTGGAGCTTCAATGGAACAACATTTCGGGTCCTCTTCCTACTCTAAGTGGGTTAAGCTCATTACAAGTCCTGATGCTTAGTAACAACCAGTTCAGCTCCATTCCCGCTGATTTCTTCGCTGGAATGACTTCGCTTCAGTCAGTTGAAATCGATAACAACCCATTTTCGGCGTGGCAAATACCCGAAACGCTCCGAAACGCCTCGGCTTTGCAGAACTTCTCGGCCAATTCCGCTAACATTTCGGGTCGAATACCGGACTTTTTCGGCGACGATGTGTTTCCGGGCCTGAGCCTTCTTCACTTGGCTTTCAACAACCTCGAAGGCGGGTTGCCCGGAAGCTTTTCCGGGTCGCAAATCCAGTCTCTTTGGGTTAATGGGCAACAGAGTACTGGTAAGCTTACTGGACAAATCCATGTTATTCAAAACATGACTCTCTTGAAAGAGGTTTGGTTACATTCCAATTCTTTTTCGGGTCCATTACCGGACTTTTCGGGTCTAAAAGATTTGGAGAGTTTGAGTTTGAGGGATAACATGTTTACTGGTCCTGTTCCTTCGTCATTACTTAGTTTGAAATCGTTAAAGGTGGTAAACTTAACCAATAACTTGTTTCAAGGACCAGTTCCGGTGTTTCCAAGTGGGGTTTCAGTAGACTTGTCTAAGAATTCGAATAGCTTTTGTTTGCCAAGTCCTGGGGAATGCGATTCCCGGGTGAATACTTTGCTCTCGATCGCGAAATCGATGGATTACCCTCAAAGATTTGCGGAGAATTGGAAGGGAAATGACCCTTGTGCAGATTGGATGGGAGTGACTTGTAACAATGACAATGTTACAGTCATTAATTTTCAGAAGATGGGCCTTACAGGTACCATTTCTCCTGACTTTGCTCTGTTTAAGTCACTGAAAAGGCTTGTTCTTGCTGATAACAGTCTCACTGGAACTATTCCTGAGGAGCTTACCACTATGCCTGCACTTACGGAACTTGATTTGTCAAACAATAAGCTTTATGGGAAGGTCCCTTCTTTTAGGAGTAATGTAATTGTTAATACCAATGGTAATCCTGATATAGGCAAGGATAAGAGTAGTTCATCTACAGGGGGAACATCTCCAAATTTGACTAGTGCTACGAATGCTGGGTCCAAAAATGGCGGTGATTCTAGCCGTGGCAAGAAATCTTCAAATTTAGTTGGAGTGATTGTGTTTTCTGTGATCGGTGGTGTGTTTGTGATTTTCTTGATTGGTTTGTTGGTTTTCTGTCTGTACAAAACAAAACAAAAGCGTTTAAGTAGAGTGCAGAGTCCAAATGCAATGGTGATTCATCCTCGCCATTCTGGATCCGATAATGAGAGTGTGAAGATCACCATTGCAGGCTCCAGTGTTAGCATTGGTGCTGTTAGCGAAACACATACACTTCCAAGCAGTGACGCTGGTGGTGAAATCCAAATGGTTGAAGCAGGAAACATGGTCATTTCTATTCAAGTGCTCAAGAACGTGACAAACAATTTTAGTCTAGATAATATATTGGGGCAAGGAGGTTTTGGGACGGTATATAAAGGCGAACTGCACGATGGAACGAAAATTGCTGTGAAGAGAATGGAGTCTGGGGTAATAGCTGGGAAGGGACTGGCAGAATTTAAGTCTGAGATTGCTGTTTTGACGAAGGTTCGACACCGGCATCTAGTTGCTCTTTTGGGGTATTGTTTGGATGGATTCGAGAGGCTTCTTGTGTATGAATACATGCCCCAAGGGACACTCAGTAGGCACCTCTTCAACTGGCCAGAGGAAGGATTGAAGCCACTCGAATGGAAGCAAAGACTGACCATTGCATTAGATGTAGCGAGGGGTGTGGAGTATCTCCATGGTTTGGCTCATCAGAGTTTTATCCACAGAGACTTGAAGCCTTCAAACATTCTTCTTGGAGATGATATGAGGGCTAAGGTTGCTGATTTTGGTCTCGTTCGGCTTGCCCCGGAAGGAAAAGGTTCAATTGAAACTAGAATTGCTGGAACTTTTGGATACTTGGCTCCAGAGTATGCAGGTACATTGTTTCGTTTCTCATAATTTGGTTTTTCCTATGATAGCTTTGACTTTAAGCTCAGATACACTACAAATCTACTTTGCAAAGAAATCATTAGAAAAATGTAAGAAACATATCATTTTCATTTTGTTATCTGGTACTCGATCAATTGGAGAAGCAAACTTTGTTCATGTACATCTGTTACTACTAAATGCTTTTACTGAATCTTACATGGAGTCGAAAAAATTAATGTATTTATATCTCACGTTTAAAAAGTTAGTAGATATGAGTAGTGATACTTTATTTTCTTTTTAATTAAACCAGAGTCTAAGTGCCTTATATGCCCAGCAATAAAACTAAGAATAGGGAAGAACTTTGGTACAGTAATAGTTACTTTACTGATGCATCATATAAGTGGCTGCCAGAAGTTTTGGCCATTCGGAAAATAACAATGCTATTGTCAAACTTATCCTAGGATTTGTTCCCGAGTATTCGCCACTGACAATATCTTCATTACAAGTAGTTAACTGTAATACCAGTTCAAGCTTTCTTTTGTTTGAACGTTGCAATTTAAATCTAAGCACCCTTTTGAGTTATCAGTTGGAATCCAATAAAAGCATACCATTCTAACGTAAAATTTTCTACCCATGTAATTGCAGTTACTGGCCGAGTGACAACAAAAGTTGATGTATTCAGTTTTGGGGTGATCTTGATGGAGCTAATCACAGGCAGAAAAGCACTTGATGAGACTCAGCCAGAGGAGAGCATGCACCTTGTTACATGGTTCAGGAGAATGCACATTAACAAGGACTCTTTCCTCAAGGCAATTGACCCAACAATCGACCTGAATGAGGAAACGCTTACCAGTATCAGCACCGTTGCTGAGTTAGGCGGACACTGCTGTGCAAGGGAGCCATATCAAAGGCCTGACATGGGTCATGCTGTGAATGTGTTATCTTCTCTTGTTGAGCTTTGGAAACCATCGGAGCAAAACTCAGAGGACATATTTGGCATTGATCTCGAATTGTCATTACCCCAAGCACTGAAGAAGTGGCAGGCTTATGAAGGTTGGAGCCACTTGGATTCATCTTCTTCATCACTCCTTCCTAGCTTAGACAATACTCAAACTAGCATTCCCACACGCCCATATGGATTCGCCGAATCTTTCACTTCTGCAGATGGAAGATGATGATAAGTTGTTGTAAATTATGTTAATGGTGGTTTGGCATGTTCATTCTATTTTTGCTTCTCATTTTTCTGTTTACTCGCTGTTTTACTCTCATCCAACATTAGCTCTCTGACAATTTTCTTTGATTGTAGTTTGAATATTGCATCACTTAATTTTCTGAAATGTTTTCGAAATGAATTGGGAAGAATTTTCCTCAGCAAAATAGTAAGTCCGCGTTGGCTTTCAGATTTCTTTTTCCTTTTTAACTTGCATTATGGAAAGATAGGTGCAAGTTCCACTTAGCAAATTCCATAATTTGGAAAGAATTGCTTTAGATATATCACCGCTTTTCTTATTTGATCTTTCGTATCGTGTCTGGTCCTATATATAGATCCATATCCATGTACGCTTAACTCGAACTAACGTTTTTAGGGTTAGTGAAGTATTTACCACACATAGATTCACTTTGCTTTGATTTTTCTCATTAATAGTATGTATTACGTGCTCTATTGTTTTCGCATAAAGAATATTAGTACTTTTGGCATATTAGAAATCAACCAACACTTTCCTTTTTCCATCATTACTTATTAGATCATATGATGAGCTTTCAATCTCATACAGGAAAGTAAGCATTAATAAGTGACTAGTCTAATTAGTATTGTTGCATTACAGAAGAATTCATCACTAGAGAAACGAAATATTCACCCTTACCAATATAATTATTTTCACTGCTGATCATGATTACCATGATAAAATAACTATTCTAATTTGCATTGTAGCGTAACAATTATATCAACATGGGGCATCATTATGAATAATGGAACCACATTTAGGTGGGCATGGATGCTTTATTTCAATGTATTATGAGTACGTAGTGTTGCTAGCTAGGCATTACAATTGACCATAAGTGCAATACGTACTCTTTATTAGTATTATTCTCACGTAACACTAATATAAGAAATTATTATGAGGTTTTAAATTAACATTTAATAATGTAGAACAGCATGTGTGCTGTTCCTTTGGATTTGGCTCCTTCCAAAGTTGTGGCTGCTATCTCTGAGGGACTCGTTATTGTGGAGGACCCCAAAGACCCCTGTGGTTCCAATGATTTAAGAAGGGGGTCGTTTGCATTGTATGTCAAGACGCGAAGCTGTCTAAGACTTGCAAAGATATAATAAAAGCTACATATGTACAAAAGCAGAAGCTAATAAAGAGGATAATTCGCGAATTTTCAATTTTTTTTTGTAAAATTGTAGATTTATTTAGAAAATTACTATTGTTGATAATATTTAGAACAGTATCGCTTTTTTTTTTTTTTTTCCTCTCCAATCACCATCTCAAGTAAATTAAATAGTCAAACACCCATGAGTCATCCTGTAAAAATAGACTGGGCCAAATAGGCCTAGAAGTGTATGGTCTGCGATCCAACTCGCCGTATCCTAAAAAATAGCCCTAAGAGTGAGTCGGGCCATATGTTTGAGCACGGTAGACCCATTTAAAAAAAAAATAAAAATAATAACTTTTTTTAATCAAAAGAGAGTTTGGATCCGGCCCGACCCGCCCTTTCGGCCAAGCGGGTCGTGGGCTGAGCTAGGCTCTCTCTTATAAAGTCTGGGCTAGGCTGGCCCGCCTTTCCTCTTCGCCTTTTTCTTGCATCTCTAACCACGAGTATATTTGAAAAAATACCAATTTTGAAGAGAAGTGGTATTTTCTAAATAAATTTTGAAAATATTATTTTCTAAATGAACTCATAAAAGTGATATTTTTTAAAATAAAAATTCAAGATTTCTTCAAAAAAAAAAAATGTATCCGAGATTTTTAAATTTTTTGGACTTTGTGTATGAATATTGATAGATGATAATAGAGAAATCAACGAGAACTAAGGAATATATGGTTATGTTTTCATGATATTATATAAAGAGGTATTAATTATTGTAGCATGCAATATTCCTCTAAAAGTAGTCATGGACAATTAGAGTACAATTTTAGTCCTCTTATAGAATGTATTATGAAATTAAATAGTTAATAAGCACGTTAATTATGTAGAGCCATCCTAGGTCAGGCATATATATATATGAGGAACAAGTTTGTACTACAAATTGTACGATACACCTGGCCCAATTACTGAGTCTAGGTGTGTAAAAGTATACTAATTTTCAGACAACAGCAGATAATAATTCTTATTAGTGATTTGTTTTTATCAACTTGACTAAAAATTAAATAAAGATAATTAGTTTCAAAAAAAGATTAAATAAGATATTTAAAACACTTCTCTCAAAAAAAATAAAAAATAGAACACATGAAATTCTTAGATCTGGATTTCGTTTTTTTTTTTTTTTTTTTTTTAAAGTAAACACTTTAAATATTAGTCTAAAACTTGGAGGGTATTGAGGGAGGTCGTCTCATTCAAAGGATGGATATATATATTTTTTTCTTTTCATGGGTATTTTATTTTTATTCTTCAACTTTCCCTAATAATCAATACCGGCTTTACCATAAAGCTAAATAAGCTTATGCTTAAGGCCCAAAATTTCCCCTTTTCCAGTAGTTTCTTTCTTTCTTTCTTCTTCATTTGTTTTTTTTTTTTTTTTTTTGAGAGTTTGAATATCAACAATAGTCTATATTTTAGCTATTATATTTCAAAAATCAATATTTCCTTAATCATAAATTTCATTCTTTTTTTTGCTAAAATATATATTTAGGAAAGATTCAAATAATACTAAAAAAATAAAAATAAAAACTTTAAAATTAGGAACTTTAATGTATTGTTAAACATCAATTATTATTATTATGGATTCGATAAAAAGAAAACTAATTTGTTCTTTTTGTTTTCTGGAACCACAAATGTCAGATTTCTTTTCTATATATTATTCAAGTTATTTTAAATAACTAGTCTAATTACCTTAAATAACTTGATCAGTTACCTCAAATACTTTATTAATTGGTAAAAAGTAGTTTACCTAAATATTTTGAAAAGTATTTTTTTTTCCTAAATGAATTTGGAATTTCAAAAAAAAAAATGAAATCCGGTCTAATTTTGTTCGGAATTTTACCAAATGAATCAAATTTCTTTCCTTTTTTTTTTTTAAAATTTGAAAAAAGGCCTAGTAACCGTATTTAGTTTGGGACAATTTACATCTTATACAACTTGCATAATCGCAGCCACTAAATGTAGATCTGATGGTTAACAACACAAACCTTAGCATAGGAAAGAAACAGGGCCCTTATGGTAGCCACTTCCTATAAAATGTAACAAAATCCAACAGAAATTCGAGCAAACGGCTACTGTGGACCCATTGTTTTGATCCTATGGTGAGGCTCCCAATTTGTGAGCATTTGATCCAGATATGTAGTTAAATGAACTTGCCACACTGATCCTAGCCTATATCAGATGAAGGAAAAGAAAAATTTAAATATCACTTAGGGATCTGATCTTTTGCCATAATATCACTTATGTTTTTTTCTTTCTTATCATTTGAATTCTAAATTTAACTATTTTTTTTTATTATAATATTTCACCCAGAATTTTGTAGATCGTTTCAACTTGCCGAAACTATAAAAAGTTTCAACTTTACCTTTTAAACCTGTAAAATCATTAATCAGAATAGAAAATACAGTGAAATTTTTTCCGAAATCCGAGAAATAAAAACTTGAGTGTTGGTTCTTGTAACAAGAAAAATATACAATAATAATGAATTTATATTCAATTTTTCTCAGCAAGAGATATGCTTAAAAAAAAAAAGAGCCTACTAATTTTGAGGAGGTTCCCAACTTTATACTACTAGAAGAAGAACACTACTTTTGGTCTAAGCAAGAACGCGGAGACAGAGATGGAAAGAAAATAAGAGATCAAAGAGTCTTACATAAACCAAAAAATTATTCAAAATTATATATTGATTATTGTGTTACCTTTTGGTGACCCACACTCATCTCTGGGCTCAAGGACCATTCCCTCTCTTCCTCCCACTCTCCAATTTTTCCATTAGATCCCTTCCCTTGGCCAAAATCAATGTAATCCATTAAAAAAAAAAAGAAAATCAATGAAGCCTAATTCCTATGTCATTACATCCAATTTAAAAATTACTCAAACCAGCATATTTCCCACAAATATTCACACATCTCCTTTTATTTCTTTTAAAGAAATTTTATACCTTTATAGGACTATCATCATCTCGTTCATTATGTAATTTTTCGGCTTAATATTTGCTATGATCATCAACCGTAAAAGAAGAAATTTGACAAGGGCAACATTCGGCCAAAGCCCTAAAATTTTCCCCATAAATTGATTGACAATTTCAACCTTGTTTAGTTCTTCGTTAAATCTCAACCCATCGAAACATGTTTTTCTTAATTTGACAAACTAGTTAACGATTTTAGAGGTACAAGGGCAAACTTGAGATTTTTTTATAGTTCGAGGGCTAAGTTGAGATGATCCATATAATTTTGGCCGGAGTGAGGGGCGTATAAATTTTTTTTCCCCCCTTTTACTACTTAGATTTTAGCCACACTTAGGACCATTTAGTAGAGCAATAAATTTTAAAAGAAACATATATAATTTAGAAATGTTGTATTAAAGTGTTTGATAAAATATGTCTAAATTGCTATGAAATTATAAAATGATTAAAATAAAAATCATTATACAATTATACATATTTTGTAAAGAGTCTCTAAAAAATAAATATATCAATAGATTTTTTTTATTTACATTAACCATATTAATATTTAAAAAAACTAGTAGTTATCAAAATAAACTCTTATATTCCACATTCCACCATTACAGCTATGGGAAAGAAGCTTCAAGCTTTTGTATGAAACAACAGTGGAACAAATAAAAACTTCAATTAAAACATGAAAAAAAAAAGAGTGCAAACTTAAGTACTTTAAAAATTCAAGATCCTTCTTAAAAAAAAAAAAAGAAAAAAAAAGATTCAAGAAAATTCCAAAATAATTTCCTGTTTGGCCTCCCTTATAACCGATGAATCATCCTTAGTCCTTGCCATCCTTCTCTCCCTCACAGGGTTAAGGATCTAAACCAATCATTCTTATATCCCACTTTGCTTTCCCACGTGACAAAACGTCACATGCAATATATCAAGACATCTCAATCCAGTAATAAAACATAACACTCTATCTGCCAACTAATTTTTTTTTTCAACGTCGACCGTACAAGGGAAAGCCTACTCTCTTCTTAGCAGACCCCTCTTAAAATTTAAAAATTCAGCATTTTTTTTAACACTCTTTCGTAATCTCTCTTATTCTGGAATTGGCCATTAATAAAAAAAAATCCAATTGAACTTTCTTTTCCCATTAGTTTTAGAAATTCTCAACTCTTTGTTTTGATCTTCTTCAATATTTTTTTTAGTTGACAAAAACTCATCTTATAAATTAAAGATAGAAGAAAATTTTTTTGAGATTTGAAATACCAATCATTTTATATTTTTCCTATAAAAATAGAATTCTTGTATTAATTTTTTAGGATTTTTAAAAATTAAAGAGAGAGAAAGTTTTCTGAATTATTATTTTTTTTTTACCGTTTTTGAGTATTTTTTTAATATTCTTATGAACTAGAGATGAGAGTTAACTTAAAAAAAGAAGTAAAAAGACTTTTGAATATCTTTTAGGATTCTTCAAAATTAAAAAGAGAATAAAGTTATTTATTTATTGTTTGGAGTTCTTAAGAGAAATAGTTGGAATTGGGGATT
>JXTB01000372.1:220035-250865 GCA_002914805.1 Parasponia andersonii
TTTACCTAAAAAATAAATTGACTGCTTATTTTTTTTTAAATGATTTGCTGTTTAAAGGGGTATGTGAAGAAAGAAAAAAAACAAAGTTAAGAAAGAAGATTCAATACTTTAATATTATCATGTACATTTATGTCAATTCATTTTAAGATATTTTTGTTATTTAATAATTAGTAAATGAGGGTGGGTAAAGAAAAGGGTGATTTTTAGATTTTATCACGGCGTAAACCTCTCTACTATCGTACACTCGCACATTTACACACACACTCTATGACTCTCTGAGTCTGAAACCAAGGGAACTATCCTAGTTGGTAAAAAGATGTCCATCTCCCAACTACATTAAAGGACCAAAAAAGAACTAATGAACTACTGTTCACTGAATTCTATGCGAAGAGGTACATATAAAATGTTTAGGCTTTTAGTGTTTTGAGCCGATTGATCCCAATCAAATGGTCTTAGAATGAACCTCCACAGGACGAAAACATGGAGCCCTTCCCAACCATACAACCTTAAATTCCATTACACAGATTTTACTTAACACGTCAAATTCCACGTGGGGTTGTTTGATTGGAAACAAGGTGTATCGAAAGTCCAAACAGTAAAGAAAAAGAAAGAAACAAAAGTGTCAACATCATCGACTCTCGATGTAACAGTAGACGAGCAAGTAAGAGCAATTGACGATTGACCATGCATCCACGCCAGGCACGCGGGCAGGCAGGCAGGCACGCTATTGCCTGTTGGCTGGACCGGACCCCCTCATTATTTAATTCACGTACACGCTGGACCCGGTCTCACACAAACACAAAGACACCTTATCTAGTAAGTAAAAATATTCAAACATTCAACGGTCAACGTTCAAATAAGTCTCCACAGTCCAACCCCTCCTCCTCCTCCTCCTCCTCCTACCAGACCTGCCCTCTTTGATTTTTGAACATTTCCACCCTTTTAACCTAGCTTTGACCCGCCCCGCGTATTCTACCCAAAAATAAAATAAAATCACAAAGTCCCCTATTATATATATATATATAGAGGAAAGACCTTTGAGAGATTCATTCCCATTATCAGGCCAACATAACATAGAGATTCGGAAACACATAATCCGGTTCCATTTCCAGCTTTTTGTCTTCTACGCACTTAATTGTAAATTAAAACGACAATGATTCTATCTTTGAGAAGAAGAAGAGCCAGTCGACGACCCAGTAACACCAATACCCAGATCTCTGATTCCGATTCCGGGATGGAGATAGTCATTCCCAACCACTTCCGGTGCCCGATTTCCCTCGACTTGATGAAGGACCCAGTCACCTTGTTGACCGGAATCACCTACGACAGGGAGAGCATCGAGAAGTGGATTGAGGCCGGGAATCAAACCTGCCCAGTCACCAATCAGGTCCTCAATTCCTTCGACCAGATTCCCAACCATTCCATTCGGCGAATGATTCAGGATTGGTGCGTCCAGAACCGTTCACACGGAATCGAACGCATTCCCACCCCCAGGATTCCCGTCGCCCCCTTCGAGGTTTCCGCTATCTGCGAAAAGATCGCCGTTGCTACTCGGCGAGGGGATCGAAAGAGGTGCCAAGACTTGGTGGCTAAGATCAAGGTATGGGGTAAAGAGAGCGAGCGTGACAGGCGATGTATTGTGAAAAGCGGAGCCGGCTGCGTCTTGTCGTTGTCGTTCGAGTCTTTCGCCAGAGGATACGACGTCGTTTCGAATGGGGAAGAGTCGTTGGTGTTGTTGTTGGATCAGATCTTGTCGGTTTTGACATGGGCTTTTGATCCTTCGGACGGGGAGGCGCAAGCCCAACTCGGGTCGGACTCGTCTCTGCGCTGTTTAGTGTCGTTTTTGGATGGAAACGACCTGTCGGCGAGGCAAAACGCGGTTTTGGTACTTAAAACGCTTCTGTCCTTGGATCAAAGACACGTGGTTGCAGCGAACTTGGCCGAGATTGAAGGAGCTTTAGAAGGTTTGGTTGGCATAATACGACAACCCGTTTCACCAAAAGCCACGAAGGCTTCCCTCACCGTCATTTTCCACATGATTTCTGAGAATTGCCACTCGCAAAACGACATTAACAAGATCGGGTCAAGATTTCTCGATCTTGGGTTGGTTTCTTTGCTTCTAGAAAACGTTCTGGATGGAGAAAAAAGCCTTAGCGAGAGGGCTTTAAGGGTTTTGGATGTGATTTGTGACTGTAAAGAAGGGAGAGAGAGAGCTTATGAGAATGCACTAACGACTCCTCTTTTGGTTAAGAAGATATTGAGGATTTCAGACATGGCGACTGAGATTTTGGTTTCAATTCTATGGAAGCTATGCAAGAATAGCAGTAATGAAGAAAAGGAAAGCGTTTTGGTTGAGGCATTGCAAGTGGGGGCTTTTCAGAAACTGTTACTTCTTTTACAAATGGGTACTTGTTGTGAGAGAATGAAGGAGAAGGTTACGGAGTTGTTGAAACTGTTCAATCTTCATCGGAGAGGGTTGGACTGCGTTGATTCCTCGGGGGATTTTAAGTATCTCAAGAAGCCATTTTGAACTTTTTTACTGCAATTGATCTGAATAATTTTTTTTTTTTTTTTTCCTTTAGGAAAAGATGTATAAAGATAGATACACAGAATTAGATACCTACTATACAAATTATAATTCATTGGATACACATTAATTAGTTTGTAAATTCATTTTTTTGGGGTCATGTATACATTCAATACTTCAATCAGATAGCTATTCACTTAATTTTTTTGTTTATTACTTTCGGTCTTTCATTTCTTTTTCTAAGCATATATAAAGAATTTGTTGTTCTACTTTTCAATACAGTTTCTTGAAAATAATTAAAAAAAGGAAATATCTCAAAAAAGGAAAAAAAAAAAGGAAAATTAGGTCCCTAAATTTAAAAAAAGGGTGGCAATCCATTCCGGTTAGTGGCAGTCAAATGTTGAACGTAAATTAACAATATGTGCAAGTCAAAAACGACAATTTTTAAAGGACAAAATGACATTTCACTAAGCATATAAAAAAGAAAAAAGAAAGAAAAATTATGTAGACAGAGTGCTTAGATACGTGGCTTCTTGCGCATTGTCTTGGATCGAAAATATATTTCTCGGCAAATTTAAAATAAGTGGAGGCTAAATGTCGATAGAAATTAAGGATATTATCATTTTTTATACCTTATATCTTGTTCAAATCATATATTGTATTTTGATTATTATCAATATTGATTTTTATATTTCAAATCTGTTATAAATTTATATCTTGACACTAATTTGGAGTAGTTAATTTATCAAGATGTCATTTAAAAAATTAAAAATAAACTGTATAAAACTGATCCGAGAATAAGTTTATTAAATTATCATGATAAATTAATTACTCTAAATTTATGTTAGATAAAAATTTGTAACAAATTTTAAATCTAAGGATCAATATTGATAATAATTAAAATACAAGATATAAATTGAACAAAATGTCAAAATACAAAGTATAAAAGTGATACTATCCTTGAAAATTATAACCATGTGACTTTTTTTTTTCAAGAACATAATTAGTATTTCACTAGCATTAATCGGTCTTGGGGGTGAAAATAAAGAGATTATATGATTTTTGGAGAAAACTAAAAAGTTTCAAAACTAAAATTTCACATTAATTCAAAACTAAATAATGCTAAGTCTAAATGAATTTAAATTTCTCTATTTTTCATTGGAAAAACGGATAGTATCAAAAAAAAAAAAAACTATCACCTTTAGTATTTTATAAGAAAAATTTACACTCTTTCATTTATATTAAATTAAAATTTTAATTAATATTTTCCTATCAAATTGAACCAGACCCACACACTTAGTCAAAATTAGAAAATTAGTTTGTTAAAAAAGATAATTTTATTCTTTAACTCTTTTTATTTGAATTTATTTTTACTTAAAATGATTACAAAAAATGAAGAGAAAATGAGAAATTTTTAAAGTTTTTGTCATTCTCTCTCTCTCTCTCTCTCTCTTTCTCTCTTAATTTTAATTATTTTGAGTAATTTAAACTCTTTTTAAAAAAATAAGAACAAAAAAATTGTCTCTCTTTTAATTTTAATTGTTTTGCATAATTTAAACTCTTTAAAAAAAAAAGAAGAACAAAAAAATTCTCTCTCTCTCTCCCGCTCTCTTAATTTTAATTGTTTTGAGTAACTTAAACTGTAAAAATCCGGATTTTGGGAGGATGATTTGGACATTTTATCAATTTCCGAATATAATATTAGGAGGATTAATTTGCAAAAGTTTTGAGAAAATGACTAAATTATAATTTTTGGGGGATATGATTGATAGAGATTTGGGAACCGGGGACTATAGTGCAATTTTTTGAAGAATTGCACAGTCCCATATATTCCCACTCACGTGGGTCATTTTTCTCTCTCTCTCTCTCTCTTCTCTCTCTCTTTCCCCCCCGACCTCACTCTCTCTCTCGCCCTCTGGTCGCTCTCGACTGGCCACCGAAGGAAGCGCCGCCACCACTTCTCACCGTCGCCCAGCCACGGGAATCATCGGCGGACCTTACTAGCACCGCGCCGAGCTCGCTACCGACTTCCAGGAGCTACCGGAGAGGCCGCCGTTGCCAGAGGAGACAGAGTGGAGTATTTCAGATTTTTGGCCGCTGGCGACGATTCCGACCTCCGTTCGACTTCAAACTGGGCTCGTTGGATTCGTCTCGTCGCAAGGATTGTCAAGGTATATATATATTAACCCTATAATGCCTGAATCAAAAGTTGCCTTTTTGGATATTTTGAGTTTAAGTTTGACTTTTTGATCCGGCCGTTGGATTGTGTTTTTATTATCATTTTTGGATTGTACTTGGAAAATAGGGAAGTTTGATATATGTATTGCATATAGTTGGTGACCAACACAGAAATTGAGATTGGATGGTCGAGAATTGCCTCGTTTTGTGTGCCATCGGCCCGGTGTGGATTTGGACCCGAATTGGACAAGTTATATGTCCAATAAGCCCATTAGAGTTTACATCTCTTTAAATACTTAAGAGAAAAGTTCTCCTAGGTAACTCTAAGGGTGATACACGCCACTCATGCACAATAATTGTGCATTTTTGTGTGACAGAGAGAAAAAGAGAGAGTGGGAGAGACGAGCTGCAGCAGGAGAAGTTCCGTGTTCGTTTATGGCCGATAAGGGAGAGATACCCATGGTCGTAGACGTGCACTCAAGGAGAAGGAAGATCGTCTTCTGGATCATTCGCTCATCTCTCATTGGGAATGAAGAAGGTGCCCACACACCAGATCATTCAATGAGCTTTAGAGAATAGATGGTAAGGATCAATGGTTGTGAAGCGCTTCCAAGTTTTAACTAAACCAAGATCCATGAATTGATTTATGTTAGATCAACGATCCTATGTTTTTTTTTTGTAAAATTTCAAGAAAATTTTAAAATACCTATTCCGCTGCATTCTTGATTTGTTTATAAAACTGTGGAAATCGTTTTCGGAAAAATTGTTTTCCGAAATTTATTGATTCAGAATTTCCAACAATTGGTATCAAGAGCAAAGGTTTTCGATGATCTAGCATATCTTGTTCATGTTTATTCTCTTAAAGTTTGATGATCTATGATTTCCATAATGATCTCTTTGATTATGTTTAGTCTTATTTATGTTTATGAGTATGCTATATTATGTTTGATGATAGATTGATTTAATGAATTTAAATGATAATCAATTAGATGTTACTATGAGTTTATGATCATGCAATGTGTTTTTATTTTTCATTCTAGCATGTTCTTGATTTTTCTATGAATGTTATTTTAAGTTCTTGATAAAAGAGTTCATAGAAAATGATTTGATCTTTAATTGTGTCATAGTTTTTGAGAAAAACTATTTGACAATTAAGTTACGGATTTTTCAGATTCGAAAACACTACGAGACGGCGCACACTGAGAGTCGTGCGTGTCGCCTGTGTTGCTGCAGCAAGGAGACCCGCACGACAGCCGCGCGGGTGGTAACCCCGTGCATTGGCCGTGCGGGAGCAACCCCACACACTGGCCGTGCGGGTGGCACCCTGTGCGCTAGCCGCATGGGTGCCAGATCGCTCCCGTGGCTGCGCGGATGACACCCCGTGCGCTAGCCATACGGGTGTCGGCCCGCTCCCATGGCCGCACGGACTTCGTCCCACTTCTGTGGTAGCTTCGTTCCGTGCCTGTAGCTATGCCAATGTCGTGTGTGACCCATTAGCATGTGGAATTAGTTCCATACGTGACGGCGTGATATCCCCAGTGACCCGTTCTTTATGCCGTACATGGGTATGACTACACGTCTGCATGCAACGATGTCTCGTACCCATAGCCGCGCCACTTTGCCTCGCCTCCATAGCCGCATGCATGTCGTCTCGTACGCTTGTCGTCGAAATCTACACGAGCCCATTGTCGCTTGGTACTTGTCCTGAGCGAGACTGTGTAACGTTATACGAGCCCGTTGGCGCTTGGGATAGTCCCGAGTGTGGCCGCATGACATGCCGAGGATCGTCCTCATTACGGTTTCCCATTTGGACCTTTAGCTTGTTCCGAACCATGCGACGACGTTCCGATCGGCATCCTGATGCCGTTGATGTCAGATTATCTATTTTAGATAATTTCCTATTTTAAAATTCCTTATTTGAATTTTGAATTAGAGATAATTTAGGAAATTTGAATTCGTTACCTTGTCTAATTTTTGAAATTTAAATTTTGGTAACTAATCTGATAGGATAAGATTCTATCAAAAAATCCTATATTCTCTAATTTTGAAATTTAAATATTTGAATTTAAATTAAGCATGAGATTCTTAGTTTATGGAAGGATTTAAATTAAGGATAAGATCCTCAATTTAAATAAATTCAAATCAAGGATAAGATCACTTGATTTAAGGAATTTAAATGACTATTTAAATATGGATAGGATTACATATTTAAATAGATTTGATTTCAAATTTAAATATGGATGAGATCCTACTATTTAAGGAAATCAATTTAAATAAATAGGGAATTAATTAACTACCAAAATTAAAAATTTAAATTAAATAGATATAGATAAGATCAATATCTTAAACATATTTTAATTCGATTAAAATATAAAATTTCGAAATTAAGAGTTAATTCGAAATCAATTTAAAATTTTAATTAGATATAATTTTTAATTTAAATATTATGTGATAATTTTTTAAATTTCAAATTCAAAGTAGTTGGTTAGATATTTACTAAACTATTTATGAGATAATTAGTTATTTGTTTGAATTTAAATTTGATTTGAATTCAAATCTAGAGATATTCTAGGAGATTTAAATAATTAAATCTTTTATAATTTAAATTTGAAACTTATGAAGATTTCAAATTAAAATTGGAAAGAATATATTATCTATCCAAATCTGCTTGATTTTAAATTTAAAGTTTGTAATTAATTTTAATGAGATTAAAATGGATAATTAGAAATTATGAGATAATTTTAGATTTGGCAAAATTTTAAACTTCCTATCTATTTTAATGAGATTAAAATAAATGATTAGATATTATGAGATAAATCTAAATTTAAATTTATGTGATTAGATAATATTACTATATTAATTATTTGATAATTAATTTATGATTTGAAATTCAAATGTTGAATTTAAATCCAGAGATAATCTAGAAGATTTAATAAGATTAAAGTTTCAAAAGATTATATATATCAGTTATCTAATAATTAATTTAAAGATTTGAAATTCAAATGTTGAATTTAAATCTGGAAATAATCTAATAGGTTTATATGATTAAATCTTTTAGATAATCAATATTAATTATGTGATAATTAATTTGAGATTTGAAATTTAAAAGTTAAATTCAAATTAATAGATATTTGTAAAGATTTAATTTGATTAAATCATGTACATATCTAATTTAAATCTTGTGAAGATTTTAATTAATAATATCTACATTATCCAATTTAAATTTAAATAGAAATTTTATATTTTATTTTAATGAGATTAAAATAATGATATGAAAATTATGAGATAATTTCAAATTTGAAAATCCAAAGAGTGGGAAATATTTTAATTATAAGATAATTAAATTTGTAATTCAAAATTTAAATTCAAAAGTTGAATTTGAATTTTGAAATATTCAAGGAGATTTAATTTGGATTAAATTTTTTAATTAAATAAATTAGATTTTGTGAAAATCTTAATTATTTAAACTTTAATATTATCTCTCATAGATATTATTTAATAATATCTTTTGTGAAAAGATTGTTCAATTATTAAATAATAATAAATGTTAGAATGATTGATAATCATTAACTTTTATATTTTATTAAATTCTGTTAATACTTGATTATTATATGAATAATATTACATGCATATTCTATATAGAGTATTTAATTACATGATCTTAGTAACATGTCATATGGGATAGTAGAGCTACTCACATGCAAAATATGAACATGATTACATAACTGACTTTAGGTTATTAAGTAAGTTAGATAACTGGGTAAAATCATTAAATCTCTAATTATAAAATATTGAGTGGGAGAAGGTATGAGATACCTACGGTCTCCATTGTTGGTTCATTATGTACTAGGATGAGCCTCACCTCAGAATCTTGCTGAGCTCCCGTAGGAGGGTTTTCGTCCGGGTAGTACTAGAAATGAATTTCTTAGGATAAGGTATTAGGTGGACTATATGAGGCCGATCACCCGTAGGAGACGGTCTTATATAGAAAGCTTAATTACTGAAATAATGGTTACACACTCAACTCGAAATACTGATATCCTCCCGTAGGAGTTCTTGTTAGTATAGTAGAGGACTAAATTAAATGGCAATTAGAAATATGGGATATGAGATATTTGTCTTATTTTCTAAATGAAATTGTTTCACTTTGACTTGTTAATTGCTTGACTTCCCGTAGGAAGCTTGTAATTAATGGAAAGTTAAATTATCATGAATATTAGTGATAGTCCTAGGGATACTTCACTTGTATATTGTAGATTTTATTTTACATTATGTTAATTATTCAAAATATTTGTTGCACAATGTTTGCTATTATATAGATTAATTTATTTTCATTCAAATAGATATGTCCTTGATTCCTTTACCCACTGTACTCATACTCACATAACTTGTATGGTTAGACTATTTTGTCTGGATTAGTGTAACCTAGATTTAGTGCTTATGGCTGATAAGTTATTAAGTTTTTACTCTTATATGTTCGTCTACATTCACTGATGAGACTAGTGAAGAAATATAAAGCATATATGTGGTGGGAGAATTCCTAGAAAATTCATTGATATATGTTGACATACGATGTCCAATATGTTACAGCATGAAATTCAAGGAATTCAAACCACCATAATATTATGCTAAATCTCAGTGAGATTTCAAATGAACATCTTCACCAAGCTATAGTAGCTAAAGGTTAATTTTCTAATCCCTTGCTAAAAGGAAAATGTTTCTTATATAGCATTAAAGGATATTGAAAGAAAATTGTTAGGGATACCTATACAATACTTGATTGAAAGGTAATAACAATTTATTGTTCATTAACTTATTTTAGTGGATGACTTAATGAATCTTAGATAGAATTCAAGAATCATTAACCATGTTTGCATGTCTGTTGCAAAGGGTTCTATAGAAACCAAGGATTTAGTGAAGGCAAGTTCACTAAGAGTAAGGAATTCAATGGCATTAAACTAAGAAATATTTAAATTCATGTTTGATGAATTTATAAATTAGGACATTAAAAATTGTCAAGCATTTAAGAAAAATTTGATTTTTATTTCATCCTTGATGAAACGATATTATTCTGTTTGTCTTAATGACAAAGTAGAAATGTGAAAGAATAATATTCTTAATTGCGCTAAATGACATTTTTATTGACCTAAATTATTCTCATTGTATAACACTAATAATGATGAGATTGAACATGATAAATCTATTCATAAGAAAGTGAGTAAGTACTAAGAATAAAATATATTTGTACTTCGGTTATATTAACCTAAATTTGATCCAAAGATTGGTTAAGGATAGACATCTAAACTTGTTAGAAGCCATATATTCACCAATTTGTGAATCTTATCTGGAAGGTAAAATGACTAAATGGTCCTTTGTTAGAAAAGACCTAAGAGTACAAGAATGTTTAAAAATAGTACATATTGTTGTCTGCAGACCCTTGAGCAATCAAGCCCAATGAGATTTTGAATATATCATTATGAATGATTATTCAAAAATTTTGTTATGCTTACCTAATGTGACTGCTAATTGAATTATTTCGAAAAGTTCAAAGAATTAAAAGTAGAAACTAAAAGGTAATTAGGAAAAGTATAAAGACTCATCTATTGGATCGAAGTATTGAATACCTCTAGAGAATTCTTAAGAATATCTCATAGACAATGAAAATTTTTGGCTATGATTAAGTTGTTGTTCAATTATTCATTATTACGACCCCAAAGTAAGTTATTTCTTGAGGAACTAACTAATGTTATAATCAGTCTATCTATGTAAGATAGATTAGAGTAAGCACTTAAGAAGGATAAATCACTAGAAGATCAACATATATCAGACCCTTATTGTAGTGGGAGGATTGTGAGACAATCTAGTAGATATTTGGAAATAGGAGAGTCCTATAACCTAGAATCTGATTACTTTATCTACTAAGAGGAAATAGATGATGTTGATATAGATCTTTGGCAAAAGGCAATAGAATCTATATTAGAGTCTATGTACTCTAATAGAATCTGGGATCTTATAGATCCACCTGGAGGGGTAAAACCTTTTAGGTGTAATTAGTCTATACGAGAAAAAGAGGAATAGATGGGAAAGTAAAGACTTTTAAGGTAAGTTAGTTGTAAAAGGATTATATACAGAAAGAATATCTATTCTGTTGTTATGGTCAAGTCTATTCATATACTCTTTTCCATAGTCATATCTCTTGAATATGAGATATAGTAAATGGACATTAAGATAGCTTTCTTGAATAGCAATCTTGACGAATGTATCTAAAAGATACAGCTAGAAGGATTCATTGAAAAATGCCAAGAAAATAAAGTTTATGAAACTTTAGAGGTCTAATTTATGAACTTAAGTATTTGTTTAGAATTTATTGATTTGATCAATACGTAGACGAATTTTGTATCTATAAAAGATTCAGGGCAGCAAAGTGATTTTTCTGATTTATATATATTGATGATATACTAATTATTAGGAATGATTTAGGATGACAATCATCAATAAGAATTTGGTTAGCACAATAGCATGATATTTATTATGCTGTTAGAATAGTAAGTCATTACTAATCCAATCCAGAACCTGAATATAGAGTTATAGTCACGTGTATCCTTAAGTATCTTCAGAGAAATAGGAACTGTATGCTTGTCTATTCTGGAGAAAGATCTTACTCATGTAAGATATATTAATTCGGATGCTCGATCTGAAAATATATTCCAGAGGACCAATCTTTTGTTATATGTTAACCCTAATAGCGAGACACTATAGTGAGTAAGATAGCCTTAGCAGAAGAACCTTGCTAGTCTATTTACCAAATCTTTAGCAATCAAAGTATTTGAGGATCACCTAGAAGGAATGAGACTGCGTGATATATCACATTTGCTTTAAAGGGCAAGTGGGAGATTATTGGGAATATGCCCTAGAAAGCAGTCTCTTTGTTTGGCATTTTAAACAATGTTTATTGGATTTAAGTGTTATCTTTTTGTTATTAATAAATTCCATATTATGTCTCAATAATATATATGTGATGTTTATGTTTTCTATTATGCAAACGTCTAAAAGTTTCCATGACTAATAATGAGTAATAAATAATTGTTCATGTGAAGTGTTCACATGTGGGAGACTAAATTATTTATTTCATTATGTCTAAATTAAAAGTTCACATTCTGCAAATAAAGATGGAATACTTTATCTTGCTATAGAATGTAGTGTTGTCTATTTCAACGGGATTGATGAAGTCTCCAATCATCGAAGTGTCTGACTTCGGATAGAAACACTAGTGCGTTATAAGAAAGTTATAAGTGCATTAAACTGGATCAAGTAAAAATAGAATTTGAGGTTAAGTGCCGTAACTCAATATTCTATCTTTCACTAATCTAGCACTATTGCAAGATTACCTTAATCCTAGTGATCGTCAGACTTACTTTCATGAGTTTTATCTTTTTGACTTATTAAAGGACTAGTTCCGATTATATGGTTCGAACTCCAATATCTTGGAAGATAAGATTTGTGAATTGACGAGAACGTCTTTCATAATTTGGACACCATGCATATAATGTCACTTTGAATTTTTTCAAAGACTTGGATAATAAAAAACCAGGCACCAAGTATTCACTTTGTAAATTTGACTGTGTTTGTATGTATAGTTACAAACACCGTAGTCAATTATTATCCATTAGATGAAAAATGACAACTCAAAGGTAAATATATACTAGAAGGGTAATACAGTAATTTCACCTCACTAGTACGACATTGCATCGGGAGTATATCTGCAGGTATAGTATATACTAAATGGATCAAGTTAATTAAAGTGTTAATTAGCTTCACAGAAAATATATGACATTTAGTCTAAGAGTGCAATATTGGGCCTATAGTGGAGTGCCCCAATATTAATGGACATAGCCCAGTCATAATTAAGAGTTAATTATGATTATGGGTAGTTGGCCCATTGGAGTTTAGACTATCTGGATCTATAAGGTCCCCTGTCTAGCTGACACATAACCCAATAACTAATTGAATGGTCAGTTGAGCCCAATTAGCCCATTAGGGTTTACATCTCTTTAAATACTTAAGAGAAAAGTTCTCCTAGGTAACTCTAAGGGTGGTACATGCCACTCATGCACAGTAACTATGCATTTTCGTGTGACAGAGAGAAAAAGAGAGAGTGGAAGAGATGAACTGCCGCAGAAGAAGTCCCGTGTTCGTTTATGGCCGCTAAGGGAGAGATATCCATGGTCGTAGACGTGTACTCAAGGAGAAGGAAGATCGTCTTCCGGATCGTTCGCTCATCTCTCTTTAGGAATGAAGAAGGTGCCCACACACCGGATCATTCAGCGGGCTCTAGAGAATAGATGGGAAGGCTCAATAGTTTTGAAGCACTTCCAGGTTTTAACTAAACCAAGATCCATGAATTAATTTATGTTAGATCAACGATCCTACATTTTTGTTTTGTAAAATTTTAAGAAAATTTTAAAATACTTATTCTGTTGTGTTCTTGATTTGTTTACAAAACTACAGAAATCATTTTTGGAAAAATAGTTTTTCGAAATTTATTGATTCAGAATTTCCAATAGTTCACTGAGTTAGCAAGTGTTGCTCTTGGACTGGGTATGAGTGAGAAGTACCGAGTTGCCAAGTTCAGGATTCACCTGAATCAGAACATTTTCAATAGAATTGGTACTTAGACCTTCCGTACTCTTCCTAAGATTGCAGTGGCTGCTCAGCGGGCAGAGGCCATCGAAGAAGGATTGGATTCTAGGAGGAACTAGCGGAGAGGTAATGACAGAAAAGCCACCAGAAGGAACCAGGGGCAGTAGTCAGCCCAGGGCACTCCTAACAGTGGGAGCTTGAACAACAGTGGTTCTTTAGGGGCTGACAGAAGTAGTCCGTATGGAGGATGTTTCGTTTGTGGCCAGCAGGGTCATCGGAAGACGGAGTGTCCCAACCGTCTTCAGAAATCTCCTCTTTCTCATGGAGGACTGCAGAGGAGCTTGTTCGGTTCTATTTCTTATCAGAACACTCAAGCAAGGCCGCAACAGTCACAGGGCTTCGCAGGCTTTTACTTTCCCTCAGCCTTATTAGCATTAGTACTACCCTCAGGGTTTTACTCAGAGTTTTCTAACTTCTCAGTGTAACACCCCCTAGCTTAACCATATTGTCATATACAGTCAAACTATGAAGTATTATTCTTTCTTAAACATTATCTTTTGTTTTAATAAAAAGGTGGGCAATTTTTTTTTTTTGAACTTTCTAGAACTTTAAATAAAAGCAACTGCATGGCATTTCTTGTGAAAAGTGCCTTTACAAAATGTACAATCAAAAGAGGTTTTCACTAGTCAATTTTGCCATCAATAGTAGTATTTACATTACACCAAAATATCTTAAAATAAAAATGTCGCCCACAGGTCAAGCTCGTCTACATCTGTAAGATCATGGCGATAAAAGACAAATCAGACAACCAGCTAGTCAACACCAAAATGTGCCTCCTCATCTGTATCACAAGACTAAAATGAGCTAAAGCTCAGTAAGTAAAAACTATGCATGCTTATGTATGCTTTAAAATCTCGTAAAGTTCCCATTGTACCATTTTTTTTCTTAAACATTTTAGTTCATATATTTTCCTTATAATTATTCTTAGTTGGGCCCCTTAGCACATTGCTTGTCCCGTAAGTCGATAGGCCATGATAACATTAGGCGGAACTCTGGCCAAGAGTAAAAATATGGTGCGACCGTCGTGTGAGGTTTTTGAAAACTCCTTCCCTCATCAAAGGGGCATCCCACACCGCGCTAATCTTGTCCCGCTTCAACGAGACACATCATAAGATCAGCAAATCCCGCTTCAACGGGAGAGTATGCATCAACAGACTTACCTATCCAGCTCCGACAGACTAACAATTGCCATTAAAACTTATCTTACAAAATTGGTACAATGGCACTCATTTTCAAATACTCTTATAATAAAAATCTCCATTTGCATGCAAAACATGCCATGCACATGCCATTTCATAACTTTCAGGAATAAGTAAGTTTCATATAAATACATCTTCCATATAGTTCTTGTGATGCAGTTGTAAGTCTTTACTTACCTCGTGTCTTGAATAGAAACTGGTAGTGGAAAGAGTCAATATCCTCTAGAGATTGGTGTGCTAATTACCTGTCATAAATTACTATTATTCAAGGTGCACATTTTACAAAAGAATGCATCAAGATAATTGAACAAGACCGAAATCAGAACTTTAACCAATTTAGGAAACTTAATCTTAAAATGACTCAGAAGTGTATAAATCACTTAAAGTACTTAACAGCTAATAACTAGCATTGAAAAACTGTTCAAAAGTGGTAAAATACGAATGCTAGTTCATTAGCACAAAATGGTCCAAAATGGCACATCATTTTGTATGAACAAGTCCATTTGCTCCTAAATGGTGCCATTTCATTTTAAAAATATTTGGACAGCACCTCCCCTATTTTAGGAACATTCCCACATGATTAAAATCATGGTTTTAAACCTGCCATAACAATTAACAATCCAATTCCCACATATACACATCAAAGAAACATCTAAGATAACATTAAAGCATATTTCAAATCTTTTTCGGTTTAGATAAGTTGAAAACGATTTATGCACTTGTCTATGGCTACAAACAGTAACTCAATCAATGAAATATATAATGGAATCCATGACATATCCATTGCAAGTTGAGAAAATCAGATTAGAAGTATAGAAAGCTTAATACACCCATGGAAACACTTGAATACATAATTAGTAAATTTAGGGCTCTTGGTGTAACTTGCATTCTCTACTTAAATTCTATATTCCAATAATATATAAGGGTTTCTAGGACCATTAATAATCAAATAATTACTTTGGTTTAAGGGCTAACACAAAAGAAATTAACTATAAGTTCAAAATCATACATAATTCTCACTTTGACTAGTTTGAGCTTTTGTTAGAGGTTTTGCCTTCTACCTCCACCAAACTGACTCTCTAGGTTTAGAATTAGATTTTTGGACTTAAGATGACCTGAAAAAACCATTATTTAAGTGGAAACAAGTAGAGAATTGAAATTAAAGGACAAGACCTAGAAAGAAGAACTTAATAGAATTACCTTGACTAGTTTTGGTGTATCTTGTTTTCTAGGGCTCCAATTTGAGTTCTACCACTTGGAAACTCTTGGAAATATTTGAGGGAAGTTGAGAGAAGTCAGAAAAAGCATTGGAGAGTTTTAGGTCGTGGCTGGAGAGAAAGGGAAAGCAAATGACCAGATTTGTTCAAAAATCAATACTTAAAGTCTAAGAAAAGGTATAACTTAAATTCTAAGGGGTATTTTGGGTATTTTACACACTACTTTCCATGTGTTCAGTCTAAAACATCCTTATCATAATCACCACGTTGCTGGTCATTCCTATACACCCAAGTGTAGCCAAAGTTGGTGAATTCTACCTTAGAAAGTGAAAACTAGTCATACTATGACTTATGATCCTATATGGCCAATCTAATTGTAATTTGGTGGAACCTAGCCCCTTAACCAATCATTAAACATAAAAATAAAGTCAATTAGACTCCAATTAACAATGCAAACATAGTATTAGCACTTAATTATAAGAATGCATAAAAACAACATTACGCGATTAAGCCAAATACAAGCTAACTTAGTGCAACTAAATACGAATTAGCATCCTGAATACCTGGAGCCAATAAATAAAATGCTATAAATGAGTCCTAGACATTGAATCAAGCCTATTTGACATGTTAAGTACACCATGAATTTGGCTCCAAAATGCGTGAAAATTACATTTTACCGAAAAACCTCTATTTGACCAAGTTATCAACAAGTACGATCTTAATGCATATACACATATTATTGCTTTCATAATTATATTCTTTGTTCTTTTAGCACACCGAGCTCTCTCTCTGAAGGTATTGAACCTTTACACTGCATTGGGACACTTCGACAATCATTAGTGTAATAACATGTATGTAAATGCACATAACATAATGAATGATTATGTTACTACAAAACTAGTATTAACGACTTCTAGATGCCTAATATGCAATTAGAACATATTTATTATTGGCTTAATATGCATGTGAGAATCTTGGCACCACACTCACGCCTCAGGGAGTCAAGGTGGGCGCGGATATGGCAGTAGTGGTCCTGGATCTAGCAGCAGCCGTCCTGGTCAGGGGAGAGGCAATAAAAGGAAAGGGAAGGTGACTGGCCAAGCCTATGCTTTTACTGGGGCAGACGACACTCAGGATCATACCGGCCGAGGTGTTGTTGACGGTATGATCCTTCTTTCACCCTCTTGGGCACATCTTTTGTTTGATACTAGTGCATCCCATTCATTCATATCCTTTTTGTTTGCTCAATTGTTGGGTTAGAATTTTCTGATTTGGATTATGTATTGATGTTGGGTACACCTTTGGGAGGAGTAGCCGATGTGTCTAGTGTGTGTAAGTCTTGTCGGGTTATGGTTGGTGATAGGAAGCTTCTTGCTGATTTAATTGTGTTGCCGATGGGACAGTATNATGTTACTACAAAACTAGTATTAACGACTTCTAGATGCCTAATATGCAATTAGAACATATTTATTATTGGCTTAATATGCATGTGAGAATCTTGGCACCACACTCACGCCTCAGGGAGTCAAGGTGGGCGCGGATATGGCAGTAGTGGTCCTGGATCTAGCAGCAGCCGTCCTGGTCAGGGGAGAGGCAATAAAAGGAAAGGGAAGGTGACTGGCCAAGCCTATGCTTTTACTGGGGCAGACGACACTCAGGATCATACCGGCCGAGGTGTTGTTGACGGTATGATCCTTCTTTCACCCTCTTGGGCACATCTTTTGTTTGATACTAGTGCATCCCATTCATTCATATCCTTTTTGTTTGCTCAACTGTTGGGTTAGAATTTTCTGATTTGGATTATGTATTGATGTTGGGTACACCTTTGGGAGGAGTAGCCGATGTGTCTAGTGTGTGTAAGTCTTGTCGGGTTATGGTTGGTGATAGGAAGCTTCTTGCTGATTTAATTGTGTTGCCGATGGGACAGTATAACGTGATACTCAGTATGGATTGGTTGTCGAAGTATCGAGCTGTTGTAGACTGTCATAAGAAGTGGGTGACTCTTTTTCCTGGTGATGGGAAACCTATTGTCGATCAGGCTGGGATGAGTCCATTGAAGCCTAGTCCTGTTCTGAAAGCGTGCATGGGTGGAAGGAAGAAATTTGAGTGCTATGGGAACTTGTTTGCCATGGATGGCAAGGTGAGGACAGATTATTAAGACCCATGGATTTCGGTGGTGTGTGAGTATTCAGAGGTGTTTCCTGAAGACTTACCAGGGTTACCACCAGATAGGAAGATCGAGTTCTGTATTGAACTAGTTCCTGGAGCTCAGCCAGTTTCTATTCTAGCCTATCACATGGTGCCTGCTGAGATGGAAGAATTGAGAGAACAGTTAGACGATCTGGTTTCCAAGGGATTATTCGTAGTAGCACTTCTCCGTGGGATGCTCCTGTTTTGTTTGCGAAGAAAGTTGATGGTTCATTGAGACTTTGTGTGGACTACCATAAGTTGAATCAGTTGATAGTGAAGAACAAGTATCCTTTGCCAATGATAGATGAGTTGTTTGATCAACTCGGTGGTTCAAGGTTCTTCTCTAAGATCGATTTGAGATCCAGTTATCATCAGTTGAAGATAAAAGAGGATGATATACCTAAGACAGCATTCAGAACTCGATATGTTCATTTTAAGTTTCTGGTGATGCCATTTGGTTTAATGAATGCACCTCAGGCTGTTTCTGGTGATGCCATTTTGAGTTTCTCATGAATCGGGTCTTCAGGCCATTTTTAGATCGTTTTGTAGTTGTATTCATCGGTGACATCTTGGTGTACTCTAAGACTCGAGAAGAGCATGCCGAACATCTGGGGATAGTACTCAAGACCTTGAGAGATCATCGGTTGTATGCCAAGAAATCGAAGTGTAACTTTTGGATGTCAGAAGTGAACTTCTTGGGCCATGTGATTTCTCACAGAGGTATTTCAGTCAATCTCGCTAAGATTGAAGCTGTCCTGGAGTGGGAAAGACTGAGAAATGTGACAGAGGTACGTAATTTCCTTGGATTGGTAGGCTACTACCATCATTTTATGCAAAATTTCTTGAGAATTGCTTTGCCTTTGACGTTGACTGGGAAAGACATCAAGTTTGTTTGGGATCACGAAAGTGAAGAAGCTTTTGTCAAGTTGAAGCAGAGTTTGACCACCGTATTAGTTCTTACTGTTCTTGACAGTAACGAACCTTATGTGGTGTATACCGATGCTTCAAAGACAGGTTTGGGATGTGTATTGATGCAAAATGGTCGAGTTGTAGTTTATGCTTTTTGTCAGTTGAAGCCACATGAGAGGAACTATCCTACCCATGATCTGGAACTTGCAGCAGTGATCTTTGTCTTAAAGATTTGGCGATATTACTTGTATGGGTGAAGTTCGACTTATTCTCCAATCATAAGAGTTTGAAGTATCTTTTTACTCAGAATGATCTGAACTTGAGACAGCGAAGATGGGTTAAGTATATGGAGGATTATGACTTCGACCTACAATATCATCGTGGTAAGGCCAATGTTGTAGCTGATGCATTGAGTAGGAAGCCTTGTGGTGCACTAGATGCACTAGTGTTTGAAGATTAGAGGAACTCAGTTGCGATTGGTGACTACAACTTGCAGTATTTCAAGGATGAATGGGTTGCTTGCCTGAGAAACATTGTGATTTCACCATCTCTTCTCCAGACTGTCCAACGGAATCAGTTGCAAGACAGGGAGTTGAGGACAACCTGGAACTGGCTTCAGAATGATGAGCAGTTAGATGGTTAGAGCACTGACAGAGAAGGGTTTTTTCTTTTCAGTGGGAAGTTGGCTGTAGCTAATAACCTTAATCTTCGAGAAACCATTCTAACAGAGGCTCACAAATCAAGGTTCGCAGTACATCCGGGTAGTACCAAGATGTATCGGGACTTGAAGAGGCAGTATTGGTGGAAAGGTATGAAGAGAGATGTAGCTACCTTTATGGCTAAGTGTTTGACTTGTCAGCAAGTCAAGGCTGA
Source organism: Parasponia andersonii (assembly GCA_002914805.1). Taxonomy (NCBI): domain Eukaryota; kingdom Viridiplantae; phylum Streptophyta; class Magnoliopsida; order Rosales; family Cannabaceae; genus Trema; species Trema andersonii. The sequence continues at coordinate 239,829 of JXTB01000372.1, forward strand.
ACACCAGAGGCCAGCAGGATTATTTCAGTCATTGCCAATTCCAGAATGGAAGTGGGACAAGATCACGATGGACTTCGTGACCTGTTTGCCAAAGATCTTGAGGAAGAATGATGCAGTTTGGGTGGTAGTCGATCGGTTGACAAAGAGTACTCACTTTATACCGATCCAGATGGACTACTCACTTACTAAGCTCAGTAGACTGTATGTAGAGAACATCATATGTTTGCATGGTGTGCCTTCAAGCATAGTCTCCGACAGAGATCCAGGATTCACTTCTAAGTTTTGGAGAGCCTTACAGGCAGCGTTGGGTACGTATTTGGATATTAGCACTGCTCACCATCTGGAGTCAGATGGTCAGTATGAAAGGACCATTTTGATTCTTGAGGACATGCTACATTGTTGCATACTGGATTTTGGTGGGAACTGGGATGATCATCTTCCTTTGGTGGAATTTGCTTACAATAATAGTTACCAGACCAGTGTGGGTGTGGCTCCATATAAAGTGTTGTATGGAAGGCCATGTAGATCGTCTTTGTATTGGGCAGAACCCAAAGAGCGTGTTACTCTTAGACCTGAGTTGATTAAAGAGACTACTGAGAAGATCAAGGATATCAAAGAGAGACTCAAGGAGATTCAGAGTTGCCAAAAGAGTTATGCTGACCCAAAGAGGTATGAGGTAGAGTTCGATACTGGTGATTCCGTATTCTTAAAAGTGACTCCAAGGCGTGGTGTGACAAGATTTGGGGTTAAGGGTAAGCTTGCTCCAAGGTATATTGGTCCCTTTGAGATCACTGAGATAATTGGACCAGTGGTGTATCGCTTGAATCTACCTACACAGTTGGGTTACGTGTATAATGTGTTTCATATGTCGATGTTGAAGAAGTACATGCCGGACCCATCTCATGTTGTTCAGTACATGCATGTACGGATCCAAGAAGATGTATCCTATGAAGAGCAGCCTATCCGTTTGTTGGCTAAAGAGTTGAAGGTGCTTCGCAACAGAGAGATTTCACTTGTCAAGGTGCTTTGGGAACATCACAAAGAAGATGAGGATACTTGGGAACTTGATACGGAGATGTATGTGAAATACCCTCATTTGTTTGACCTTCAGTCAGAAGTTGTATTGTGATATAAACCTTGACTTGTACTTTGAATTTCGGGACAAAATTCTTTTAAGGAGGGGAGAATGTAAAAACCCAGATTTTGGGAGGGTAATTTGGACATTTTACCAATTTTTCGGATATAATATTGGGGGATTATTTTGCAAAAGTTTTATGTAGAAGGACTAAATTATAATTTTTGGGAGATATGATTGATAGAGATTTAGGAACCGGGGACTATAGTGCAATTTTTTGAAAAATTGCACAGTCCCATATAATTCCACTCACGTGGGTCCTTTTTCTCTTTCTCTCTCTCTCTTTCCCCCTGACCTGTCTCTCTCTCTCTCTCTCGCCTTCTACTCGCTCTCGGCTGGCCACCGAAGGAAGTGCCGTCACCGCTTCTCGCCGTCGCCCAGCTGTGGGAATCACTGGCGGACCTTGCCAGCACCGCGCCGAGCTCACCGCCAACCTCCTGGAGCTGTCGGAGAGGCCGCCATTGCCAGAGGAGACAAAGTGGAGCATTTCGAATTTTTAGCCGCTAGCGACGATTCCGACCTCCGTTCAACCTCAAACTGGGCTTGTTGGATTCCTCTCGTCGCAAGGATTGTCAAGGTATATATATCTTAACCTTATAATGCCCGAATCAAAAGTTGTCATTTTTGGATATTTTGAGTTTAAGTTTGACTTTTTGATCCGGCTGTTGGATTGTGTTTTTATTATCTTTTTTGGATTGTACTCGAAAAATGGAAAAGTTTGATATATGTATTACCTATGTTTGGTGACCGGCATAGAAATCGAGATTAGATTGTCGAGATTTGCCTCGTTTTGCATGCCACTAGCCCGGTGTAGACCCGGACCCGGACCTGAATTGGATAAGTTATATGTCTAACCTAGCTATTTTGGATGCTAGGAATTTAGTGAAGAGGTTCGTTTGTGGAATTGAAGCTCCGTTGAGAAGTTGGTATTTCGCAAGAGGACGATCGAGGGCTTGGAATTGGTTCCTGACCCTCCAGGTGATCGTCAACAACATCTTGAGGATTCAATAGCGTGGTATCACTATTTGAGCAAGGTAGGGACTCAATTACCTCTATTTTATATCTTTTTCGAATAAAACTTATTTTTTGAAACATATGAGAACAAATGTGATTTTTTGTTTTCTTGAATATATATGATGGGAGCTGATTGTATGATGTATACATATTGTATTGCTCTGGGAATTTTCTGTGTACAGGTTATTTTAGGTGTATTAAAAATAGGGCCTTTATGCTACCCGTTTTCCTATAAAACCTAATATGTTGATTTTATTAAAAAACCCGAGCATGATTATTTTCACACTTCAGTTCTGTATTGCATGTGTCATAGGATCATACATGAGCACCGTGTTAGCATCATGGATTTATAGTATGGCTTTGCATGGCCCACCGTCAGTGTAGAGTCTGTAAACCTGCACGGGGTTTTGTTACTTCTGATTACCTCCCCATTTGGCAGGCGTAGACAATTCGGTTGCCCCTCCAAATTTGGTAGGTGGCACACGGGTGTCCTCTCCGGGTATGGGCTTAGGTGTCAGGTAGGCTGTTAGGCATACTTAGTATCATCAGCCTGGGTTGCCACAGATGAGAGGATGAGAGCTCATGAGTATGGGTTGATTTGTGTCATGTACACATGAATTAAATAGTTTTGATTATACTACTTTATATATATATATATATATATATGGATATCCGGTTTGGATTATATATATATATGTATGTTTTGGACTAAACTAACCTTATAGGAATTTTCCATCACTTAAATATTTTCGATCGAGATATTTGTTTTTCCTACTAGGCATTTTATGCTCACCCCTTTCCTCTCTTCCTCAGGTAGTGTCCAGTGCGACTTTGGTGATCAAGAAGAGTAAGAGGTTATCTTGACTGTAGTTCGTTATCTTAGTAATGCTTGAAGCTTGTTGTCATGGTGTTTGGTTAGTTTGGATTTTGTGTTAGCATTGAACCAAGATTACTACTTTCTATTTTGTCTGAGAACTTATGTATGCCATTCTGGGTTTTGAGTTTCATTGTGAATGATGGTTATGCTTGGATTTATATTTGATTTCGAGTTTTTTAAATAATTATTCGATCTATGTTTAATGGTGTATACGAACAATGGGAGTGGTTCACGGGATGAAATTCCAATTATTTTATTTAAATGGACCATTTTATAAAACTAGAACTTTTGACACTTTTCAAATAAATAAATGAATTTCCCATCTTTGTGAAATTTCCCTTCTGCCACTGGCCTGGATTTTGAGTCGTGACATAAACTCTTTAAAAAAAAGAATAAAATGAGAACTTTTTTTTTTTTTAACTTTTGTCATTCTTGTTTTAAAATTATTTTTAATAGTTTGAACTCTTATTATTTTTATTAATTATTATTTTCCCTTAAAATATTTCTTTTTTTTTTTAAAGAAAGAGAATAATAATCGGGTTCAATATTTATTAGTTAATTTTAAGATATGTTCTATTGTTTAAAAGGTAAAATTATCCTTTTAAACAAATTAAAATTTCAATTTTGACTAAATGTAGATATGAAAATGCAGATTGAATAATAAAACAGTAAAAGTGGTGGGTTTTTTTTTTCAATATAATCCAGAGGAAAAAATTATAAAAAAAATTTACGTTATCTAATTAAATAAAAATCAATGAAAATTAATAAAGTCAAAGAGAATCATCTTATATGGTTGCCTCATGGTTGGAATTCAGATGAGAACGAGGTGGCGCACATTTGCGAAATGATTCCGTACTATAAACCGAAACTCGTTGTTAGTTTACTTAAACTGAAGCTTGATTGAGGTGGCACATTGCTCTAGAATTCAGCCTCTTTGCAACTCTGCTTTGTGAAAAGGTTTGGGCCAACCGAAACTACTCCTTCCACACTGGGAAAGGAGAAAACTCCAGGTCACTTCTAATTGCTCTTGAAACATTGGTTGGGGAACACCTCCATAATAGAGACTCGGCAGTAAAGGTCAAGGTAAACGGAGATAGGAAACAACCGATCCTTAACTGGACTAATACAAGCTCGGGTAAACTTGGAATATTCTGTGACGCTGCTTACAAAGATGGGAAAGCAACTGCTGCTATAGTGGGACGTAATCCGGATAACACCATCAACATCCTGGCCACTCAGTCCTTTAACGCTAGCTCGGCCTTTGAAGCAGAATTGAGAAGCCTAGAACTGGGATTAAAATGCTGCAGAGAAAAAAATGGACACAGGTGATATTTCTTATGGATTCACAAAAAAATGGACACAGGTGATATTTCTTATGGATTCACAACAGGTGGTGGACGATGTTACCAAACTCAAGGCTTCAACCTTGGAATTTATGCATGTTTTTCTGGCTGTTTTTAGTATGTGGAATGCTTATAGTTATTCTGTTTTCAGGATTTCTAGATGTAAGAATGTTTGGGCTCATGAGTTAGCTGATTGGACTTTAGACTAGGGCCGACAATTTTCTATACGACACTATAATATGACTCGAAAATGACACGAAATAAACAGGTTTGAGTGACTCATTTAATTTTCATATCAATTTTGAGTTGACACGTATAACACGTATAATAAAAGAGTAAGTTTCAGGTCAACCTGCTTAACCCAAAAATGACTCATGTAACCCATATAATTTGAACGAGTCGTTTTCATGTTGTATCAACATAATACTAATACAACACATTTATTAATATTTTAATATTTTAAATGCGATTTTGATTCATGTGAAGCATATTTTATGTGTAAAATTGAATTAATTAGTGTATAATCGTATAAATTAGAGTAGTCGTATCAATTTTAAATAATCGTGTCAAATAAGTCATAATATGATATATGACATATTTATTAAATAGAATACCCGTATCATATCATATTACACGTGTATTAATCATGTCGTGTTTGTGTTTAAGTTTTTGACACATTTATTAATCGTATTGTATTCGGGTTAAGTGTTATCGTGTCGTATCATAATCGTGTCGATCTGAATACGACACGATAATATGAATTACCGACCTTATTTTAGACTTAGGCTCTCGGGACTTTTTGTTAAGGATATGGCCCCCTGTGTGGTCACAAGTCTTTTCGGTTATGTTTACACAAATTTCTTCTTTTGAGCAGAAAAAAAAAGGGTCGCACATTGGATCACTGGGGGACCAAAGTGAGGCACAATATGAAGTGGTGCTTCTATCTTTTGATACTCTTCGTTGGGATTTTATTGAAGCAATGCTTCTATCTCTTGGTTTTGATTGCACATTTATGAATTGGGTGGATGATATTTTCCACTCAGCTCGTCTTTCAATTTTAATCAATGGTGTTCTTTATGGTTATTTTGGTTGCTCAAGGAGTATTCATCAAGGTGATCCTCTCTCACCTTTACTATTTGTTCTCACAGAAGATTACCTGAGTTGTTACTTTGGTCTTTTGATTCAAAACAGTGCTCTAGTCCCCATGACTTCTACTAGAAAGGAAAAGGCTCCTTCCCATTTTCTCTTTACAGATGATGTCCTTTTATTTACCAGAGCCTTGACTTCTAATATTAGAGTTATTCTGTGAGCATTATAGGATTACAAAGATTTACTTGGCCAATAAGTTAACTATAGTCAGTCCTTTATTTATTTTGGCCGAGCTATCTCCTCTGGTTTGAGAATTGTTGAATCTAACTAGAATGAGGAAGGGCAGCTCCTTTTTCATCTATCTTAGTGTTCCTCTTTTTGTTGACTCGCCTAAACGTTCTCACTTTCAACCTTTATTAGATATAATTCATGACAATTTTGAACATTGGGAAGGTTTGAATCTTTCAATGGCTGGCAGAGTTAGTCTAATCAATTTGATTATCATGGATCAGTTGACTTATTCCTTTCAAGTTTATCGCTGGCCGTCTATTCTTTTGAAGGAGTTGATTTCATATATTAGAAATTTCTTGTAGTCTGGCTCGGCTAAGGTTGCTAAACCAGTTATTGCTTCTTGGAAGATGTATTGTAAAGCTAAAGAAAACGGTGGTCTTGGTCTTAGAGATCGTAGAACTCTCAATACTGCTCTTCTCAAGAAACTCTCCTAGAGCTTGCTGAAGTGTGATTCTTTTGTTTTTCAGTTCTTAAGGGGACATTTTTTCACCACTGGTTTTCTTCAGAAGCGGTTTTGGAAATCCTCAATTTGGTGTGGAGTAAGAGGTCACATCCAACCTTTACTTACTGAGTCAATTTGGTTTGTTGGTAGAGATTCATCAGTTCATTTTTGGTCAGAAAATTGATTAGGCCCTCCATTAGTTGATTTAATTGATTAAAATGATACTATGGAGCCTAGGTTTGATGCTACTATTGGAAGCCTTATTTCGGGCTTTGAGTGGTCTCTTCCTATTTCTTTTACCACTAATTTTCCAATGCTGGTTGCTGAGATTCAAAAAATAGTTATTTGTGACTCCCCTGATTCATTTATTTGGCGGCATTCTCCTTCTAGTGAGATCACTTGTGCAGATGCTTATAAATCCTTGGTCGGTAATTCTGTAAAGGAGAGATGAGGTAATAAATTTTGGGTTAGCTTTATTCCTCTGACAAGTTCTGTTATTTTTCGGCGGCTAGTTTTGGATAAACTTCCTACTGTGCATAATCTAGTTCATCGTAGGTTTTTTCTGCTATTTTGTTATCGTTTTTGTTTTCGACATACATCTCTTTATCTTTTGTGAGTATACTAGACATCTATGGGGTGCTATTTCTTCAGTTTTTCGAAGACGTATTCGGCTTGATGATTCAATTATTGATATTTGGCATGCTACTTTTCAGGCTAACTTTAGCAATCAATTGATGCAACTTTGGAAAACAACAATTATTACTACTACTTAGGTTATTTAGACATCATGAAACAAGTTACTGTTTGATAATAAGTTTGTCTCCATTTCTTCCATAATTTCACTCATTTGACGTGCAGTCCGAGATTCTAATGGTTTTTGGTCTGGTGTTATGAAAAATTCCTTGGAGGAGTTACTCATTTTGAAATGTCTTCATGTTGATTTAAAACCTCAAAAGGCTCCCAAGATTATTGAAGTCACATGGCGTCTCCCTCTACTAGGTTGGTTGAAAGTTAATACGGATGGTACAACTTTTGGTTCACCGGGTTTGGCTGGCTGTTGAGGTATTTTCCGTACTTCTAAGGGTTTTATAGGGGTGGATTTATCATTTCTCTGGGTATAGCTCATACTTTTGAAGCTGAATTGGTGGCGGCTATTCATGCAATTTTCTATGCTTGGGATTTTGGGTGAAAGAGATTTTGGCTTGAGAATGATTCAACTTATTTGGTTTCAATTCTAAAGTCTCGCACTTTGTGTGTTCCTTTGCATTAGAAACCTACTTGGCTTCTTGTCTAAACCTGATTTCTAAAATATTTTTTCATATATCGCATATCTTTCATGAAGAGAATGTTGTAGTTGATCTAATGGCTTCTAGGGCTCTGAGTATTCAATCACCAACTTGGTGACATTCTGCTCTTCTTTTCTTTTATGATGCTCTTTATAAGGATTGTTTGGGTCGTTGTAATTTCTGATTTTGTTAGTTATTCTTTGTGTAAAATAATTTGCTCTTTTTTCCTTTTTGTATTTTTTCCTAATAAGTTTTACACAAAAAAATTTTTAACTAGACATTGTCAGGAGGTAGAATCAATAATATTATTTCGGCGATACTTTTTGATTTCTCCCGGGATTTTCTTTTGTATTTGTTTTTTTGCTGTTTTTTGTTTCTCTTTTCCTTGAGTTCGTTACTTTTACCTCCTCTGTACCTTTCTCTTTTTTCATTTAATTAATAATACACCAGAGGTTTTCCTCTCGTTATTATTTATCAAAAAAAAAAAAAAAGTTAGGCACAACAGATTTTTGTCCACGGTTTATCACACATGTACATGTTTCTGAGCGAGATCAAATTAATTCCCGTATTTCTTTTTTTTTTTTCGTCTAATTAATGCTGCCACGTGATCTTGCATCGTTTCTCTTTTTCTTAATTAGAAAAGAAAAATTGTCTCATGTGAATGACCTGTTCACGGGTAAAAACTACATTAAAACTATGGGGCTGCGCCTATGCAGTGTTTTTTTCTTCTTCTTTCTTTGACCTAGAGCAATTTCTTGTGTCCCTTATGTGTGTTGCTTTCGTTTATTTATATTATACCAAGGCCTTGGTTTGTCCGCCGTGTATACCGTGTATACATATATTACATATTTTTATAGATGCATGTTACGAAAAAGCCACAAATTTAGGCGAGTCCCAACCTCCAAGCGAATGGGTCAGTATGATATGTATGACTTTCTTTTGGCACTTTCGAAATGATGAGAATAAGTTCGTGAAAACGAAATGTTGACCCATAAATTTCGACAATATATGTGCACGTGGTTGGATTTTTTTTTATCTTCGTTCTTCTTCAAAAGTAGTTAACATATTTGTTCGAGAATTCGTACTTTAATAACCAATCACCATTCAATGTATATTACTACTGAACTAAATCCAAGTAAGCGATTTCTTTGATATAACAAATGCCTAGATTTACCATCTTATGCGGATTTGGGCGTGAAAATTGCATTAGAGAAAATTAATTAAAACAATAAAAAAAAACCCATTTCTTCTCTGTCGGAAATGACACTCCCTCTGTTAAATTATAATAGAGCGCACGAGGACTTATACCGTATGAATTGGCAGAAAACAGTATTTCCCAAACCTGCTCAAGTTACAAATAAAGCCTTAAACCAATTTCATGGAATATTAAAAAACAAAATAGAAATTAGAGCAATTCAACTAATTGTCGTTACTGTTAGAATTGTTATTATTATTTTCATGTACTATGCCTCTTTCACTTTTCTAGTTCATATTCAACCTCTTGACTTCATCTCCAAGTGAACATTTGAAGAAGTACTAGAAGATAAAACCTCCATGGATTCCCAAAACAAGTACTCCAAGTCTCTCTCGACCAATCTATTCTTCCTCTTCCTCCTCTTGTCCACAAATCTGCTTACGTTATTCTTTTCCTCCACCTTTTACTCCTCTTGCTCCTTCACCCCTTCCTCCACCACCACTAAACCCACCAATACTCCCATTCCCACTCACACTCACACCACTATCAACCCCACCACCGCCACCAAGCTATCTACTAAGGGAACTGACAATTACTTCGAGCCTAGCAAAGATTCTATACCTGACCTTCCATCTGAGTTTCTCGCATATACCTCTGGACAACTGCTCCCATTTGGATACAACACCAACTTTGACTCGGACACCATCTTCCCGCCAGTCGGCCTATCGTGCACCCGCTTCCCCGGTGAACTCCGCCGCTACATGTCCTACCAAGTCAATGGCTCCTGCCCGGACGACGAGCTTCTGGCGCAAAAGCTCCTCCTCAAGGGCTGTGAGCCGCTCCCTCGCCGTCGCTGCCGTCCTGCCACCTCACCGGACTATGTCGAGCCGTACCCTCTTCCCACCAGCCTCTGGTCTACCCCGAATGACTCCTCCGTGGTATGGACAGCGTACACATGCAAGAACTACGACTGTCTCATCAACCGAAGCCGTAACCAGAAGGGCTTTGACGATTGCAAAGACTGTTTTGACCTACAAGGAAGGGAGAAAACTCGTTGGAGTACTAGTAAGGATAGCAAGTACGGCGGGCTCGATTTCGGTATCGATGAGGTTTTGGGGGCAAGGAAGCCCGGCACGGTTCGTATCGGGCTTGATATCGGCGGTGGGGCAGCGACGTTTGCGGTGAGAATGATGGAAAGGAACGTGACGATTGTGACGACGTCGATGAACTTGAACGGACCTTTCAATAGTTTCATAGCTTCGAGAGGGGTTGTTCCTCTGTACATAAGCATTTCACAGAGGCTTCCTTTTTTTGATAACACGTTGGATATCGTCCACTCCATGCACGTGCTCAGCAACTGGATTCCGACAACTTTGTTGCATTTCTTGTTGTTTGATATCTATAGAGTGCTTAGGCCTGGTGGGATCTTCTGGCTCGATCATTTCTTCTGCGCCGGGGACCAGTTAGAGGAAGTGTATGGGCCTATCATCGAAAGTGTGGGCTTTAACAAGTTGAAGTGGGTTGTTGGGAGAAAGCTTGATCGCGGGCCAGAGCTAAGAGAGATATACCTCTCAGCTTTATTGGAGAAGCCATTGAAGAATTCTCGGTGATAACTACTATTGATGGAGGTTTTATCAAGAATAGATTTAGAAAAAATTAAGAGATGTGGCTTGTACTAATTGAGTTAATAATCAAAGCAAATAAAGAGAGATGATTTTATAGTGGTTCAGCCCCGAAAAAGATGAGCCTACGTCCACTGTTTTTTTCACTATTTTATGAAGAATTACGAACACTCAAGGTTACAATGTCTCGTCTGGAAATTGAAAAAACCGAAAGTAATTGGAATACTCAAAACTTGCTTATCTTCGGAACATTGAGTCCCCTTTATATAGGTAAAGGTAACCCTATGCCCCTAGGATCCTAATTGTATAAACGGGTAACTATACAATCGGGTAACGTAAATTAAGTAACAACATAATTGGATAACCCACTCAAAACGGATAACTAGTTGATCATAAATAGGAGACTCCTGTTTCCCTTTCCTTGTAGGTTTCCTGTTTGACATAGCATATACTTGTTTCCCTCTTCTTGTAGGTTTCCCACCACCTATACAGAAAGAGACGCACATACTTATGCAAAAAGAGACTTTACGGAGGTCGCAGATAACCTATGGAAGAGATCGCACATAACCATCATGGAGGAGGTCGCATATAACCTGTGGAAGAGGTCGCATATAACCATCACAGAGGAGGTCGAACTTAACCCTTATGCGACCTTAGGATTTTAGACCGCACAACAATTGCCCCCCAGCTCCATTAGTTCTTTAGGACGAAATGGAGCTTCCAATTACCGTGCGACCTTAAAA
>JXTB01000372.1:267469-287469 GCA_002914805.1 Parasponia andersonii
TCCTAATTGTATAAACGGGTAACTATACAATCGGGTAACGTAAATTAAGTAACAACATAATTGGATAACCCACTCAAAACGGATAACTAGTTGATTATAAATAGGAGACTCCTGTTTCCCTTTCCTTGTAGGTTTCCTGTTTGACATAGCATATACTTGTTTCCCTTTTTTTGTAGGTTTCCCACCACCTATACAGAAAGAGACGCACATACTTATGCAAAAAGAGACTTCACGGAGGTCGCAGATAACCTATGGAAGAGATCGCACATAACCATCACGGAGGAGGTCGTATATAACCTGTGAAAGAGGTCGCATATAACCATCACGGAGGAGGTCGAACTTAACCCTTATGCGACCTTAGGATTTTAGACCGCACAACAACTACTACCCCCTTTTTTTTTTGGAAAAGAAAAAAAAAAAACTAGAGTATCACTCTTGTGAATCTGTATCTTTTTTTTTTATTCGGACACAAGAAGTTTCTCCAAAATTTAGGAGAAATACTTTATTAACATGGGAGGGATTAATAACAAGTCAATTCCTTTTAAAATCCACCTGTGAAACCCCTAATTTTCAGGGCTTTTAATTATAACTTTTACAATTTCTAAAGTCGGGACTTAAATCTAAATTTTTTAAAAGTGGAGTGATTTCATCATTTTCCGTAGTTTGGGGGTCATTATGCAATTCTCACGAGCACATTTGAAAAGAAAGGTGTGAATTGAGACCATTGTTCGATTTTGACAAAAATGCAAAAGCCAATTAAGAGTCGGCCATTTGGCCAATTCAGACCCAAACCCCAAACTTTTTGGGTATTGAACAAAAATACCCACTTTTGAGGGTATGATATAGTGGACATCTTTTTTTATTTTATTAACAAATATATTCTTTTTTTTAATAGTAATGATTTGTACTTATTATTATACCTTAGTAAATTATTTAGTTACGTACGAAGAGGTGCTACATGATTTATTTACTATGATTTAAAAACATTTTCATTTATAGATAGTAATATATTTACTATTGTATCCTTAATAAATTACTTATTTATCATTATTAAGAGATGGTATATGATTTATTTATTATAATTTTAAAAATTTTATCGCTTGTAGATGGTAACATATTTACCATTATACCATTGATAAATTACTTATTTATCATTATTAAGAGATGATATATGATTTATTTACTATGACTTAAAATTTTTGTCGTTTGTAGATAGTAGCATATTTATCATACCCTTGATAAATTACTTATTTACCACTATTAAGAGGTGATATATAATTTATTTACCATAACTTAAAAAAATTCACTTATAGATAGTAGCAAATTTACTATTATACCCATAGTAAATCACTCATTTACCATTATTAAGAGATGATTTATGATTTATTTATCATGACTTAAAAGATTTTATTGCTTATAGACGGTAATGTATTTACCATTATACCCTTGATAAATTACTTATTTACAACAATTAAGATATGGTATATAATTTATTTACCATGAGTTAAAACAAATCTCACTTATAGATGGTAGCATATTTACCATTTTATCTTTAGTAAATTACTTATTTATCACTATTAAAGAGGGGTATGTGATTTATTTACATGACTTAAAAACTTTTATCGTTTATAGACAGTAATGTATTTACTAATAATACTTTAGATAAATTATTTATTTACCACTATTAAAAGGTGGTATATAATTATTTACCATGACTTAACCACTATACCGTTAGCAAATCACTTATTTACCAATATTATAAAGATGAATATCACTAATTTACTACTAATATATAATAGTACTACTAATATATAGTAGTACATTGCTTATTCACCATTGATAAACTGTAATATATAATTATATATCATTGATTTAGAAACACACATCATATATGAAAAGGCAAAATTTGTTGTTATTTGTTGTTATTTAAGATGTTGTAATATTACGTCTGTTTTGTACAATATATTTATATTGCTTAAACATTGAGTTTTGTTGTTTCCCATCGAGTTTTGTTGTTTCCCATCTATATATATATATATTGAAGTAGTTCGACCAACAATCCCCAACACATGTTTCTGTAATTCTTTATCGTTGTGCATATGTAAATAACACTCAATATGGCTGGCCAAATACTAAAGAAGTTAGGATCTATATTCATTCGGTATGGTGTCCGTGAGATGAGGAAGTGACTTAAAAATCCAAAGCGTCCCCAACCTAAGAATAAGGAGAAGCCATCAATGAGGAACCCTGGGGATGATGATAATTATGGTGAGCTGCCAAGTGAGGAGAAACTGAGAAGGGCCTTCGACAGATTCGACACGAACAGGGATAGAAAGATCAGCCGAGAAGAGTTCAAATCAGTTGTGAGAGTTTTTGATCCAGAAATCTCAGATTCCGATATAGCCGAAGCCTTTAAAGGGCTCGATTCAGAACTCTCTGTATTTTTTAGGGGTTACATCTTGATCACTGGTCATTTTTATTCTCTCTTTTTTTTTTTGGTTCAAGAACATAAGTGTATAAGGGTAAATTCGTAAAAGTAGCTTTAATAATTTTAGAAAAGTGATATAAAAGTTAAAACTTTCAAAAAGGTATATACTTACACAAAATGTCAAAAAGGGATATCCCGTATAGTTTCCTCATCTATCTCTCTCTCTCTCCCTAAACGATCTCTTCCTTATCTCTTTCGGTTTGGCCAGATCCACCTCTATTTACCAGTTGGACGGCGACATGAATATCTAAGGTTGTGCCATCCCGGGGGTCAACTACAGCCTCAACAATCGATGACTCATGTGTCCATTGTCAACCCTTCATAAAAAAAAAAATTCTAAAGCAATGACAAATTTCATCACTTTATATCCAAATACATCTAAACTGTCTTTTTGGGACATTTAATCTCACATAGTAATTTTATTCTTTCATCTAAAACGACATATTTTGTCATCACTTTAGATGAACTGATGGCTAATGTTGTCGTTTTAGGATTTTTCCTCCGCTGCCCTGGCCAGATATTTAAGGCAACGACAATCTCATCAACATATTATGAGCAGTATAGGGTTGGTCAGTATTTGACCCTTTTTTCTCTCAATGACATTGTCAACAATCGACGACACTGCATTGACGCAAAAAGGTTCTTCTGCTGAACAAAATCAAGCAATTTCATTTATATTGAAGTATTGCTTCATATTTGTTAATTGAAGAACATCATGTTACTAATTTGTGCAAATAGTATGGCCTAAAATTTGGTTCGTCTTTGTTGAAGAATTGCTTCACTGTAGTAATATAATATTATTGAGAGTCTTGTGACAATGATATTATGGCTAAAACTCTTGTACTTTGGTGACGAAGTTAATAGAATGAGATGATATATAACTTTGATTTGGTACTTGGTATATTTTTTCATAATGAAAATTAGCTTTGATTTTAATAAGGTGCTAGGTCAAGGTCAATTAACAACAAAAGATAAGAATTTGAGGCATTTTCTTTTTTTTTTTTAAAATTATTTGGAAATATATATTCCAAGTGTTGTTGTAAAATCCCATATTACATAAGGGTATGATGGTAATTTCCTATCAATATGGTTTAATTTTGAATTTAAAATGACAAGAAAATTAAGTTAAAGTGGAAAGAGTTGGAGAATTCAAGGACTAATTTTTAGTTTTGAGGGACTAAATTGTAGGAAATCTTGAGCTAGGGTATATTAAGGAAGAAGATATTCTTAAGACTGCTTTTAGAACAAGATACAGGTACTATGAGTTTTTAATGATGCCCTTTAGTTTAACTAATGCTCCAACTGCTTTTATAGACATGATGAATAGAGTATTCAAGGATTTCTTAGATAGTTTTGTTATAGTGTTCATTGAAGATATTTTGATCTACTGGCACTTAAGGGAGGAATACATGGAGCATTTGAAAATAGTTTGAGGATCTTAAAAGAAAAGTTGTTGTATGCAAAGTTTAAGAAATATGAGTTTTAATTTGAGAAAGTTATCTTTCCTGGTCACGTAGTGTCTAGAAATGGTATTTCTATGGACCCAGCGAAGGTTGAAGTAGTAAGTAATTGGTCAAAACCTATAAATATTTCAGAGATTTATAGTTTCTTGGGATTGGCTGGTTATTATAGAAGGTTTGTAGAAGAATTTTCTAAGTTGACTTCTCTATTGATTTAGTTGGCCAGAAAGAATGTGAAATTTCATTGGTATGATGATTGTGAAAAGAGTTAAAGCATTGTTTAGTCACAGCTCCTATACTTTCTATACCCACTGGATCAAAAGGAGTTTTTGTTTATAGAGATGCTTCAAAGAATGGTCTAGGCTATATTCTGATGCAAAATGGTAAATTTATCACTTATGCTTCTAGGCAACTGAAAGAGTTTGAAAAGAAATATCTTACTCATGATTTGGAGCTAGTAGCAACAGTTTTTGCACTGAGAATTTAGAGACATTATCTTTATGGAGAAAGATTTCAAATCTACACAGACCATAAAAGCCTCAAGTATTTCTTTACCCAAAAGGAACTGAATATGAGATAGAGAAGATGGCTTAAACTGGTGAAAGACTGTGACTTTGAGATTAACTGTCATCCAGAAAAAACTAATGTGGTTGCAAGTGCTCTAAGTAGAAAGTTATTAGCTGTTATGTCACTTAAGTATATTGATCGAAAACATCTTTTGATGGATTTGCATCAATTGGAATTAGAGATTGTGCCTACAGGTTTAATAGAGAAATTAGCAGCTTTTACCTTGCAACTTATAATTTTAGAGAGAATCAAGCAAGGCCAGAATATGGTTACCTATCTGACAAGTTTAAAGACTAAGAGAGAGTCTGGAAAAGAAATGGTTTTCCAGATTTCTAGTGATAGTATCATCAGATACAGAAATAGACTGTATGTGCCAGATGGAATAATTAGAGAGGAGATATCGATGGAAGCTCACACTACTCCCTACCCTGTGCATCCTGGTACGACAAAGATGTATAGGGATTTGAAAATGCATTGGTGACTAGATATGAAGAAGGATGTGATTCAGTTTGTAGAACAATGTCTCATATGCTAGCAAGTTAAGGTTGAACATTAAAAATCAGCTGGTACATTGAAGCCTATACATGTGCCACAATGGAAATGGGAAGATATTGCTATGGATTTAGTGGTTGGGACTTCCTAAGACAAATAAAGGTCATGATGTTATTTGGGTAACTGTGGATAGATATACTAAGTCAGCCCATTTCTTGTCAATTAAAGTAACTTATATCTTAGATCAGTTGGCTCAGTTGTATGTTCAAGAAATCATTAGACTACATCGTATTCCAAAGGTTATCATTTCTGACAGAGGTTCTAGATTTATTTCAAAATTCTAGAAGAGAGTTCAAAAGGCTATGGGTACGAAACTGACATTATGTATAGCTTTTCATCCTCAAACAGATAGACAATCTGAGAGAACTATACAAACTCTTGAGAATATGCTTAGAGCTTGTGTGTTAAATTTTCATGGATCTTAGAGCAAGTACTTGCCAATAATAGAATTTGCCTACAACAATAGTTATCAAGCTTCAATTGAAATGCCTTTATATTAAGTGTTGTATAGAAGAAAATATGATCTCCAATTCACTAGGATGAGATGGGTAAAAGGAAATTTCTAAGGCCAGAATTAGTAAGAGAAACAACTAAAATAATAGAAAAGATTCGTAAATGGTTATTAGCTATTCAGAATAGATAATAACACCATGCTGATCCTAGAAGGAGAGAAGTCATATTTAGTGTTGGGGACAAAGTATTTTTGAAGCTTGCTCCCATGAAAGGAATCATGAGGTTAAGGAAGAAAGGAAAGCCTAGTCTTAGATACATAGGCCCATTTGAGATACTTGACAAAGTTAGAGATGTTACCTATAGACTTGCTTTGCCACCCTTACTGTCGAACGTACACAATATTTTTTCACGTCTCTATGTTAAGAAGATGTATTACAAACCCTTCACATGTTTTGAGTTTTGAGCCGTTAGAATTGAACCAAGATGTGAGTTATGAAGAACAACCAGTGGAGATTTTGGATAAAAAAGAAAAAGAGCTTAGAAATAAGAAGATCTCTTTGGTCAAAGTATTATGGAAGAACCACAAAATAGAAGAGGTCACATAGGAATGACAAGAAGAGATGAAAACTAAGTATCCTTACTTATTTGGATAAGCAAATTTCGAGGACTAAATTAAATAAGGAGGGAAGGATTATGATGCCTAAGATTCTCACATACATAATAAGCCAATAATAAACATGTTCATATTGCATGATAGACATATCAAGTAACTAGTATCAATTTTATGGCAAATTACTCATTCTGATTGTTAAATACTTTTGATCTGTATTATTGTACTAATGTTTGTTGAAGTGCTCCCATGCAATGTAAAGGCTCAGTACCCTCAAAGAGAGAGCTTGGTGTGTGAAAAGAACAAAGAATACATTCATGAATAGTAATACGATATGCAGATGCATTAAAATTATGTTTATTGATAACTTAGTCAAATAGTAGTTTTTCAGTAAACTGTATTTTTCACGCTTTTTCAGAGCCAAATAACTGTGTGTTTAATATGTCAAATAACTTTAATTCAATGTTTATGACTCATTTATAGCATTTTATTTGTTAGTCTAGGTAAGCATGGGGTGGCAGTCATTGTACTGAAGTGTGTTTAATTACACTAAGCTAGCTTATAGCGTAATGTCAGTTTTATGCATTCTAATAATTAGGCATTGATACTATGTTTGAATTATTAATTGGAGTCTAATTGAATTATTTTTATATTTAATAATTGGTTGCGGGGTTAGCTTCTACTAGATTACAATAAGATTGGCCATATGAGATTATAGGTCTAAGTATGACTAGTTTTCACTTTCTAAGATAGGATTCATTAACTTTGTCTATACTTTGGTGTATGGGAGTGACCAGTAATGTGGTGACCATGCTAAGGATATTTTAGAGCTGGAGACATGGAAATTAATATGCAAAATATCCAAAATACCCCTTAAAATTTAAGTTATGCCATTTCTTTGTCATTAAGTATCACTTTTAGACTAAATCTGGTCATTTTCTTTCTCTTTCTCTCCAGCCATGACCTAAACCTCTTCAACACCTTTCTACACTTCTATTAACTCCTTTTAGCATATTCAAGAGTTTTCATGTGATAGAACTTAAGTTGGAGCTCTAGAAAGCAAGATAGATCAAAACTAGTCAAGGTAGTTCCACTAGTCCTTCTTCCTAGGTTTTGTTTTTCTAGTTTAAATTCACCACTTACTCTCACTTAAATAATGGTTCCTTTAGGTTCTTTTGATTTCTAAAATCATTTTAAAGTCATGAGAATCAATTTGGTGGAGGTCGAAGGCAAGAGTTTCAGTAAAAGCTCAAACTAGTCAAGGTGAGCTCTAAGTAGGATTTTGAATTTGTAGATAACTTCTTTTGTATCAGCTCTTAAATCAAAGCTATTATTTGATAAATAATGGTTTTAAGAACCCTTATATATTGTTGAAAATGTATATTTTAAGTAGAGGACTAAAGTTAGACCTAAAGCCCCAAAGTTACTATTTATAGAGTTAAGTATTTTCATGTGTATAGAGTACTATACGAGGTAAGCTGGAGCAGACAGGACCAAGAGGTACCAACAGGGGAATGGGAAAAAAGTGCTCTGCTAGGGTTTCATGTTTTTTGCTTGGGTTCTACTTTTCTTGGAGAATCTTGGCTGTTTTGATCGTTCTTGTCCTTTCTTGGCCATCTCAGGCCATTCTTGGCCATTTCTTGAGTGTTTTCTTGGTTTCTTTAAAATCTTTTGACATGTCCACTCCATTAGATCGCTTTACCTCTTCCTACTTGCTTTCTGGTTATGCTTTTAATGATTATAAGTTGAAATCTCACAAAAATTTCTCTTATAATTCTGATAAGATTTCTCTAGAACCTAACCTGGGGATGGGTACGCATGGTGATAGTTTTGCTACCATGGATGCTCAAATTAATTTAAAAAACCCTAATCTAGGGTTGTTTGTGGTTGATACTGATTCACATATGCAAAGGGATGCAGCGGCAGAATTTTTCCCTTCTGTTCATTCTGAGCAAAAGGGTAACAAGGATGATTCTCCAAAAACGGGTAACAAGAGTAATTTATCATAAAAGGGTAACCTTGGCTCTTCTTTAGATGCGGCTGTTGCTGAACTCAATTTAGGAAACCATGGTTTGGGTAACTTGAATCCGGGAATAGTTGGATTGGGTAATGCTATTCAGCCTAGCCTGGTTAATGATGGATCAGACTGTATTGCTCCCTTTTGGCAGCCTTTGTCTTCTTCGGTTGTTGGGCTGGAAACAATAGCAACAAGTGCTAGGTTGAATTCGGGTGCTTCTTTGATGGCTGCGGACAAGCATAAGAATTTGTCTACTGGTCCTTCTTTTGTTCAGATTTTAAATTCTGGTTATAATGCTTCCAGTGTGAAAGAAGATGATAAAGATTCTTCCAATACCTCTTTCATTGCTCCAGAATCATCCAAGCCCTCTATCAAAGGTAATTTTGTTTGTGTGAAAGTTAATGAACAGGCTTTGAAGACTCGTTTCGAGCTGTGTCAATTTTCGCTTACAGGACGTGTCTTTTTGTTAAAGGGTGATTCCCCTTGGAAACTTCCTGACCTTAAATTTAAATTACAATCAGTTTTGGCATCTTCCACCATCTTGGCATTTAATCTCTCTTGGAAAAGGATTTTTTCATATCCTTTTATCTTCTGAGGAGGAAAAGAATAAAATTTGGGGGATGGGTTCTTTAAATTTAAATCCTGGTGTCCTCGTCTCCGACCAAGGTTTCCTAACTTCAATCCTCATACTCAAGGCTCCACTAATGCTCAGGCTTGGGTTCGCTTCCATGAGTTACCCTGGGTTTATTGGGATAGGCAAATTCTTTCAGATTTGGCTAGAGGAGTCGAGGTTCCTATTAGATTTGATGAGATAATTCTTAAAGGTAAATTCAGTCATTTTGTAAGGATCCTTATTGATATTGACTTATCTCAACTAATTTCAGATTCTTTAATGGTGGAAGTAGGCAATGATTGTCTTTTCGTCCCGTTCATTGCCTTTTCGTACCGTTGGAGTATGAAAGACTACCTACTTTTTGCTCTTCTTGTAAGATTGCCGTTCTTTATCTCGAAAATAAGTTTATAGACTTGATACAATGTCCCAGTTAATCCTGAGGTTCCTGTTAAAAATGCATTTTCGATCCTCAAAAAGGATCTTGGAGAGGAGATTCAGAATCTAGGTGAGCCTTTGATGGGGAAAAAGAAGATATGGGCAGATGATGTAGAGGAAAATTTGGAGGTTGAGGATCAGGCCATTAGGAGAAATAATGATGATGAAATACTCTTCAACGCTGAGGACCAGCATAATAAATCCACGATGCTTGATGTTGAAAGAGACTTGGACCAAGGAAAGGAACAAGGACAATCACAAATTCTGTTAGATCATGGGAATGAGCATACTAACATTTTTTCAGTTGATGATTTAAAAAAAAAAGTGAGATCTCCCTACACAGCCAGTGACTCATGGAAGTGATATTGTTTCATTCTTTTTTTGAGGAATCTAACAATGATAGTCTATATACTAGCGACCTCTCTCCTACTAAGGTCTTTGCCGATAAAGAAGAAGTTTGGCAGGAAGTTCAGTCGAAAAGAAAGAAGAAAGCCCATGCAGCTCAGGTTTCTCGCCCTGTTACACGGGCTTCCAAATCTCACTTTCCATGAAGATTCTTTATTGGAATTGCCGGGGTGTTTCTAATCTGGACACCCGTCGAACATTAAAAGATTTATGTGCCTGGTATAGACCTGATTTCCTTTGTTTAGCGGAACCAATATGTATGTTTGACTCTGTTCCTACTCATTTTAGGAGGGCAATCGGCCTTAATTTAGTGGCTCATAATGTTACCTCACTGCCAACTCTTTAGGTTTTTTGTTCGACTTCTATTTCCAACTTCTAGGTTATTGCTTCTCATCCTCAACATGTTTCTACTTCTTTTATGTTTAATGGTGGTTTATTTTTCGTAAGTTTTATTTATGCAAGCTGTGATTATATTGCTCATCGTGATTTATGGGATTCTTTATACTCTTTGTGTGTGGGTGGTCCTTGGTTGGCTTTGGGAGACTTTAATTCTGTTATGGGAGCCCATGAAACTACTGGTGTGCTCAAGCGCCAATCTTGTGAAGACTTTCGTGCCGGTGTCACTATTTGC
Source organism: Parasponia andersonii (assembly GCA_002914805.1). Taxonomy (NCBI): domain Eukaryota; kingdom Viridiplantae; phylum Streptophyta; class Magnoliopsida; order Rosales; family Cannabaceae; genus Trema; species Trema andersonii. Next base: position 277,701 of record JXTB01000372.1, read on the forward strand.
AATTTGACTGATCTTGATTCACAAGGGCCTTTTTATACTTGGCGGGGCTTTCAAAGGGGAAAGATTGTGATGTCTCACCTTGATAGAGCCTTTTGAAATGTAGAGTATCTTGAACAATGGCAACAAGTTCTTGTATTTGTTTGCCTCGTACTCATTTAGATCATCATCTGTTGTTATTATCTTCATCAAAAGTTCTTTGCACTAGCCCTAGACCTTTCCATTTTCAAGGTAAGTGGCTGTCCTATCCAACTTTCAAAGAGCTTGTTAGTACAGTTTGGTCTCGCCCCTACTTCGGTTCTCCATCTACTCTATTGGCTAAAAAACTTAAGGAACTGAAACAAGAATTGAAAGTATGGAACTGGCAAGTTTTCGGTGATCTTCGGATCAATATTTCCAAAGCTTCCGAAAGGGTCTCCTCTATTCAAAAACATCTAGCAAATGAGGGACTTTCAGATTCCCTCTTGTTTCAGGAAATTGAAGCTCTTACTTCTTTGGACTCTTTGTTGTCTCAGGAAGAAACCTATTTTTGTGAGCAGAGCCGGGTTAAATGGCTTAAAGAAAGGGAGAGGAACTCCTCCTTTTTTCATAATGTGGTCAAACGTCGGCGATCTAAAAAGGTATTAAGACATATGAAGATTGGTGATGATATTATTGATGATGCTAATCTGATTTCCGCTCATATTCAGTCTTTCTATAAAGATTTGTTTATTGAACCCCACCATTATGTAATTGACTACTCGATCATAGTGGGGGTTATTCCGAAACTAGTTTCTTCTTCTGATAATCTTGATCTATGTTGCATCTCTTCTGCTGAGGAAATTAGATCGACTATTTTTCTTACGGACGCTTCTAGTGCACCAGGCCCCGATGGTTACTCTGGGAAATTCTTTCGTCATTGTTGGGACATAGTGGGTACGGATGTTGTTTTGGCTGTATAACAATTTTTTAGAACTGGTTTGCTTGCTCCTAGGCTTAATTCAAATTTTTTAGTGCTGATCCCCAAAGTGGATCATGCTCTCTCTATTGATCAATATCGGCTGATTGTTTTGGGAAATTTTCTCTATAAAGTGGTCACTAAAATTTTAGCTGATCGCCTGGGTCATATTTACTCTAGTATTATTTCTCCGAATCAATTTGGATTTGTTCCAGGCAGAAATATTAGAGACTGTATTGTTGGAGCTTCGAAATGCAACAACTGCTTAGACAAAAACAGTTATAGAGATAATTTTGCAATGAAATTGGACATTACAAAAGCTTTTGATACTTTGAGATGGGATTTTATTAAGGTTGTCTTCTTGTCTTTTGGTTTCGATGTTACTTTCGTGAATTGGGTGGATAATATTTTTCACTCAGCTCGGCTATCCATTTTGATTAATGGAACTCCTCATGGTTATTTTTCATGTTCCCGAGGTGTTCATCAAGGAGATCCTCTTTCCCCTCTCTTATTTGTTTTAGCAGAGGACTATCTTAGTCGCTACTTCATGCAATTAATTAAAAGGGGTGCTCTTATTCCAATGACTTCCACAAGAAAAGAGAAGGCTCCAGTTCATTTTTTATTTGCTGATGATGTTCTCTTGTTTGCTCGCGCTTCAAATTCCAATATTAAAACCATTATCCATGCCCTCCATCATTATGAAACTATTTCAGACCAACAGGTGAATTATAGAAAATCTTTCATTTATTTTGGTTGAGCTGTTCTTGCCAATCGACTTTCTGATTTTTTGCGCACTACTGGTATGAGAAAGGGGGGCACAATGCTTTCTTATCTTGGGGTTTCTCTCTTTGTTGGTACTCCAAAGCGTCGCACCTTTTAGCCGATTCTTGATAAGATCAATGCAAACTTTGAATACTGGAAATGTCTCACTCTCTCTATGGCAGGAAAGGTTAGTTTGATTAATTCTATCATCATGGGTCAGTTGATTTACTCTTTTCAAGTTTATAAATGGCCCATGACCCTTCTGAAAGATCTGATTTCTTCCATTAGAAATTTCCTCTGGTCTGGATCTTCTAAGATTTCTAAGCCGGTCATTGCATCGTGGAGAATGTGTTGTAAGTCTAAAGGTGATGGTGGTTTAGGTCTTCGGGATCCTAGAATTCTTAATGCAGCATTTTCAAAGAAACTTTCTTGGAGCTTAATGACTTCAGATTCATTTGTCTTTCACTTTCTAAGGGGCAGATTCTTTTCTAATGGCTTCTCTCAACGTAGGTTTTGGAAATATTCTATTTGGTGTGGTCTAAGAGATCATATTCAGCCTCTTGTTGATGAATCAATTTGGGCAGTGGGTAGAAATTCTAAAGTCCATTTTTGGATAGGAAATTGATTGGGCTCTCCTTTAACTAGTTTGATTACCTATACTGACAATTTGGAGCCTAGTTTTGATGCAGTTATTAGTGATGTTACATCTGATTTTGATTGGTCTTTTCCTGCTTCTTTTGTCTCCAATTTCCCACAATTTGCAGATGAAATTAGAAATATAGTTATTGGTGATTCTGACACTTTGATTTGGCATCATTCGGTTTCTGGTGCGGTCCCTTGTGCTGATAGTTATAAATCCTTGGCTGGCGTTGCTTCAAAAGAAAGATGGGGTAGTAAGTTCTGGGCTTCTTTTATCCCTCCTTCTCATTCTTTGGTGTTTTAGAGGTGCTCCAGAATAAGCTTCCTACTGGGAAGAATTTGATTCGTAGAGGATTACTTATGCCTTCATGCTGTCGATTTTGTTTTTGTCATGAAGAAGATGTTGATCACCTTTTTTGTACTTGTAAATTTGCCCTTTCTATTTGGGGTGCTGTCTCAATAGCTTTTCAGAGACAAATTTGCTTGGATGGTTCCATAATTGATCTATGGCTAGATGCAATGGAAGCTACTTTCAGTACCCAAGTATCATAGCTATGGCGTTCAGCAATTGTGACTGCTATTTGGGTGATTTGGACGTCACGTAATAAAACGTTGTTTGATAATGAAACTGTCTCTATTAACTCAGCCATTGCTTCAATATGGCGTGCAGTTGTCGAGTCCAATAGGATTGGCTCAGGAACAATGAGAAATACCATGGAGGAGTTACAGATTTTGAAATGTCTTCATGTTCAGATACGGCCTCTAAAGGCACCGAGAGTCTTGGAAGTTCAGTGGCGTGTTTCCCTAGTGGGCTGGTTGAAGGTTAATACAGATGGGGCTGCCTTTGGTTGTCCAGCCTTGGCAGGTTGTGGAGGCATTTTTCGTACCTCTCGAGGCTTTTTTAAAGGAGCTTTCGCTATGCCTCTAGGCAAGGGTTATGCTTTTGAGGCGGAGCTAGCAGGTGCAATTCATGCAATTTCTTATGCATGGGCCTTTGGTTGGAAGCATCTATGGCTTGAGAGTGATTCTTCATATCTGGTTACTCTTTTAAGGGCACGTTCCCCTTCTATTCCTTGGCACTGGAAGCCATCTTGGTTATGCTACATTGACAGGATTTCAAAGATGAATTTTCATGTTTCTTATATCTTTCGGGAAGGTAATCCAGTTGCTGACATCTTGGCTTCTAGAGCGACAAGTATTCAGGCTCCAACCTGGTGGTATAACACTCTTTCTAGTCACGAGGCCTTCTCTAAGGACTGCTCAGGGCGAAGCACTTTTCGTTTTTCTTAGTTGTTCATATTATGTAATACAATGTGCTCTTTTTTTCCTTTCTGCAGTTTCTCCCATTGGGTTTTACGTTGAAAGATTTTTAATGAGGTATTGTAGGGAGGTTAAGATAATGGTTATGTTTCGGCATAGCTATTTGGCTCCTTCCAGGGCTTTTAGTTTTGTTTCTTTTGCTGTCTTTCCCATTTAAGGGGTGTTTCACACTTGGTTACCTTTTGTACCTTTCTTCTTTTTATTTTAATTTTAAGAACTTAGTGGAGGTACGTTTCCTCTAGGTAACATTTAGCAAAAAAAAGTATTTTCGTGTGTATTAGATTATGTTTTCTATATTTGTAATCTGATTTTTTAAACCCGGTGTGTATATTTTATTTGTCCTATTATTTATTACACTCATTTGGTAATTGCTTGTGATGACATACAGGTGTAAAACCCATTTTAAACTTTGGTTCAACCGAAAAAGAGTTTAAGTGTGCTTATGTCATTCTAAGTGATCTTCTTTGATGTATATATGTGGGAGTTAGCTTGTTAATTTTTATTGCAAGTTTAAATCAAGATTTAAGAGATGTGGGAATATCCTAAAAATAGGGCATGTGCTGTCCAAATATTTTTAAAACTAAATAGTACCATTTAGAAGCAAATGGACTAGTTTCTATGAAAGTATGTGCCATTTTAGATCATTTTTGTACTAAAGAACTAGCATTCATGGTTTGATGATTTAATCAGTTTTCAATGCTAGTTATTTGCAATACGTACCTCATATCACTTGTATACTTTCGGTTCATTTTATAATTAGGTTTTTTGATTTTGTGAAAGTTATGATTTCAGTTTCATGTTTGTTTCTTTAAGCGTTTTACATTATAGTGATCATTCTAGTAATAAAATTGATATTAGGTCTTTCACACACCTTGCCGCAGAAGATACTGACCATATTCACTAGCTTTTCTATCAGACACAAGGTAAGTAAAGATTTATTTTAACGGCATCACCAGAACATTAGTAGATACAAGATGTTTTTCTACATGCTTATGTGTATTATTTCATGTCATGATCATTTAAGCACGATTTCAAAGAAGTGACATAAGTATGACATGGTCATTTAAGCACGATTTCAAAGAAGTGAAGTTTCCACGCATTCAATTTCAAGTAGTATGATTGTACTGATTTTATGAGATATATTTTAAGTGTATTGTTTAGTTTGTCTGTGTTAGGTAGGTATGGTTTGCACATCCATCCTTCCTGCATAGGAGAGCATGACTTACCGACTGTTAGGACTAAATATTGTACTATAAGTTATGTGAAATGCATTACCTAGTCGGTCTGCATTAGGTAGGTATAGTTCGTATTGGCCATATGTTTCCTTCCTGTATAGGTGGACATGGCCTACCGACTACCGCAGCTTTGTAGTGTACTCAAGGGCCCTATAAAGAAACATATTCTAAGAAAAGTTTATCAATATGAAAAGTTATGAAAGAAAGAGTACGATAGGAATTTCAATAAAGTTTATGCATAAAATACATTCATGAGCATGCATGTTCTTTACTTATTGGGTATTAGCTCATTTAGTTTCTATGATGTAGGCGAGGAGACCTATAATGTATAGAGTTCCTAGTTGACTAGCATGCTTTTTTATTACTATGATCATACATATATAGATGAGCTTCACTTGTGGGTGATGTTTTTCTTTGTATTTTGATATTTTGTGGTGTTGTAAATGTTACTACTGATGGCAAGATAAATTGATAAGGATCTTTTAGTTGTACATTTTGTAAAGACACTTTTAGAAAAAAATGCCACTCAACTTCTTTAGTTTTATGTTTGAAAAGTTTAAATTGGCACATTTTTTTTGAACAAAACCGAAGTTTATAGTATATAAAAGAATAATACTTCCTAGTTTAATCTGTATAGTTATATAGATAAGCTAGGGAGTATTACACAATTTGTGGCTCTTCATTTGATAAAGCATTGTGTGACCTTAGGGTAAGTATTAATTTGATTCCTCTCTCTATATTAAAAAAGCTGGGACTTAGAGAAGTCAAGCCAACCACCATCACATTACAACTAGTAGATGGACCCTTCACCTATCTTCATGGAGTCATTGAAGACATGTTGGTAAAGGTCGATAAATTTATTTTTCCAGCTGATTTTATGGTTTTAGATATGGATGAAAACCATGACATGCCTCTAATCCTTGGGAGACCTTTCTTGACTACAACTAGAGCTTTGATTAATGTATCTAAAGGGGAGTTATCTTTAAGAGTGAATGAAGATATAGTCAAGTTCAACATTAATCACTCGAACAAGGTTTCTGAGGAGCAAATTCATGTAATTGAGTTGATATAATTAGAAGACATGTTAAAGAAGCTCCAATGGATGAGAGATGTTACAATGACCAGAAAATTGAGAAGTGTGGGTTAGTTCCAGGGTAACAAGTATGACTTTGGAGGATTTGGTTGAACTTATTATCATCCAAGTTGAAGCCAAAATGGTCAAGGCCCTTCATTATTGAGAAAGTGTTTCCATTCAGAATGGTGGACATAAAAAGAAAAGATGGACATATGTTCTCGGTCTATGAACAACAATTGAAGCTTTATGATAGAGGAGAAGGAAAGAATGAGAGGGAGCTCTCTCTTGAAGAGCCGATTTGAGGAAGTTGAAGAATGTTAGGCTGAGGATGTTAAACTAAGCACTACAAGGGAGGTAGCCCAAGTTTTTAATTTTTCATTGTTTGTATTTTGTTTTTGTAGTTTGATGAATTGAAAATGTTAAGTTTGGGGGGATTTTTCATGATTTGTAGCAATTAGTATTGGTTGGAATGTACAACAATAAATTCATACACTCCCATGCAAGTGCACACGATCACAAGTAGTATAGATTTAGGAGTTAGAGTGTCAAACTCATGAGGATTGATTACAAAGTATAAGCTAAGTATTAAAATTGGTCAATCCAAACTTTATCCAAACAACTAAAATATAGATATTAAAGAAATAAAATAAAAAAACTATACTATCATGCAAAATAAATAAAAGTAAGCAATAAGAAAAAAGTCTAGGTTTACTAATTCCCCATCCATTCTCTTGTTATATTATTTCACATTTTCTCTCTTAAATTAATTAATCTAACTAGAATTGTCAACTGAGAATTCGAATATATTCACAAACTCCTTCTAAGACATAAGTAAAAATAGCTAGATAAGCTAATTGTTGGTTGGAATATGCAACTGTAAATTATACTCACACACTCCCATGCAAGTGCATACGGTCACAAGTAATATAGATTTAGGAGTTAGAGTGTCGAACCTACAAGGATTAATTACTAAGTCTAAGCTAAGTATTAAAATTGGTCAATCCTTACTTTATCCAAACAACTGAAATATAGTTTTTAGAGAAATAAAATAAAGCAACTAAACTAGCATACAAAATGAATAAAAGATAGACAATTAGAAAAATATCTAGGTTTACTAATTCCCCAACCATCCTTTAAATACACAATTTCCTAATTTTCATCTTACAATAATTAATCCACTAGAGTTATCAATAAAGGATTCTAATGTATTCACAAACTCTTTCTCAAGATATAAATGAAAATATCTAGACAACCTAATATGTTACTCCTAATAAATGGACTAGATTCAGTAAGTTTATTAATTTTTACACAAAAGTTGCACAAGTCACAAGGGCATATTCCTATCCTATGCAAACTTACCCGAAACTAGGTAATCTTATGTTGGTTTTGCTGGTGTTAGCTGGAATAAATTTCTGGAAAATATTTTGATAAAATCATTTTCAAGAACACCATAGTTTTATAAAATCAAGAAACGTAGCGGAATTGATCGTTTAAAATATTTCTTTTTACAAAACATTTCGGATCATGATCTAACATAAATTAACTCTTGATCTAGACAAGAACAATACCTGGATTCGCTCCACAACCTTCTTGTCTTCTCGTCTATTCTCGAAAGCCATTTGATTGATCCAGTGGGTGGTCATCTTCTTGATTTCCAACAAAGAGATCTGCAGATGAACAAGAAGATAATCTCCTCAGACCGATTTCTCTGGGATGGCCGAAACACCAAGGACAATGAATCCCTAGTGGTTGCTGATTTTCTCTGCTCTTTATCTCTCTGTTTTTCGTGTGAAACTCATTTCTCAAGGAGGTGTTTCACGTGTAACATTATATATGGTTGCTAGAGAACTTTTCTCTTGACTATAGAGAGATTAGTAAACCCTAATGAGCTTATTGGGCTTATTGGGCTCAACTGATCATCAAATAACTATTAGGCTTTAATTTGAGCTAGACAGGGGACCAGATGGATCCATAAAGCCTAAGCTCCAATGAACCATATACTTACTATCATAATTAACTCTTAATTATGATTGGGCCTTGTCCATTAATATTGGGGCACACTATTAGAGGCCCAATATTGAACTCTTGGACTAAATATCATTTGTTTTCTGTGAAGCTTATTAACAATTAATTAGCTTAATCCATTTAGCATATACTATACCTGTAGACATACCCTCAATGCAATGCCGTACTAGTAGGGTGAAATTACCGTATTACCCTTCTAGTACATATTTACCTTTGAGTTGCCATTTTTTATCTAATGGATAATAGTTGACTATAGTGTTTGTATCTGCTTATACCAACACAGTCAAATTCACATAGTTAATACCGGGGCCCTAGTTTATATTATCCAAGTACTGGAAAAAACTCAAAGTGACATCATATGTATGGTGTGCGTCATGAAAAACATTCTACCATAAATCGGAACTAGTCCTTTAGTAACTCGAAAAGACAAAACACATGAAAGTAAGTTCGTTAATCACTAGGATTAAGGTCTTTTACAATAGTACTAGATTAGTAAAATTAGAAATTTGAGTTACGGCACTTAACCTCAAATTCTAATTCACTAAGTCCTGTTCGATGCTGTTATAACTTTCTTATAACACACTAGTGTTTCTATCCGAAGACTCACTTCGATAATTAGAGACTTTGTTAATTAAATAGACAACACTACATTCTATGGCATAGTAAAGTATTCCATCTTCAATATGCAGAACGCGAACAATTTAATTTAGACATAATGAAATAAAGAATATAATGTCTCCCACATATGAACTCATCATACGAATAATTCTTTATTACTCATTTTTATGTCTTGGAATCTTTTAGATGTTTGTATAAGATAAACATACACATCACATGTATATCAATGGGATATAAATAAAATAGAAATTCATAACATGGAATTTATTAATAACAAATAGATACTAAATAATCCCATAATTATTGTTTATAATGTCTAAATAATAAACTACTTTATAGGACATTATTCCAACATTGACATCTGTCGCATCTTGAAACAAAGAAATGAGTGTCCTTGAATAGTGATGGCCAATAGAATCCAAATTGTAACACCTTAGCAGCTATTTTTTCTCCTCCAAAAAGACCGTTGTTTAATAACTCTATCTCCTCCTTTCTCACACACCACCTAATAATATGGTTAGCATATTGTTTAAATAAAAATGGTTTGTCCCAGAAAGAGTACCTAACATCGTGCAAGAACTTCTTCTTTTAGTGATGGATGAGGCCAGGAGGCACTTTTTTGCACACAAGGTAGTTCACATAGTCAGCATACCTTAGTATGTTATTGTCTAGCACAAAGAGCTACTCATTAGGAAAGGTTTCATTGATCAACAACTTAACATCTTCATTTTTCTCCTCCTCTAGTCTAGAGAGATAATTAGCTATTTGATTCTCTATTCGCTTTCTATCTTTAACCTCTAAGTCAAACCCTTGCAGCAAAAAAACCTAACGAATCAAATGAGGCTTTGCATCATTCTTAGCAATAAGTATTTGATTGTTGCATGATCTTTATGTACAATCACCTTCGTACCAATCAAATAAGATCTGAATTTGTCAAATGCAAACACCATAACAAATGGCTCCTTCTCTATTATTGTGTAATTGGACTGAGCTTGGTTGAGAGTTTTGCCAGTATAATATATGGCATGAAACAACTTGTCTTTTCACTATCCCAAAACAGCGCCAACTATGTAGGCTCTAGCATCACACATTAACTCAAAAGGCAAAGTCCAGTGATACGAACCCCGCCAATGATGTGACGAAACCCATTACCAAATCTGG
>JXTB01000372.1:292435-304398 GCA_002914805.1 Parasponia andersonii
TGCATGGATGTAAGTGAAATGGAAACTATATAGGGAATCATGCCAAGGCCTAAGGGTCAAACTAGTGAGCGAAGGGATGATAAGATAAGTGCTACTAAAAATGAGATCAAAAAGGATGTTGTTATAGGAAGGTTGACAAAGTTGGTTGAGACACAAGCAAGATAGTTAGAAAGGCTTATAGAAAGGGAGGAAAGGCATGGAGATCAAGCACTACCATAGGCCATAGTTAGACAAGAAAATTATGAACCCGCTTGTGAGAGGTTTAGAAAGAATAAATCTCCAGTTTTCAAGGGTGAAACTGATCCACTGCTAGCAGAAGAGTGGGTTAGGAGTATTGAGGGTATTTTCGATTACATTAGGATCCCTGATGAGGAAAAAGTGTCATATGCCACTTTTATGTTCCAGATGGATGCTAGACACTGGTGGATTCTATGAAGTCCATCACTGATACTACTATGCTTACTTAGGAGCAGTTTGAGGAAATATTCTATAGAAAATATTTCAACAATGCACATAGAATGATGAAGGCTGCTGAGTTTGTTAATCTAAAATAGGGAGGTATGTCCTTTAGTGACTACATAATGAAATTTGAAGAGTTATCCCGATTTGTTCCACACATGGTGAGTTTAAATGAGCTAAAAGTAAACCAGTTCCTTCAAGGTCTCAAGGCAGAAATTTATAGGGATGTTAAAATATCTGCTCATAAAGATATGCCATATGCTGAGGTGGCAGACAAAGCTCTTCAAGCAGAAGAGGCCGAGCTAAGGGTTATAAGAGCTCAAGAAATTCACAAGAATATTAATATGGCAAGGAGAAACACAACCTTTGAAGGAAGATCTCAACCAGGGGCTAGTGAAAATAAAAGAAAGTGCCAACAGAATCAAAGAGAAAGACAAGAGCCACAGAAATGCCAAGCAACAGGCCAACAGACACAATCAACTACTACTCAGAGGACTATTTGTCCTAAATGTGGGCAGACTCAATGTGGAGAGTGTTTAATGGGTTCTGGTGCTTGCTTCTTGTGTGTAAAATCTGGACACTATGCAAAAAAATTGTCCGAATACTACAGATGAGCAGAAGAAAGTCCCAGCTCGTGTGTATACAATGACCAAAGAAGATGCCGAGGTGAACCTATCTGTTGTAGCAGGTGAGATTCTTATCTTTGGTATTCCTATTCATGCATTAATAGAATCAGGGGCTACACATTCATTTGCATCACCTGCATTTGTGAGGAAATTCGGCAAAACACCAGAGTACTTGAATTTCAAATATTGTGTAACCATTCCATCAGGAGAAGTTTTATGTTCTGATCAAGTTTTCAAGGCAGGTCCAATCCAAATAGCTGGTAAAGACTTTTGTGTAGATTTGATAGTATTGGATATGCAAGATTTTGAAGTTATCTTAAGTATAGATTGGTTATCAAAATACCATGCTACTATTTATTGCTATTTGAAGAGGGTAGTGTTTCAGCCACCAAGTACAGAGAAGTTCACTTTTGTTGGTACTAGTAGAAACTCGATAATTCCAATAATCTCCTCAATAAAAGCAAGGAAGTTACTAGAAAATGGATGCATGGGTTACTTGGCCAACATAGTGGATACTAGAGAAGAGTTAAAAGTGAATCCTGAGGAAGTGCCGATAGTTAGTGAATTTCTTGATGTATTTCCTAAAGATTTGTCTGGGATACCACTTGATAGAGAGATAGAGTTTGTTATTGACTTATTGCCCGGTATGGCTCCTATTTCAAAAGCACCTTATAGATGGCTCTAGCAGAGTTAAAGGAACTGAAAGTATAGTTACATGATTTATTAGAAAAAAGTTTTATTCGCCCAAGCTTTTTCACCATGGGGTACTCCAATTTTGTTTGTAAAGAAGAAAGATGGAACTATGAGGCTTTGCAGTAATTATAAGGAGTTGAATAAGGTCACAATCAAAAACAAGTATTCGCTTCCCAGAATTAATGATCTGTTTGATCAACTGCAAGGAGCTTCTGTGTTTTCAAAGATTGACTTAAGATTAGGATACTATCAGTTAAAAGTTAAGGAGGAAGCTATTCCAAAAACAGCTTTCAAAACCAGATATAGACACTATGAGTTTTTAGTAATGCCCTTTGGATTGACTAATGCCCCAGCTGCTTTCATGGACATGATGAATCGAGTGTTTAAGGATTTCCTAGATAAATTCATTATAGTTTTCATCGATGATATTTTGATTTACTCGCTCAAGAGATGAGCATATGAAACATTTTAGGACCGTGTTGAGAATTCTTAGGGAAAAGTAGTTGTATGCAAAGTTTAAGAAGTGCGAATTCTGGTTAGAGTAAGTTATCTTCCTTGGTCATGTGGTTTCTAGAAATGGTATTTCTATGGATCAAACGAAAGTTAAAGCTGTGAGTAATTGGCCAAGACCAACAAATGTTTATGAGATTCGTAGCTTCTTGGGATTAGCTGGTTATTATAGACATTTTGTTGAAGGTGTCTCAAAGCTAGCTTCTCCATTGACTCATTTAACAAGGAAGAATTTGAAGTTTCACTGGAACAAAAATTGTTAAAGGAGTTTTGAGGAATTAAAGCATCGTTTGATAATAGCCCCTATACTTTCAATACCATCCGGATCAGGAGGATTTGTTGTTTGTAGTGATGCCTCAAAGAATGGTCTAGGATGTGTTCTGATGCAAAATGGCAAAGTCATTGCTTATGCCTCTAGGAAATTGAAGGAATATGAAAAGAAGTATCTCACTCATGATTTAGAGCTAGCAGCAGTTGTCTTTGCACTGAAAATTTGGAGACACTATCTCTATGGGGAGAAGTGTGAGATCTACATAGATCACAAGAGTCTAAAGTACTTCTTTACACAAAAAGAAATGAATATGAGACAAAGAAGATGGCTTGAACTAGTGAAAGATTATGACTGTGAGATTAACTATCATCCAGGAAAAGACAATGTGGTTGCTGATGCTCTAAGTAGGAAATCATTGGCTACTATGACTATTAAGCATGTTGATATGAAACATCTTTTAATGGATTTACATAAGTTAGAGTTAGAGATTGTGCCTATAGGTTTAACAGAAAGATTGGCAGCTCTTACTCTTCAACCAATAATTTTAGAGAAAATCAAACAAGGCCAGAATACAGATCCCTATATGATGAATTTAAAGAGTAAAATAGAATCTGGAAAGGAGATGGCCATCCAGATTTCTGGTGATGGTGTAATCAGATATGGAAATAGATTGTGTGTACCTAGTAGAATTGTTAGGAAGGAGATATTGACGGAAGCTCATACCACTCCCTACTCTGTGCATCTTGGTACTACAAAGATGTATAGAGACTTAAAGATGTATTACTGGTGGCCTAGTATGAAGAAAGATGTGGTTGAGTTTGTAGAGCAGTGTCTCACGTGCCAGCAAGTCAAAGCTGAACATTAAAGACATGCTGGGAAATTAAAGCCTTTGAACATACCTCAATGTAAATGGGAAGAGATTGCTATAGATCTTGTTGTTGGACTTCCTAAGACAACTAAGGGACATGATGCTATTTGGGTGATTGTGGATAGATATACCAAATCAACTCATTTCCTTCATGTTAGAATAATCTATAACTTGGACCAGTTTGCTCGGTTATATGTTCAGGAGATTGTGAGACTATATGGTATTCCAAAAGTTATCATTTCTGACCGAGATTCTAGATTTACTTCAAAATTTTGGAGGAGTGTTCAAGAGGCAATGGGTACAAAATTGGCATTTAGTACAACTTTTCATCCTTAAACTGATTTGCAATCAGAGAGAACCATACAGACCATTGAAGACATGCTCAGAGCTTGTGTGTTGGATTTCCATGGATCTTAGAGCAAATACCTGCCACTTATAGAATTTGCTTACAATAACAGTTATCAAGCTTCCATTGAAATGCCCCCATATGAAGCATTGTACAGAAGAAAGTGCAGATCTCTTATTCATTGGGATAAGATGGGGGAGAAAAAATTTCTGGGTCCAGAATTAATAAGAGAGATAAATGAGGCAGCAGAATAGATTTGAAAAGGATACTAGCTGCTCAAAGTAGACAGAAACATTATTCAGATCCTCAAAGAAGAAAACTAGAATTTAACGTTGGAGATAAAGTGTTCTTGAAGGTTGCTCCCATGAAAGGAATCATGAGGTTTGGGAAGAAAGGAAAGCTAAGTCCCAGATATGTAGGTCCTTTTGAGATACTTGACAAAGTTAGAGATGTTGCCTATAAACTCGCTTTACCGCCATCATTGTCGAATATACACAATATATTTCATGTCTCTATGTTAAGAAAGTATATTTCAAATACTTCACATGTTTTGAATTTTGAGCAGTTAGAGCTAAATCAAGACGTGAGTTACAAGGAACATCTAGTGAAGTTTTTGGATACAAAAGAAAAAGAACTTAGAAACAAGAATATTCTTTTGGTCAAAGTATTGTGGAAGAACCATGAAGTGGACAAAGGCCATATAGGAAATAGAGAAAGAGATGAAAACTAAGTATCCACACATATTTGGGTAAGTAAATTTCGAGGACGAAATTTTATAAGGAGGGGAGAATTGTGGTGCCCAAGATTCTCACATGCATACTAAGCCAATAATAAATTTGTTCTAATTACATATTAAGCATCTAGAAGTCGTTAATACTAGTTTTATAGTAATATGCTCATTCATTATGTTATGTGCATTTATATACATGTTATTACACTAATGATTATCGAAGTGTCCCAATGCAGTGTAAAGGTTCAATACCTTCAGAAAGAGAGCTTAGTGTGCTAAAAGAGCAAAGAATATAATTATGAAAGCAATACTATGTGCACATGCATTAAGATCATACTTGTTGATAACTTGGTCAAATAGTAGTTTTTTTGGTAAAATGTAATTTTCACGCATTTTGGAACCAAATTCATGGTATATTTAACATATCAAATAGGCTTGATTCAATGTCTTGGACTCATTTATAGCATTTTATTTGTCGGCTCCAAGTAAGCACGAGGTGGCATTTAGGACACTAATTCGTATTTAGTTGCACTAAGCTAGCTTAGATTAAGCTTAATCACGTAATGTCGTTTTTGTGCATTCTAATAATTGAGTGCTAATTCTATGTTTAAATTGTTAATTGGAGTCTAATTGACTTTTTTTTAATGTTAAATGATTGGTTAAGGGGCTAGGTTCCACCAAATTACAATAAGGTTGGCCATATAGGATCATAAGTCAAAGTATGACTAGTTTTCACTTTCTAAGGTAGGATTCACCAACTTTGGCTACACTTGGGTGTATAGGAGTGACCAGCAACGTGGTGACTATGCTAAGGATTTTCTAGAGCTGGACACATAAAAAGTGATGTGGAAAATACCCAAAATACCCCTTAGAATTTAAGTTATATCTTTTCTTAGCCATTAAGTGTTGATTTTGGGTCAAATCTGGTCATTTGCTTTCCCTTTCTCTCCAGCCATGACCTAAAACTCTCCAATACTTTTTTTGACTTCTCTCAACTTCTCTCAAACATTTCAAAGGGTTCCAAGTGGTAGAACTCAAATTGGAGCCTTAGAAAGCAAGATACACTAAAACTAGTCAAGGTAATTCTATTAAGTTCTTCTTTCTAGGTGTTGTCCTTTAATTTCAATTCTCTGTGTGTTCCTACTTAAATAATGGTTTCTTTAGGTCTTCTTAGGTCCAAAAATCTATTTCTAAGCTTTAGGAATTAGTTTGGTGGAGATAGAAGGCAAGAAGTCTAGCAAAGACTCAAACTAGTCAAGGTGAGGTTTATGTAGGATTTTGAATTTGTAGTTCATTTATTTGTTTCAGCACTTAAACCAAAGCTATTATTTGATGAATAATAGTCCTAGTAACCCTTATATATTTCTGGAAATATAGAATTTAAGTGGGGAATTCAGGTTACACCTAGAGCCTCAAATTTGCTAATTGTGTATTCAAGTGTTTCCGTGGGTGTATTAAGCTTTCTATACTTGTAATCTGATTTCCTCAACTTGCAATGGATATGTCATGGATTCTATTATTTATTCCATTAATTTAGCTGCTGTCAGTAGCTATATGCAAGTGCACAAATTGTTTTAAACTTGTCTAAACCGAAAAAGATTTGAAATGTGCTTCTATGTTATCCTAGGTGTTTCTTTTGATTTGTATATGTGGGAATTGGTTTGTTGATTGCTATTGTAGGTCTTTAACCATGATTTTAATCATGTGGAGATGTCCTAAAAATAGGGGAGGTTTTGTCCAAATATTTTAAAACCGAATGGTACCATTTAGAAGCAAATGGACTAGTTTTACAAAATTATGTGCCATTTTGGATCATTTTTGTGCTAATGAACTAGCATTCATATTTTACTACTTTTGAATAGTTTTTCGATGCTAGATATTGACTGCAAAGTACCTTAAGTGATTTATACACTCCTGAGTCATTTTAAGATTAAGTTTCCTAAATTGGTGAAAGTTCTGATTTTGGTCTTGTCTAAGTATCTTAATGCATTCTTTTTGTAAAATGTGCATCTTGAATAAGAGTAATTTATGACAGATGATTAGCATGCCAATCTCTAGAGGATATTGACTTTTTTCACTATCAATTCCTATTCAAGACACGAGGTAAGTAAAGACTTACAACTGCATCACAAGAACTATATGGAATATGTATTTATGCGAAACTTACTTATTCCTGAAAGTTATGAAATGGTATGTGCATGGCATGTTTTGCATGAGACTTTTGTTATAAGAGTATTTGAAAGTGAGTACCATTGTACCAATTTTATAAGATAAGTTTTAATGGCAATTGTTAGTTTGTCGGAGCTGGATAGATAAATCTATTGATGTAGACTCTCCCGTTGAGGCGGGATTTGTGGATCTTATAATGTGTCTCGTTGAAGTGGGATAATATTAGCGCGGTGTGGGATGCCCCTTTGATGAGGGAAGGAGTTTTTAAAAAAAAACCTCACACAACGGTCGCACCTTATTTTTACTCTTAGCCAGAGTTTCCGCCCAATGTTATCACGGCCTATTGACTTACGAGACAAGCAATGTGCTAAGGGGCCCAACTAAGAATAATTTTTAAGGAAAATGCATGGACTCAAATGTTTAAGAAAGAAAAGGGTACAGTGGGAACTTTATGAGATTTTAAAGCATTCATAAGCATGCATAGATTTTACTTACTGAGCTTTAGCTCATTTTAGTCTTCTGATGCAGATGAGGAGGCACATTTTGGTATTGACAAACTGGTTGTCTGGTTTGTCTTTTGTCGCCATGATCATACAGATGTAGATGAGCTTGACCTGTGGGCAACAATTTTGTTTTGAGATATTTTGATGTAATGTAAATACTACTACTGATGGCAAATTAGACGGATGAAAATCTCTTTTGATTGTACATTTTGTGAAGACACTTTTAACAAGAAATTTCATGCAGTTGCTTTTGTCCTAAAGTTTTGGAAAGTTCAAATTTTGCCCATTTTTTTTACAAAAGAAAATGTTTAAGAAAGAATAATATTTCATAGTTTGACTGTATATGATAATATGGTTAAACTAGGGGGTGTTACAGAAATGCCATTTTATGGCACAAGAGGGAGTTGTACTTAGTCACAAGATCTCCAAAAAAGGTATTTAAGTTGACAAAGCCAAGTTGGAGACTATTGAGAAGCTTCCCCGTATGGTCAATGTCAAGGGAATTTGAAGTTTCTTTGTCCATGCAAGATTCATCAAGGACTCTCCAAAATCACAAAACCATTGTGCACACTACTTGAGAAGGATGAGGTATTCAAATCTGATAATGCTTGCTTACATGCTTTTAAAAACTTGAAACTAAAACTTGTGATAGCTCCCATCATTATGGCACCAGATTGGATGATGAGGACATCATGGTGGTCAAGACTCGTGGTACAGTACAAGTTCCTGTTGGTCCAGTGATGAGGGCTCGAGCTAAAAGATTCAAAGAAGAGCTGAATAACTTAGTCCGGAGAGTTCTACAACAAGAAGAAAGTGTGTTCACTACTGACGGTGAACAAGGGTTGGTTTTGCTCATCCAAGACGATCTGGGAGAGAACTAATCAGCCATACACGTCCATTGAGTCATTGCATGTCTAATCCATCATACACGTGCAAAGGGGAATTATAATTTGATGTAGACGTGTTTTCTTTGTAATTTATCTTTAATTTTTGTGTTTTAATTTCTAAGTGTTTCTAGGGTTACTTTAGGCTTGTTTCTTCTTTCTCTTCATTAAGGATAGATTAGTAATTTTGCAATCAAAACCCTAGAAGGGTAGTCCGACTATATATGTGCCGCCTACAACATTATGTTGCAGATTTTGGATATTAATGAAAAGATAGAGAGTTTTCTTCTTGAGTTCTTGAAGGGACTTTTCTGAACTCATCAAGGGCTTCCTTGTGGCATTCAATCCGACTTATCAAACAGATTCTCCATCCCGTTTGTGGTGTCTTCACCATACCAAGGTTCTTGCTTTGCTAAGCAACGGGTTGCGGTTTTCCATCAAACTTGAAAGATCTTGGGGTTATGTTTCCAGATTTGGTAACGGGTTTCGTCACATCGTTGGCGGGGTTCGTATCAGTTGGTATCAGAGCCTAGGCTCATCAGGTTTGAATATGTTTGAATCCATTACAGTTTAAAAAAAAAAAACAGAATCGTAATCTTTGCTTTCTAAGTTTTCCAGATCTGTTGTTATTGGTTTCTAGTTACCTGTTGTCCTTAAGTTCCGATTCTCTTTTGCTCTTTGCACGTTTCTGCAACTTCAAAGGAAAGAAAAGGAAGAGAGTGATGGCGAGGGAGTGTGGCGAGTTCCTTTTCCATATCAATCAAACTCCTTTTTGCTGATTTCTATCATGTCTAAAAATAAAGAGAAAAGCACAAACGAAGAGGTTCAACAACAAGCTGTTCTGAACCTACAAATGCAAGCTTTAATGGGAGAAATGAGGCGGATGATGAGGGCGGAATTAGAACAAATACATGAAAGATTAGATAGGGTAGAAGAGGGAGGAACACAATGGAGGTAGCCCCCGAGGAGGGATAGGGTGCGCCAAAGAGAAGTTGAGGAGGTGGATAAAGATGAAAGAGAAGATGTAGAAGAAGAATATGATAGGATGTCAGCGGGCAGGCATAGGAGATATGGCAGGGATAGAGAAAGTTGGAAACTATCCGTCTAATAACTACCTTAATTCGGCCTAAATTAAAGGGTATCAATATGAGTTTATTCCCTTAATTTTCAGCCTATTAAATGCCACTAAACAAATAGAAAAAAATAAGTAAATCGTTTTGGGTAACTACCAATTGGCACCTAAAATAACGAAAATAGGAATCTAAACTATGACTTGGTGTCCAGGTCTTTACAAATCAGATTTCTATGCGCCAATTTACTTTCTTGCACTTGAATTAAGCTTGTTACGGGCTTAGAAATCCGTTCATCTCCATTAATGGGCCTCAACGTGCATGCCTGAGCCCAATGTCTTGAATCAGCCCACTTAATGCATTTTTGAATCTCTTTACACGTGCTCTTGTAAGTGGACCAATGGGAACTTGAATAGGATCCGCACTCCATGCATTCGTGCTTGTCATGTTCTCATCATTCCCCTCCGCTTGAAAAGGATTTGTCCTCAAATCAAGTTCATCACCTACAACAAAAGGACTCAAATCAGAAACATTGAAAGTTGCACTGACATTATACTCACCAGGCAAGTCAAGCTTCTATGGTCTGTCGTTGATCCGTTCTAAAACTTGGAAAGGCCCATCTCCTCTAGGTTGCAGCTTGGATTTCCTTTGAGTAAGAAATCGCTCCTTTCGCATGTGCAACCAAACCCAGTCACCCGGTTCAAAGACCACTTGTTGTCGGCCTTTATTTGCTTGCTTGGCTTATTGCTCCGTTCGTCGTTCGATGTTGACCTTTGCTTTCTCATGAATCTGCTTTACAAGTTCAAATTTTCTTTTCCCATCTAAATTCACACGCTCAGACAAAGCTAATTGTGATAAATCCAAAGGAGTTAAAAGATTAAAATCATAAACAATTTCAAATTGTGAAAATTTAGTAGCAGAATGAACAGAACGATTATAAGCAAATTCAACATGCGGTAAACACTCCTCCTAAGTTTTGATAGTCTTTTTAATAATAGCCCTCAGCAAAGTAGAAAAAGTCCTATTCACTACTTTAGTTTGACCATTGGTTTGAGGATGACAAGTAGTTGAAAACAACAACTTAGTTCCTAACTTAGCCCGTAAAGTCTTCCAGAAGTAACTCAAGAACTTAGCATCTCTATCAAAAACAATTGTTCTAGGCATGCCATGCAATCTTACAATCTCTCTAAAGAACAAATCAGCAACATGGGATGTAAAAACCCATTTTTTAAAGGGGCAAAATGGTCTTTTGACCAGATTTAAAATAAAACAGATTATATATACATATACATTTCTCTCTCTCCCCTTTCGTCCCCTCTCTGCATCTCACTCTCTCTCTCTGTTCCTCACTCGGCCTAAGCCCGCCGAAAGAAGCCACGCCGCCGCCCCGCCATCGTCCGGCCAGACGTCCAGCCGGCGTTGACTCGCCATGTTGCCACGAAGCTCCGCCGCCCCTCGCCGCTGCCCGGTTCGCCGGAAAACTCCATTAAAGCCGTTTTGACCCATTTCAGATTTTTGCCCGCCGGTGAAGATTCTGGCCACCATTCGGCCTCCAACCGGTCCCGTTGGATTCGTATCATCGCAAGGATCATCAAGGTATATATATCTCAACTCCATTTTGTCCGGATTGAAAGTTGCCATTTTTGGGTATTTTGAGTTTTTGAATTTTAGTTTTCAATCCGGCCATTGGATTGTGTTTTTGACTGCATTTTTTGAATGTATTTGGAAAATGGAGAAGTTTGATATATATATTGTGTGGTTTGGTGATCGGCACGAAAATCGAGATCAGACGGTCGAGATTTTGTCTCGTTTTGCGTGCCACCGATTCGGTGTGGGCCCGGACCCGAATTGGACAAGTTATATGTCTAACCTAGCTAATTTGGGTGCTAGGAATTCAGTGAAGAGGTCCGTTTGTGGAATTGAAGCTCCGGTGAGAAGTTGATTTTTCACAAGAGGACGATCGAGGGCTTGGAATTGGTTCCCGACCCTCTGGGCGATCGTCAACAACACCTTGAAGACTCAATATTGTGGTATTGCTATTCCGGTGAGGTAGGGGTTTAGTTACCTTTGTTTTATACCATTTTTGAGTTAAAACTTATTTTCTGCAGTATATAAGAACAAGTGTGTTTTTAATGATTTGAATTATATGTGATGGAATCTGGTTATATGATATATACTGTACTGCTTTGGGAGTTTGCTGTGTGCAGGTTATTTTGAGTATATCAAAAATAGGGCCGTTATGCCGCCCGTTTTTCTTTAAAATCCTATTATGCATGTTTTACTGAAAAACCAGAGTACAGTAGTTTTTACTCTTCAGTTCTGTATTGCACGTGTCATAGGATCAGACATGAGCACTGTGTTAGCATCGTGGGTTTTACAGTGTGGCGCTGCATGCCCTACCGTCGGTGAAAGTCCGTAAACTCACGCGAGATCTTGTTACTTCTGATTACCTCCCCATTTGGCAGGTGTAGGCAATTCGGTTGCCCCTCCAGGTTTGGTAGGCGACACATGGGTGTCCCCTCCGGGTATGGGCTTAGGTATCAGGCAAGCTGTTAGGTACACTTAGTGCAATCATCCTGGATTTCCACAGATGAGTGCTTATGGGTATAGGTGGATTTGTGTCATGTGCATATGGATTGATGGTTTTGATTACACTATTTTATATATTTTGGCTCCCGGTTTGGATTGTATATATATATGCGTGTGTATGTTTCGGATTTAAACTAACCATGCAGGAGTTTTCCATCACTGAACTATTTTTCTTCGAGGTAACTATTTTCCTACTAGGCATTGTATGCTCACCCCCTACCTTCCTCCTCAGGTGGTGTCCAGTG
>JXTB01000372.1:326947-357791 GCA_002914805.1 Parasponia andersonii
ACAAAACTAGTATTAATGACTTCTAGATGCCTAATATGCAATTAGAACATATTTATTATTGGCTTAATATGCATGTGAGAATCTTGGGCACCACACATAGTGCCTGTATCTCGTCCTAAAAGCTGACTTAGGAATATCTTCTTCCTTAATCTTGAATTGATGTATCTAGATCTTAAATCAATCTTAGAAAACACTGTAACTCCTTGTAGCTGATCAAACAAATCATCAATTCTAGGGAGAGGATACTTATTCTTAATTGTGACGTTATTTAACTCTCTATAATCAATACAAAGCCTTATAGTTCCATCCTTCTTCTTTATAAACAACACTGGAGCACCCATGGTGAAAAGATTGGGCATATGAATCCCTTGTTCAAAAGCTCCTGTAATTGTACCTTTAATTCCTTCAACTCTGCTGGAGCCATTCTATAGGGTGCTCTAGAAATAGGAGTTGTACCAGGTTGCAAGTCAATAACAAACTCTATCTCTCTATTTGGTGGAAATCCTGGTAGATCTTCTGGGAATACCTCTAGAAATTCATTAACCACTGGTACTTCTTGTGGCTTCATCCTAAGTTCTTCTCTAGTATCCATTACATTTACCAAATAACCAGCACATCCTTTCACAAGTAACTTCCTCGCTTTTATCATTGAAATAATTGGCATCATTTCTTTCCAAGAAGACCCAAGGAAAGTAAACTCTTCTTCACCTATGCAGGAAGGATGCCTATGCAAACCATACTTACCTAACGTAGATAGACTAAACACTGTACTTAAAACATATCTCGTAAAATCAGTACAATGGTACTACTTTAAATCCAATGTGTGGAAAACTTCATTTCTTTGAAATCATGCTTAAATGATCATGCCATGCTTATGTCTTTCGTAAATTTTATGACAAACCATATGGAAAACACACAATTACTATTATACACATAAGCATGTAGGAAAACATCTTGTATCTACTATTGTTCTTCGGATGCAGTTAAAATAAATTTTCACTTACCTTGTGTTCGGTAGAAGAGATAGTAGAAAGGATCAATATCCTCAATAGTAGGTGTGCTAAGGATCTGATATAGATCATGATACACTTAGCATATGACAATGAAATATACTGACTTTCACGATACTAAACAATTCACGAATTAGTAAATCTAGCTTCTTAGCACATTTGTTAGTTCCTAGAATAAGTGTTCAAACATGTGGCTTAGAGAATAAAATCTCAAATATTTAATCAAGTTCAAAGGTGATCCATAAGACCATAATGTCTAATAATAAACAAATCGTAAGGAAGGTCAAGTTTAATGAACGTTGTCTTAAAAGACATTATCATAATAATCTAATCAAGCTTTATTATATTTGATAAAGTATATCTCGTACAAATTCAGCAATACAATGCAAGAAATAAGAAAGGTCTAACTCTTATTTTATTTAAGTCTTCCACCAAATATACAAGCATTCCAGTAACCCAAATATTTGTTTATCTTGTAGTCAATGCCAAACATAATGTTAAAACAAGGGACGTGGAATAATAGTGCGCATAAAAACTAGCAAGAACATTGAAATTGTCAAACTGATATAATCAAAACTAGTTATAGTACACTAGTAAATAAATTAATTTAAAATGCATCTTAATACGTATACGGCCATAGCAAATCAATTAATCTCTAGAAACCTCTTAAAATAAATAAATAATTGAATAGATGATTTGATTTCTTGCCTGGCTAGTAACTTAGGTAAGAATAGAACATTAAAGAATTTAGTCCAACTTTGAAATTTATGCCGTATATATACATATACCAGGATAAATACTTTCATATATACATCTATATATCCATATATAAGTATGAGCATATGACAAAAAAATTAAAAAAAACTCAGTGGCTTTGTGCGTATAAATGAAAAGCTGCCATAATCAATAGTAAACCACAATACCTTCTAAGTTCCAAGGAGTACTAATTTGTGCCCTTTTCTATAAGTTCTTGAACATCTAGTATATGATTTCCTCACACTGTCATGCATAACTTGATAGAAAATAATAGGGAAAACACAGAGCAGGGCCTTTTGTTCGTGGGTTGTAAAAGCCTAAAAGAACTATTTTATGCCCAAGAAAGATTACCGACTAAGTCAAGTCGGTCCAATTAATTCCATTTTTTACACATATATATCATTTTATTGGTTTAAATAATTACATGAAAAGTAACTTACAATCAGACTATATTTTTAATTATTATAACATTTTTAAGTTGCACAGTCTACAAAAAAATAAGTAGTGCGCATATCTTTCATAGTTGATATACAAGCAAGGCAAATTAAAATTTTATAGTGAGCACCATAATATAAGAAGAATTACAATAAAGCACCTAGCTCAGTAACAATCAATTTATTATTACCCCCTTTCTTAAAAAAAATGAATAAATAAATTTAAACTAGTATTGAGCAATTAATCACTATTTGACCTAGGAGTAACTTAATCATGCATTATGCATATACACAAATATCACATTCATATAGTATCTTTTGTCAGCAATTATTTTATTTTTCTTGGCACACCAACTTTTATACTGAGGTTATTGAACCTTTATACTGCACGGAGCCACTTTAACAAATATTAGTACAACAACATTGATCGAAAGTATTTAACAATCAGAATGAGGAATTTATTATTATATAATATAAACATATTTATTATTAGCTTATTATGCACGTGCGACTCTTGGGCATCACATTATGTCTTTCAAGAACAAAACAATAACCATATAAATAACATATACTTGAAATAATGCACATAACCATATAGGAAAGTATCTTGTATCTACTAATATTCTTGTGATGCAGTTAAAATAAATCTTTACTTATCTCTAGTTCCAAATAGGAAAGAAAGTGCGAAAGGTCAGACCTGATATAAATTTCTTTACTAAAATGGTCACCACAAAGTGTAATGCTTAAAAAATATTGTACACAAGACTAAAATTCACAAATTTTTCATAATTAGGCTCCTTTATTTTACTTTTTGGATACCTCAAAGTCCCTAATTGAGATTATTAGAAAATAGTTTGGGAGCACAAAAAATTACAATTAAGTATCATATGAAGGAAATCCAAAAGAAATTAGCACTTATTTGATAAAATAGTCTACTTTGTTTTCAATCTGTCTAATTAAATTAAACTTTTGGGCAGTACCTTCCCTAATAATATCTCATTCCCAGTTATGAAAAGTATGAGAAATATTAAGGTCAATGAATATTTCTAAATAGATATGTACAAACTCAAGAATATACAACTTCAACAAAAGTAAACGAATGTCCAGCACTACTTTCATTAAATACTGTATTATTTCACCACCTAAATCATGATACAAAATATGGAATTAATGTCTTAAGAACTGTTATGATAAAGACAATAACATAATAATATACTAAAAGTATATAATGAATCAAAATTGCAAAAGGAATAACTAATACAGACTGGTTCATACTTACAACAGTTAAAACAACTAATAGCCATTTCTAGGCATTATAAAAAAATTAAAATAATCATGTTAACACATTAATAGAATCACATAAAATTTTCCAGTGAAAAGAATATGTTGAAAGAACCAAAAATACGAAATATACCTTGAAGATCTTAAAACCGCAACTTGTGAGCCTTAAAATTTAGTGTTTAATAATTCCTAAGATCTTTCTTACTTTTCACGCACCATATAAGGACTCTTAAGACCTGGTATACAACCATATATCTAACATTTAGCAACTGCAATAATTAATAAAATAAAATCAGGTATCTAAGCTTTAAAACGTGAAGTACACACCTAGTGGTTTCCTTGATTGTTGGTGCTCAACTAAGAGATTTAATATTTTTAATCCAATCTCTAACCCTTTGGAGTTGTGGTAGTGCGTATATGGAAGTTGGTAGATTGGTTTTTCTATGGTACCTGGTCGTGGAATTTGGAGATAATGGAGAGTTTATCATATAAAAGAACTATGTAGAAGAGTAAGTCTGTTAAAATAAAAAAGAAAAAAAAAAGGACTTAGCTGGAATTTCTATTTTGTACTAAAGCTCTTTTAAAGTCAAGTAAACATGGAAAATAAGAAACTAAAAACCAATTATAAAATAACACATATATATAATTAGATTAAATTAGAATAATTGATCACCATTTCGGTCTAATGATCACTTAGTTATACTATTAACACACAAATGCATGCAATATTATTATCTATAGCATGTTTTGTACTCTTTTCACACACCATACTACAAGATTGAGGTTACTGAGCCTTTGCACTGCATAGAAAGACTTCGATAGTATTATGGAAAGGATATTTGTGACTTCTCAACGCCTAATATGTAATTGGAAGATATTTATTATTGGCTTATTATGCATGTAAGAATATTAGGCACCACAACAGAAATCTTAATTGCTTGGATTTCAACTCTCATGATTGGATTACCGTGGGAGTGTCTATTTTTTATACCATTTCAGAGTTAGTAAATTTTGCAGCACAAATTATTTCTTGACCATAGAAATCTATAAATTGTCAAATATTAGGGACACATCAATTGTACCTTAAGCGAAGAGCATTTCACGAGAAAAGATTCAGTAAGGCCAAAAGCTAGGTAAGTAAAGTACTCGACTGCAACATAAGAACTATGTACTATATAAGTATCTATTATGTTTCTATGTTTTGCATTTATTCTAGTTATGAGTATGACCATTGGCATTTCAATTTCAGCATATATATGCTTGGTAATTTTGGTGTGATATTGTTATGTACACCATATAGCCATGTATGTTTTATAGAAAAGTTAAGATTAGGAAACTTTAAGAAGGTTTTGTGTCACTATTGCAGGGAAGCGGGATAAATATTTATAATTTCAGAGTAACAGCCCTAAGAGAGGGGCAAGTTTGACAAGATTAGTCAGAAGGTTAGCTACAATATTCCTCCTCCAAGTTATATAATAGACTAAACTACAGTCTCGGGCCACCTTGTCTCTTGAGCTCGATGGGGTAACGATGGAGTAAGGTTAGTAACGACCCCCACTATGGTAAGAGCTTGCTAGAGGAGAGCCCATGGGATTTTATCAATCCAAGAAGCCCTACAGGCATAGTGCCAAACTGGACAGTGTGCACAAGATAGGAAGGCCTAGAGGAAAATAATTATACCAAAATAATTAAGCAAGTATGTTCGTACATTTAATACATATCACTGAGCAACATTTCATCCATTGCATTACTTACTGAGCTATAGCTCATTGTAGTCTTGTGTTGCAGGTAATGATTGAAATGATAGCATGAGCTTGTGAGCTGAAGTTGAGGTCCAATCTTGGTATTGTACATATGGATATTTTGACCATATGTGGGAGCCTAGTTTGTGTATTTTGGGAGGTTTTGTAGTCTCTCAATGGAGTTGTTATTAGTTCATTTTTTTTTGTACTTATTTACTACCTTTCATTTTGTAATACATGTATATATTGATCTAAACTATGTTATAAATAAAGTCACTAAAAAAAGTCCATATTCAATGAGAAATAATTACAGAAACATTTTCAGAAAGTAACGATCTGTTAATGGAAAGTTAATAAATTCCTGCTAGTAGCATATGTATAATGTGGGTGTTACATGGACACTTGTTACTAGGTGTACCACGGCAATCAATCTAGTTCCTTTGACACCAAAAGAAGTTCATGAAGATCAAGTGAGGTTACAAAAAGAGAGTGATCAAATGAGAAAGAGTGAAAAAGAGAGAGAGGTTGAAGAAAAAAATAGATAAAAGGCAGTAATAGATTCGGCCATTGAGAGAAAAACAGAGAGAAAACAAAATAATTTTTATGCAAAACCTAGAGAAATTAAGAGAGTGATGTTTTCAAACCAGCCGATGATTGTACTCTTGTACAATGAGGCATTTTAAAATACTAATGATCTTGACCCTGTTTTACATAGTTCTAATATTTCTCTCTGGCAAGAATTTGGTGATGTTTTTCCTGAGAAAATTCCTAGGGGATTACCACCAATCCGAGGGATTGAGTATCGAATTGACTTCGTGCACGGTGCCATCATTCCATATCATCCAGCTTATAGGAGTAACCCCGAGGAGACAAAGAAACTATAAAGATAGGTTGATAAAGAAAAGATTCATGCCATCCAAGAATAGCCAAGTCCAATGAGCGTAAGTTTAGGTACTGGTGCAGCCCTTATGAAAGAAGGATGACCAATGGCATATTTTAACAAGAAACTAATTTGGGCTACTTCAAACTACCATACTTATGATAAAGAAATGTATGCACTGGTTCAAGCTTTGAAAATATGGCAATATTACATTTGGGAGTTCGTGATTCACACTGATCATGAGTCGTTGAAGCTCCTTAAAGGTCAGCACAAGTTGAATAAGTGGCTTGCACGATGGGTGGAATTTATTTAGACATTTCCATATGTCATCCGATATAAACAAGGCGAAGATTTGAGGACAAATCCTTTTTAAGAGGAGGGGAATGATGCAAATCCAGGCACGGTTACAAAGGAGCCAATTCAAGTTCCAATTGCACTGGCTAGAAGAGCTCGAGCTAAAAGATTCAAAGAGTCTCTCAATGGGCTGATTCAAAGCATTTGGACTGAGAAAAATTCTTGGTGGCCTAAGGATGATATTCCACATGGTCTACAAGGTCAGATTTCCATTATTTAAGTTTTGAAATAATCTACAAAAGACTCTCATAAGAGGATTGCTCAAGGGTGCATGAATTAAAGTTTAGTTTCCTGATTTTGGTAACTTACCCATTTTTGACTCATCAAGGAGAATGGTTGGCTGCAATTAGTTAAATTACCTTTCTTATTTATTTATTAAAAGTTTTATTGCTGAGTTGTAAGGCTTGTATGCTAATCTAGATACTTTCCCTGTTTAATTGTGCAATAGGCGTGTTTTTTAAAGTAATTGTAGGAAATCAATTCTCGGAATTGAATTAGGTTATTTTAGTTTCCTTTTCTTATTTTTGGCAGCTTCTTAAATGTTTTTAGAAACTAATTTTCGTGATCCTTATGTATATATATGGACATTAGCTAATTGAAAACAACAAATTACAATTCATTAAAATTAAGAGCAATTTCTCTTTGGTTCTTTGAAAACTTATTCGAACTTATCAGATTTTTCTATGGTATTCATCCCTTGACTTATCAATCGAGTTTTTCATCCTTGATTGTGGCGTCTTCCTTTATACCAAGGTTCACATTTCTTTATAGGTGCTGGGTCAAGGTTTTCCATCTAAATTTGATTGTAGAATGGTCCTAGGCATCATCCTTGTTTCGGGTTTCATCACAATTTGGCAGGGTTCGTATCAGTCACTATACTGAACTGTGCTTAATTACACTAAGCTAGCTTAGATTCAACTTAATCATGTAACGTCATTTTTGTGTATTCTAATAATTAGGAATTGATACTAAGTTTTCATTATTGATTGGAGTTTAATTGACTTATTTTTATGTTTAATCATTAGTTATAGGGGTATGTTCCACTAGATTATAATAAGATTAGCCATATGGGATTATAGGTCAAAGTATGACTAGTTTTCACTTTCTAAGCTAGGTTTCCCCATTTGGGTCTACACTTGGGTGTATAGGATTGACCAACAACATGGTGAGTATGCTAAAGATGTTTTAGAGCTTGACACATGGAAAGTAATGAGCAAAATACCCCTTAAAATTTAAGTTATACTATTTCTTAGCCATTAAATATTGATTTTTTACCAAATCTGGTCATTTCTTTCCTCTTCCTACCCAGCCATGACTTGAAGCATTCTAGGCACTTTCTATATTTTTCTCAACTCCTTTATCCATATCTAAGAGTTTCAAAGTGGTACAAATCAATTTGGAGCTCAAGAAAGCAAGATAGGTCCAACCTAGTCAAGGTAATTCTACGAGCTCTTCTTCCTATCTTTTGTTTTGTTATTTCAATTTTCCACTTGATACTACCTAAGTAATGTTTCCTCTAGGTCCTCTTGAGTCCTAATGTAATACTCCCTTGCTATACTACATAGAAATATGCTCACTTATACACTACAGTAATATATATTTTGTACAATACTAATACTATTCATAACTCCCACAGGATCACCACTTACACATATGTAGTAAAAATATGTACAAAGTTTTTCAAAAGTCATTCTTCAGTTCAAAACTGGCATATGAACAACGTTGGAGTGGAAACAGCTCAGCCAATATTACTCCTAGTTCTGATCATCTGCATCACAAGAACTAAATGAGTAATAGCTCAGTAAATAGAAATCCATGCATGCCTATGAACAATTTGTACATTAAAGTTATTAATCTTTATACCCTTAATTTCCTTAGAAGATGTAAATATTCAAATCATGTTTGGGCCCCTTTCTTTATATAGTTCCTAACTCAGTGATATAGTAGGTATCCTCTAAATACATATTATTTGAGGCTTACCCTGTCTTGGAATTAACCTCAAGGGATTTGACCTCCCTCCTATTTGACTCACCCTATTTTGGACTTAACCTCAAGGAATTTCACCACATTTACCTACTAGTTCAACAAGATAAGAACTACACCCCACTTTAAAATAAATAACGCTTAGGGTATAAAACTCTTTATTAAAATCATAACCCGTAAATAATGATTTGGTGCATATAAACATGACATGTCTCATGAAAATAATATGAACAACTTTCAAATATATAAATTCAATATCACATATATGTCACCTTTAAAATATACAATCATATACATAGGTTCTTGTGATGCTAAAGTGAAATTTCCACTTACCTCACGTCCAAAAATAAAATGGAAGGTGAAAGGAAATTTCCTTCTCCAAGGATCGTTGATGTGCTTATGGCCTATACATGTCAATTAGTTATTTTTATTTTTCATGAAATTATCATTTCAGGTATTACAGACACAATAACCAAAACGATTTAATAAAACACAAGTAAAAATACGGGATAATATAAAAGAATATTTCATGTCTGATCTCTAAAAGAAGATATCTATTTTAGTCCTCAACACACTTTCTCTCATACGATACGTCCAAGTAGTGAACTTTCCATACTCACGATAATATATAAAATTATCAATAAGCATATAAATATATTATTCCTCAAGCACAAATTAGAGTTTCACCGTCAACCTTAAGTCTAGAATTCCTCCTTACTCACACGTATATATGTATATATACATAAATCTAGTCACGGATGTAAGCAATATTAATAGTACAAGTAAATCAATCACAAACGCTAATATCAATCACTTTAGTAAAAGAATCCTACACTTTAATAAAAGAATCCTATCCCAACTACCTTTCATTCTTATTTATGTAGAGATCTTCTTTTAGAAAAGTCAAAAGGTTAAAGCACTTTATAAGTACGTACATATAATCAACTAAATCTATATAAACTCACCTTAATCAACCACAAAGATTCATCCAGAGATTATTTCTTCACTGGAGCCTTAAGAAGCTAGTAGTAGAGGTAAGGAATTTAAAGGAAAAGTAAAGTTTGCACATCCAGAAATTCTAGAATCTAAAAGATGTTAATAAGGTCGGTGGAGCTCGTAATACGAAACTAGTCGGTTCACAATTTAGAGCAAGTTTTTTTTTTTTTTTTAGCTTCACATTTGGCACTAATAAAATAAAAAATAACTTTAATATATATAAACATCTATACCAAATCACATTAAACACGACATCTGGGTATAATCTACATACATATATACATATAAAGAAACACATGTATATTACAGTAGTAGTATAATTAAGTTCAAAATCACTACAATTGAAATAATTAGCTTATAACGTTACTTTTCCATTCAAAAAAACAAAAATACCATTTCAGGTTAAAGTACTATCAAAATAATTTCACATCTTCATAAGCACATCATATCCTGTTCGATACAAAATGGCCTTTCACTGCAAATATAAATTAGGAAGATTCAGTTAGTCAATTAAACAAATTTTCATTAAAAAAAATGCTCCTATTTTGGCATTTAATATTAATTAAATAATTTTATTTTATTTTATTTTATTTTCTACTCTTTTCTTTTTTTTTTTTAAGATAGATTCTGACTTATTAAAATTAAATGCAAAAATGTTTATTATTAGCCAGATGCACTTGTGAGATTTTTCGGCACTACAATTCTCCCCTCCCTATAAAATTTCGTCCTCGAAATTTTACGTACCGAATAGTTCTCGATGTTTGGTTCTCATTTCCTCCTCCCACTCCCACGTAGCTTCTTCTACAGTATGGTTTCTCCAAAGTACTTTGACCAATTGAATTTTCTTATTTCTCAATTCTTTCCCTTTCTTAACGAGGACTTGAACCGACTTCTCCTCATATGTCAAATCTTGGCTCAGTTCTAGATGTTCATAGCTTAAAATATGAGTGGGATTTGAAATGTATTTTCTCAGCATCGAAACATGAAAAACATTATGTACCCCAGATAGTGATGGTGGCAATGCCAATCTGTAGGCTTTACTTCCAATTCTTTCTAGAATTTCAAATGGTCCAACATATCTTGGGCTTAATTTTCCTTTCTTTTCAAATCTCATTACACCCTTCATTGGAGAGACTTTCAAGAAAACATGATCACTAATATCGAATTCTACATCTCTTCTTCTCTTATCTGCATACTTCTTTTGTCTATCTTGAACTATCGTCATTCTTGCTCGAATCTTTTCTACAATCTCTGCAGTTTGTTGAACCAGTTCTGGACCTAATAGTTTTCTTTCTCTGACTTCATCCCAATGAACAGGGGACCTGCATTTCCTTCCATATAAAGCTTGATAAGGAGCCATTTCAATCGTTGCTTGATAGCTGTTATTGTAGGTAAACTCCACTAGAGCTAGATACTTATCTCAGCTTGCTTGAAAATACAACACACAAGCTCGAAGTAAATCTTCTAAAGTCTGAATTACCCTTTCCGATTGTCCATCAGTCTGTGGATGATTAGCTGTGCTAAATGCTAACTTAGTTCCCAAAGCAGCATATAGACTTTTCCAGAAAATAGAAGTAAACTTAGGATCTCTATCAGAAGTAATAGACACAGGTACCTTATGAAGTCTAACAATTTCTTGTATATACAATCGAGCGTACTGATCCATAGTATAGGTTAACTTAATTGGAAGAAAATGAGCTGACTTTGTTATTCTGTCCATAATCACCCATATAGAATCAAAATCTCGTTGTACTCTAGGCAAACCAAGAACAAAATCCATCGTGATTTTCTCCCATTTCCATTCTGGAATCGGTAAAAGTTCTAGTAATCTAGCTGGTCGTTGATGTTTAGCTTTAATCTGTTGGCAAATCAGACATTGAGTAACAAATTCAGCTACATTCTTTTTCATATTAGACCACCAATAATGTTGCTTCAGATCTCGATATATTTTAGTGCTTCCAGGGTGAATTGAATAAGGAGTACAATGAGCTTCTGTTAATATCTCTTTCTTGATATCATCCTTGTCCGGTACATATAATCTTCCTCTAAACTTCAAGGTTCCATCCTTTGAAATCGAAAATTCTGTTCTTTTTCCTTCCTCCACCACTTCTTTCTTTAACTGGGTCATGTATGAATCTTCTTGTTGGCTTTCTCTAATTCTTCCCAAGAGTCTTGGTTGTAACAAAAGGGCAGATAATCTGGTTATTACATCTCCGATAGGAATGATCTCTATTTCTTTTCTTTGTGGATCTCTTAAAATTGGTTTCTGCTCATCTAAAACTGTAGTAATAGACTTTCTGCTCAAAGCATTAGCTACCACATTCAGCTTGCCTAGATGATAATTAATAATATAGTCATAGTCTTTCACTAGTTCTAACCATCTCCGTTGTCTCACATTCAACTCTTTCTGCGTGAGGAAATATTTGAGACTTTTATGGTCTGTATATATTTCACACTTCTCTCCGTATAGTAATGTCTCCAAATCTTTAGTGTA
The DNA here is from genome assembly GCA_002914805.1 of Parasponia andersonii. Taxonomy (NCBI): domain Eukaryota; kingdom Viridiplantae; phylum Streptophyta; class Magnoliopsida; order Rosales; family Cannabaceae; genus Trema; species Trema andersonii. The sequence continues at coordinate 338,878 of JXTB01000372.1, forward strand.
AAGACAACAACAGCAAGCTCTAAATCATGAGTTGGATATTTCTTTTCATATTCCTTAAGTTTTCGAGATGCGTAAGCTATTACCTTTCCATTCTGCATCAGCAAACAACCTAAACCATTTTTAGAAGCATCACTGTATACAATGAATCCTCCAGATCCTGATGATATGGTAAGTACGGGAGCTATAGTCAACTTTTGCTTTAAGGTCTAAAAACTATCTTCAAAAGTGTCTGACCATTGAAATTTAGAATTCTTCCTTGTCAACATTGTCAATGGAGTAGCTATTCTTGAAAATCTTTCAACAAATCTTCGATAATAACCAGCTAATCCTAAGAAACTTCGAACTTCTGACGCATTACTTGGTCTAGGCCAGTTATTTACTGCTTCTACCTTTCCTGGGTCTACCAAAATTCCATTCTTGGATACCACATGCCCTAAAAATGTAACTTGTTCCAACCAAAATTCACACTTCTTGAATTTGGCGTATAATTTCTTTTCCTTAAAAATTTGTAAAACAACCCATAAGTGGTCCTTATGTTCTTCATGCGACCTCGAATATATCAAGATGTCATCAATAAAAACAATAACAAAGTTATCAAGAAACTCCTTGAAATCTCTATTCATTAAATCCATAAAAGCAGCTGGTACATTTGTTAATCCGAAAGGCATCACTAATAACTCATAATGACCGTACCTAGTCCGAAAGGCCGTTTTCTGTATGTCTCCTCCCCTAATTTTTAGCTGGTGGTATTCTGATCTCAAGTCAATCTTAGAAAATACCTAGGCTCCTTGTAGTTGATCAAATAAATCATCAATTCTCGGTAACAGATACTTATTCTTGATAGTTACTTTATTCAGTTCTCTGTAGTCTATGCATAGTCTCATGGTACCATCTTTCTTTTTCACAAATAACACTGGAGCACCCTAGGGTGAATAGCTAGGATGTATAAATCCCTTGTCTAACAAATCTTGTAACTGCACCTTCAATTCTTTTAGTTCAGCTGGGGCCATTATGCACGGTGCTTTGGAAATAGGACTATTCCAGGTAAAAAATCAATTTCTCTATCTGGAGGCAAGCCTGGTAAGTCTTCTGGAAACACTTCTAAAAATTCTTGAACCACAGAAACATTTTAAAGCTTTAGCTTCTATTCCACTGTAGTATCAACCATACTAGTCAAATACCCAATACAACCCTTATTTAACATTCTCCTAGCTTTCATGGTAGAAATCACTTGTAGCTTTCTTTTTCTTGGAATACCATTGAACACAAATTGTTCCTCCCCTGGTGGCTGAAACTCAACTTGTTTTTGATTACAATCAATAATAGCATGATACTTTGTCAACAATCCATGTCCAATATTACATCAAAGTCCTGTATATTTAGTACTACAAAATCAGCATACAAACTTCTCCCATCAATCAAAATCTAGCAGTCCCTTAGAATCTGATTAGAAATGATTTCATCCCCAGATGGAATTGTGACACTATACTTTACTTCTAAATACTCAGGAGTTGTACCCAATTTTCTCACAATTGCATTAGATGCAAATGAATGTGTTGCGCCAGAATCTATCAATGTATTAGCAAGAATACTAGAAATTAAGATCTTACCTCCTACAACTGATGGATCATATGCTGCCTGTTCTGCATTCATAGTATATACTCGCCCTTGGACTTTCTGTTGGTCTCTTTGTTGAAGCATGGGATAATCTTTAGAATAATGGCCTACCTTGTGACACTTGAAACACTGATTAGTACCTTTGAAACACTCTCTAGCATGAGACTTTCCACATTTGGTACAAGTGGGTTTAGTTGAAGTGGCACCTTGCTCTATTTTAGGTCACTTCGTATTTCCTGGTCTCTGTTCATTTTTCTTCTGATCTCCCTGTCTCCACTGTCCATCTCTTGCAATAAAAGTTGCTTTCTTCTCATTCAGTATCTTAAGTTGAGCTTGTTCTGCTTTAAGTGCCATATCAATCACATCACTAAATTCTATAACCCTTGCTATAATTACATCTCTGGAAATATCTCCCCTCAAACCCCTCAGGAAGTACTCAACTTTCTCTTTGTTATCATTTCTAATCCATGGGACAAACCGGGAACGGGGACAATTCCTCATATTTTCTAGAGTATTCCCCAACAGATTTATTTTCTTGGTGTAAGTGAAGGAACTCCTCAATCTTTGCTACCTTTGCAGTATCATTGAAATATTTCTGGTAGAACAACTCTTTAAATGCATCTCATGTCAAATTCTGGGCGGCTGGAGTTACTCTAATCGTCTCCCACCAGTTACGAGCTCCCATTTTCAGCATATAAATAGCACATAACACTCTGTCCTCATCATTGAGCTTCATGTACTCAAAGATGACTTCTAAGGATTTTATCCATTCCTCTGCTATATATGGATCAGCTCCACCCACAAAATCTATAGGATGTTATTTCCTGAATCTCTCATAGATTGGCTCAGAATTTTCTTGTCTTAGAGGAATCACTAGAGGTGGTGGTTGGTTTTGATTTCTCTCAAACATGAGTCTCATCTGTTCCATCTGTTCATTATTCATTCTTGCCTGCTCCTTAATTAAATTTGTTAAATTTTCAACCACGTGACCCAAATCTTGCTCTAATCGAGGTCTCTGAGCTTATTGTTGCCTTTCTTCTTTAGGTTGAGTTCTAATCTTTCTTTTTGGAGCCATTAATCCTATGTAGTGCCTTTTTTTTTTATAACTTATTTTTTCACCAGCTAATAATAGACATATGAAACAATTATTTATGCAAAAAAAAAAAATTTTAACACGAAGATAAATAAACATACCAGTTGACTGAGTCGTCATTCCCATACATGCTCATATGCCTTAATCCTGGTAGTCTACAGAAACGTTTTAACCTCCGCAATGATAGCACAACTATAACACCCCCTTGCTATACTACATAGAAATATGCTCACTTATACACTTATTTTACACTACAGTAATATATATTTTGTATAATACTAATACTATTCATAACTCCCATAGGATCACTACATACACATATGTAGTAAAAATATGTACAAGGTTTTTCAAAAGTCATTCTTCAGTTCAAAACTGGCATATGAACAACATTGGAGTGGAAATAGCTCAACTAATATTATTCCTAGTTCTGATCATCTGCATCACAAGAACTAAATGATTAATGGCTCAGTAAATGGAAATCCATGCATGCCTATGAACAATTTGTACATTAAAGTTATTAATCTTTATACCCTTAATTTCCTTAGAAGATATTAATATTCAGATCATGTTTGGGCCCCTTTCTTTATATAGTTCCTAACTCAGTGATATAGCAGGTATCTTCTTAATACATATTATTTGAGGCTTACCTTGTCTTGGAATTAACCTCAAGGGATTTGACCTCCCACCTGTTTGGCTCACCCTATCTTGGACTTAACCTCAAGGAATTTCACCACATTTACCTACTAGTTCAACAAGATAAGAACTATACCACTCTTTAAAATAAATAACGCTTAGGGTATAAGACTCTTTATTAAAATCATAACCTGTAAATAATGATTTAGTGCAAACAAACATGACATGTCTCATGAAAATAATATGAATAACTTTCAAATATATAAATTCAATATCACATATACATCACCTTTAAAATATACAATCATATATGTAGGTTCTTGTGATGCTAAAGTGGAACTTCCACTTACCTCACATCCAAAAATAAAATGGAAGATGAAAGGCAATTTCCTTCTCCAAGGATCTTTGATGTGCTTATGGCCTATACATGTCAATTAGTTATTTTTATTTTTCATGAAATTATCATTTCAGGTATTACATACACAATCACCAAAACAACTTAATAAAACAAAAGTAAAAACACGGGATAATATAAAAGAATATACTTGTCTGATCTCTAAAAGAAGATATCTATTTTAGTCCTCAACACACTTTCTCTCATACGATACGTCCAAGTAGTGAACTTTCCATACTCACGATAATATATAAAATTATCAATAAGCATATAAATATATTATTCCTCAAGCACAAATTAGAGTTTCACCGTCAACCTTAAGTCTAGAATTCCTCCTTACTCACACGTATATATGTATATATACATAAATCTAGTCACGGATGTAAGCAATATTAATAGTACAAGTGAATCAATCACAAACGCTAATATCAATCACTTTAGTAAAAGAATCCTACACTTTAATAAAAGAATCCTATCCCAACTACCTTTCATTCTTATTAATGTAGAGATCTTCTTTTAGAAAAGTCAAAAGGTCAAAGCACTTTATAAGTACGTACATATAATCAACTAAATCCATATAAACTCACCTTAATCAACCACAAAGATTCATCTAGAGATTATTTCTTCGCTGGAGTCTTAAGAAGCTAGTAGTAGAGGTAAGGAATCTAAAGGAAAAGTAAAGTTTGCACATCCAGAAATTCTAGAATTTAAAAGATGTTAATAAGGTCGGTGGAGCTCGTAATACGAAACTAGTCGGTTCACAATTTAGAGCAAGTTTTTTTTTTCTTTTTTTTTTTAGCTTCACAGTTGGCATTAATATAATGAAAAATAACTTTAATATATATAAACATCTATACCAAATCACATTAAACACGACATCTGGGTATAACTTACATACATATATACATATAATGAAATACATGTATATTACAGTAGTAGTATAATTAAGTTCAAAATCACTACAATTGTAATAATTAGCTTATAATGTTACTTTTCCATTCAAAAAAACAAAAATACCATTTCAGGTTAAAGTACTATCAAAATAATTTCACATCTTCATAAGCACATCGTATCCTTTTCAATACAAAATGGCCTTTCAATGCAAATATAAATTAGGAAGATTCAGTTAGTCAATTAAACAAATTTTCATTAAAAAAAAATGTTCTTTTTGTTACGCCCCTTAGCTTAACTATATGACTATGTAGGTCAAACTAGGAAGTATTACTCTTTTATAAACCATATTTTTAGTTTTTGTAAAAAGGTGGGCCAAATTTAAACTTTTCGAGATCTAAAACAAAAGAAACTACATGACATTACTTTTTGAAAGTGTCTTTACAAATTATACAACTAAAAACTCCTTATTAGTTTATCTTGCCATCAGTAGTAATATTTACATTACACTAGAATAACAAAATACAAAGAAAATACTGTCCACAAATCAAGCTCGTCTACGTCGGTATGATCATAGTGACAAGAAAGCGTGCTAGCCAACCAGTAACTCTATACATCAAAAACGTCCTCACCTGCATCACAGGAACTAAATGAGTTAATGCTTAGTAAGTAAAGATCATGCATGCTCGTGAACATGTTTCATGCATAAATATTTTTGAAATTCCCATTGTACTCTTTCTTTCATACTTTTCGTTTTGATGCACTTTTCTTAGAAAACATTTCTTTATAGGGCCCTTGAGCATATTACAAAGTCGCGGCAGTGGGTAGGCCGTGCCCACCTGTGCGAGAAGGAAACACATGGCCAATGTGAACCATACTTACCCAACGCAGACCGACTAAGTAATGCACCTGATAAATCTCATAGTACAATGCTCAGTCCTGGTAGTCGGTAAGTCGTGCCCACCTTTGCGGGAAGGATGCCTGTGCAAACTATACTTACTCAACGCAGACAGACTAAACACTGTACTTAAAACATATCTCGTAAAATTAGTACAATGGTACTACTTTAAATCCAATGTGTGGAAAACTTCACTTATTTGAAAATCATGCTTAAATGATCATACCATGCTTATGTTTCTGTAAGCTCTGCAACAACAATATAAATAACATATAATTGAAATAATACACATAAGCATGTAGGAAAATATCTTATATCTACTATTGTTCTTGTGATGCAGTTAAAATAAATCTTCACTTACCTTGTGTCCGGTAGAAAAATAGTGGAAAGGGTCGTTATTCTCTATGGCAAGGTGTGTGGAAGACCTGATGTCAATTTTATTACTAATATTATTACTACAATGTAAAATGCTTAAAGAAAACAAGCACAAGACCGAATCACAGCTTTTACAAAAGAAGGAACCCTAATCACAAAATGAACCAAAATGTCATCTACTTTCATAAAATCTAGTCCATTAGCTTCTAAATGGTACCATTTGGTTCTAAAAATATTTGGACAGCACCTCCCATATTTTTAGAACATCCCCACATAATTAAAATCATAATTTAAGACCTATAATTGCAATCAACAAGCCAATTCCCACATATATAACTCAAAGAGGATCATTTAGCGCAACCTACGTATACTTGAATTCCTTTCTTTTTAAACAAAGTTTAAAACCACTTTTACACTTTTCTATTGCCACAAACAGCAACGAAACAAATATATTTACATCATGGGATCAATAAAATATATATTTCAATTTTATAAAATCAGATTATAAGTATGGGGAGCTTATTCTAACAATGGAAACACTTGAAAACACTTGAATCCACAAGTAGCAAACTTTAGAGCTTTAAGACTAACTTTAATCTTCCACTTAAATTCTGTGTTTCCAGCCTTATATAAGGTTTTCTTAGACCTTAATTCATCAAATAAAAGTTTAATTAAAGAGATAAAGCAATGGAAATAAATTACCAATTCTAAATTCCACAAAAAAACTCACCTTGACTAGTTTGAACTTTTGTTGAAGCTCTTTCTTTCTACTTCCACAAAACTGATTTCTAAGGCTTTGAAATTAATCTTAGGACTCAAGAGGACCTAGAGGAAACATTAATTAAGTAGTATCAAGTGGAGAATTGAACTAACAACACAAAACCTAGGAAGAAGAATAAGTAGAATTACCTTGATTAGTTTGAACCTATCTTGCTTTCTTGAGCTCCAAATTGAGTTCTACTACTTGGAAACTCTTAGATATGGAAGAGTTGAGAGAAGTATAGAAAGTGGCTGGAGTGGTTCAAGTCGTGGCTGGGGGGGAAGAGGAAAGAAATGACTAGATTTTGTAAAACATCAATACTTAAAGGCTAAGAATGACATAACTTAAATTCTAAGGGGTATTTTAGGTATTTTACTCATTATCTTCCATGTTTCAAGCTCTAAAACATCCTTAGCATACTCACCACATTGCTGGTCATTCCAATACACCCAAGTGTAGACCAAAATGGTGAAACCTAGCTTCAAAAGTGAAATCTAGTCATAGTTTGACTTATGATCCTATATGGCCAATCTTATTCTAATTTAGTGGCACCTAACCCCATAACCAATCATTAAACATAAAAAGAAAGTCCATTAGACTCTAATTGATAATGCAAATATAGTATAATTACCTAATTGATAGAATGCATAAAGATGACATTACGCGATTAAGCTGAATCTAAGCCAGCTTAGTGTAATTAAACAAAGTTTATTATAGTGACTGTCATCTCGTGCTTACCTGGAACGAACATTTTTTAAAATGCTAGAAATGAGTCCTCAACATTAAATTAAAGCTATTTGATGTGCTATATGCACAGTGAATTTGGTTCTGAAAAGCGTGAAAGATGCATTTTACCGAAAAAAACTACTATTTGACTAAGTTATCAATAGACATGGTTTTTAATGCATGTGTATATAGTATTATTATTCATGAATGTATTCTTTGTTCTTTTCACACACCAAGCTCTCTCTCTAAGGGTACTGAGCCTTTACACTGCATGGGAACACTTCGACAACCATTAGTATAATAATATATATTAAAACTATTTAACGATCAAATGAGCAATTTATCATAAAATTGACACTAGTTTTATGATATGTCTATTATGTAATATGAACATGTTTATTATTAGCCTATTATGTATGTGAGATTCTTGGGCATTACAATTTTGGCATTTAATATTAATTAAATAATTTTATTTTATTTTATGTTATTTTATTTTATTTTCTATTCTTTTCTTTTTTATTTTTTTTTATTTTTTTAGATAGATTCTGACATATTAAAATTAAATGAAAAAATGTTTATTATTAGCCAGATGCACTTGTGAGAATTTTGGACACTACACCTAAGATCAATTTCAAAGTCTTAGAAATCAGTTTTGTGGAAGTAGAAAGTAAGAGCTTCAACAAAAGTTCAAACTTATCAAGGTGAGATTTTTGTAGAATTTAGAATTGGTAATTAATTTCAATTGCTTTAGCTCTTGAATCAAGGATTTTATTTGATAAATAAAGGTCTAACAAAACCTTATATATGGCTGGAAACACATAATTTAAGTGGAGGATTAAAGTTAGTCTTAAAGCCCCAAAGTTTGCTACTTGTCAATTCAAGTGTTTCCATTGTTAGAATAAGTCCTCCATATTTGTAATCTGATTTTCTAAACTTGGAGTGCCTATTTTATGGACCCTATTATTTATTACACTCATTTGGTGGATGGTTATGATGACACACAAGTGTAAAAGTGGTTTTAATCTTTGTCTAAACGAAAGGAATTCAAGTGTACCTAGGTTGCTCTAAAAGATCCTCTCTGAGTTGTATATGTGGGACTTGGCTTGTTGATTGTTATTGCAGGTCTGAAACAATGAATTTAATCATGTGGGGATGTGCTAAAAGTAGAGGAGGTGCAGTCAAAATATTTTTAAAACCAAATAGTACCATTTAGAAGCAAATGGACAAGGTTTTATGAAAGTAGATGACATTTTGGTTCATTTTGTGATTAAACTTCCTTCTTTTGTAAAAGTTGTGATCCTGTCTTGTGCTTATTTTATTAAGCATTTTACATTGTAGTGATTATTTTAGTAATAAAATTGACATCAGGTCTTCCATGCACCTTGCCACAGAGGATACTGAACCTTTCCACTATCTTTTCTACCGGACATAAGTAAGTAAAGATTTATTTTAACTGTATCACAAGAACAATAATAGATACAAGATGTTTTACTACATGCTTATGTGTATTATTTCAATTATATGTTATTTATATTGTTGTTGTAAAGTTTACAAAAATAGAAGCATGACGTGATCATTTAAGCATGATTTTCAAAGAAGTGAACTTTTCCAAGCATTGGATTTAAAGTAGTACCATTATATTTATTTTATGAGATATGTTTTAAGTGCATTATTTAGTCTGTCTGCGTTGCGTAGGTATTGATTGCATAGGCATCCTTCCCACATAGGTGGGCATGACCTACCGATTGCCTACTATAAGTTATATAAGATGCATTATCTAGTCGGTCTGCATTGGGTAGGTATGGTTTGCATTGGCCATGTGTTTCCTTCCCGCATAGGTGGGCATGGCCTACTGACTGCTGCGACTATGTAGTGTACTCAAAGGGCCCTATAAAAAAATGTTTTCTAAGAAAAGTATATCAAAATGAAAAGTTATGAAAGATAGAGTACAATAGGAATTTCAATGAAGTTTATGCATGAAACATATTCATGAGCTTGCATGATCTTTACTTACTGAACATTAGCTCATTTAGTTCCTGTGATGTAGGTTATAAGATATATGATGTATAGAGTTACCGGTTGGCTAACAGCTTTCTTGTCGTCATGATCATACAGATGTAGATTAGCTTGACTTGTGGGCGATGTTGTATTTTGTTATTTTGGTGTGATGTAAATATCACTACGGATGTCAAGATAAATGGATAAGGACTTTTTGGTTATACAGTTTGTAAAGACACTTTCAGAAAGTAATGCCATGCAGGTTCTTTTGTTTTAGAATTTAAAAAGTTTAAATTGGCCCAAATTTTTGAATAAAACTAAAGTTATGGTTTATAAAAGATTAATACTTCCTAGTTTAACCTACATATTCATATAGTTAAACTAAGGGGGGTTACAGTTGTGGTATCAAAGCGGAGGTTTAGTCGTTTCTGAAGACTGCTTACATATGTATGATCATGTGACAGAAAGCTCAGTCAACTAGTAAATCCAATTAATGTCATTCGTGCACTTTATTTTTGTTATATAATTTGACACACACATTATTATTGGCTATTATATTTGTTTGTAAGCAAATGGCCACTGTACAGGAAATCATGTCAAGGGGTAAAGGTTAAACTAGCCAACAGAGGGGTGATCAAGAAAATGACAAAGATACCACTATACATCGATTGGCTAAATTAGTAGAGAGACAAGCTCAACAAATAGAGAGGTTTATAGAATAAGATCAAAGAAGAGAGGAACAATTACCAGTACAAGTAGTAGCTAGACAAGAAAACTATGAACCAGTGTTTGAAAGGTTCTAGAAGAATAAACCTCCAGCTTTTAAAGGTGAAACAGATCCATTATTAGCTGAGAAATGGATTCTGGGTCTTTTAAGAAGAAAATGGTAACAATTATTTCGATGATAAAAGCGAGGAAGTTACTTAAGAAAGGATGTACTGGTTATTTGGTAAGTGCAATAGATACTAGAGAAGAGCTTAGGATGAAGCCACAGGAAGTACCAGTGGTTAATGAATTTCTAGAGGTATTCCCAGAAGATCTACCAAGATTACCACCAAATAGAGAGATAGAGTTTGTTATTGTCTTGCTACCTAGTACAGCTCCTATTTCTGAAGCATCATATAGAATGGCTCCAGCAGAGTTGATGGAATTAAGGGTACAATTACAGGAGCTTTTGGACAAGAGTTTCATACGCCCAAGCTTTTCACAATGGGGTGCTCTAGTGTTATTTGTAACGAAGAAAGATGGAACTATGAGGCTTTGTATTGATTATAGAGAGTTAAATAATGTTACAATCAAGAATAAATATCCTCTCCCTAGACTTGATGATTTGTTTGATAAATTATAAGGTGCTTCAATATATTCCAAGGTTAATTTAAGATTGGGATACCATCAACTGAAGATTAAGGAAGAAGATATTCCTAAGATAGCTTTTAAAACGAGATACAGGCACTATGAGTTCTTATTAATATCCTTTGGCTTAACTAATGCCCCAGCTACTTTTATGGACATGATGAATAGAGTATTCAAGGATTTCTTATATAGTTTTGTTATATTCTTCATTGATGATATTCTGATCTACTCATGCTCATGGGAGGAGCACAGGGAGCATTTGAGAATGATTTTGAGGATCTTGAAAGAAAAGCAGTTGTATGCAAAATTTAAGAAATGCAAGTTCTGATTGGAGAAAGTTATCTTCCTTGGTCATGTAGTGTCTAGAAATGGTATTTATATGGATCCAACGAAGGTTGAAGCTATAAGTAATTGGTCAAGACCTACAAATGCTTCAGAAATTTATAGTTTCTTAGGATTGCCTGGTTACTATAGAAGATTCATAGAAGGATTCTCGAAGTTGGCTTCTCCATTGACTCAGTTGACTAGAAGGAACGTGAAATTTCATTTGGATAATGATTGTTGAAAGAGTTTCCAAGAGTTAAAGCATCGTTTGGTCACAGCTCCTATACTTTCTATACCCACTGGGTCAGGATGATTTGTTGTTTATAGTAATGCTTCAAAGAATGGTCTAGGCTATGTTCCGATGCAAAATGGTAAGGTTATCGTCTATGCTTCTAGGCAACTAAAAGCACTGAAGATTTGGAGACATTATCTTTAGGGGAGGTACTGTCAAAATATTTTTAAAACCAAATGGTACCATTTAGAAGCAAATGGATGAGTTTTTATGAAAGTATATGACATTTTGGTTCATTTTGTGGTTAGGCTTCTTTCTTTTGAAAAAGTTGTGATTTGATCTTGTGCTTGTTTCATTTAAGCATTTAACATTGCAATGATCATTTTAGTGATAAAATTGACATCAAGTCTCTTACACACCTTGCCACAGAGGATACTGACCCTTTCTACTATCTTTTCTACCAAACACAAGGTAAGTAAAAATTTATTTTAACTGCATCACAAGAACAATAGTAGATACAAGATATTTTACTACATGCTTATGTGCATTACTTCAATTATATATTATTTATATTGTGGTTATAAAATTTACAGAAATATAAGCATGACATGATCATTTAAGCATGATTTTCACGGAAGTGAAGTTTTTCAAGCATTGGATTTAAAGTAGTACCATTGTATTGATTTTATGAGATATGTTTTAAGTGCATTGTTTAGTCTATTTGTGTTTGGTAGGTATGGATTGCACAGGCATCCTTCCCCCATAGCTAGGCATGGCCTACTGACTGTCGGGACTGAACATTATACTATAAGTTATGTGAGATGCATTATCTAGTCGGTGCGTGTTGGGTAGGTATGGTTCGCATTGGCCATGTGTTTCTTTTCCGTATAGGTGTGCATAGCCTACTGACTGCCACGACTATATAGTGTACCCAAGGGCCATATAAAAAAATGTTTTCTAAGAATAGTGCATCAAAATGAAAAGTTATGGAAAAAAGAGCACAATGGAAATTTCAATGAAGTTTATGCAGGAAACATGTTCACGAGTATGCATGATCTTTACTTACTTAGCATTAGCTCATTTAGTTTCTCTGATATAGTTAAGGAGATATATGATGTATAGAGTTGCTGGTTGACTAGCACACTTTTTTATCACCATGATTATACAGATGTAGATGAGCTTGACTTGTGGGCAATGTTTTCTTTGTATTTTGATATTTTGGTGTGATATAAATATCACTGCGGATGGCAAGATAAATGGATAAGGACCTTTTGGTTGTACATTTTGTAAAGATACTTTCAGAAAGTAATGACATACATGTTCTTTTGTTTTAGAGTTTAAAAAGTTTAAATTGGCCCAAATTTTTGAACGAAACTAAAGTTATGATTTATAAAAGGGTAATGCTTCCTATTTTGACCTACATAGTCATATAGCTAAGCTAGTGGGTGGTACAAGTCTTTCCTAACAACTTCTTCAATGATTAGCTTGGATGGAGAAGTAGGTTTCCCAACATTTTTCTCTAACTCAGTTCCACTTCTGAATGTGATGGGATTACAATGCTCCTTGCCATCATTTCTTAGATTTACTTTGGTATTACCCGGTAGCACTCCTTGGGGCCAGTTAGTTAAAGCATTGGCCAATTGGCTAAGTCATGTCTCCAAGGTTCTCATGGTGGTTGCTTGATTTTGGAAGTTGGCTTCACTCTTTGTAATGTACTACAAAAGTATCTCCGCCATAGATAGCTTTTTCTTTTGTGGTTATTGTTCTTAATTCTAGAAACCCTAATGTTGCATTTGAATTTTGCCCTTGTTGGTTTTGGTAACTCCAAGAAAAATTTAGATGGTTTCTCCATCTCAGATTGTAAGCATTGGGTTAGGGATTATTGCATTGGTGTTGATTATGGTTTCCTATAAAATGAGTTGACTCTATATTCAACAGATAATAAGAGCTCAAATGGTTGTCACCAAATTGCTCACAGGCTCCAGCTAGGCTTTGGATTGCTTACACACCATGGATCGCCATTGAATCAAGCTTCTTGATCATTGACTCCAAATTCTTGCTCAATACACTAACTTAAGCTGCCAATGAAAAAATAACTTCGAACTCATTGACACTTGTAGCTCTCCTTGGATTGACACACTTGGAAGGCTTGGTAGTTGTTTGCTACCATTTCTTCCAATAACTTATAAGCATCATCTGTTGATTTACCTATCAATGTACCACCAGCTGTGGTATCTATGATGGTCCTCAAATGACCCATCAATCTATTGTAGAATGTTTAAACAAGAAGTCACTTGGGTATCCCATGGTGTGGACACTTCCTCATCAATTCCTTATAGCACTCCCAAGCCTCGTACAAGGATTCATTGTCAAATTGCACAAAGGGGGTGATGTCATTCCTCAACTTAGCGGTCTTGGCAAGAAATTTCTGAGCTTAGTCCTCCTATGTAGTGATGGATCCCGAGGGTAAGGCATTCAACCAACCTCTAGCGAATGGCATCCTCGCTAACTCCATTATGCTTGAAAGTATCGCATATCTCCAGAAAATTTATGATGTATTAGTTAGGATCATCACTAAGTAAGCCACCAAATTGACACATGGTTTGAAGCATTTGAATGATTGCCAGTTTCAACTCAAAGTTACTGACGTTGATAGCCGGCCTCCGAATCTTAGGACTTAAACCTTCAATGACAGGAACCACAAAGTCCCTCAAAGGTCTAACATTATCTTGGTCTCCCATAACTTCTTGAAGATTGACTACTTGATTCGTTTGTCTTTGAATTTCCATCAAGGTACACTAAATTTCAGGATCGAATAGTAAGAAGTCCACACTCCTCGTGCATCTCATATAATGAAATTAAGCACCTGAGATTCACAACAAAATGAAAAAGTTTGAATTAAATTGAAAATAAAAGATATTAGTATTAATAAGTAGTAAATCACCATACTCCTTGGCAATGGTGTCAAAAACTTGTTGGGCTATTTCTAACACATAATTTGTAAATATACGAGTCACAACAAGTAATATAAAGTAAAGGAGTGTCGATCCCATGAGGAGTACTTGATTTACAAATATTAACTACTAACCGAAACTAGTTCCTAATTTATCCAAACAACAATATTTGATGGTTTGTGTAAGAATCAAAATGTAAATAATAATGTAGAAGGAAAAAAAGGAAATTAAAAGCTAAGCAACCAAAATAGTTCTTAAAGCAATAGTAAAAGACCTAGGGATGCAATATACTTTCTAACTCCTCTAACTACTAGTTTTTCTCATAAAACAATTATTCATGTAGAATTGACAACTGAGAATTTTAAAGTATTCACAAAATCCTTTTCAAGATATAAGTGAAAATATCTAAACAAGATAATATATTACTCCTAACATAAATTGATTAGACTCATTAAGTTTGGTCATTCTCACACAAGATTGCACAAGTTACATAGGTATATTCCTATCCTATACAAACTCACCCTATACTAAGTGATCTTATGATGTTCTATCTATGTCCAAACCTATAATCCCCTTCTTAAGTTCATATAGATTTCACAAAAATAATCTATTTAGTGGCCAAGTAAAAAGATGCATTAAGCTCAAGATAAAAAAATCAATTCAATCATGGATATTAAGAATAATATAGGAAAACCAAACAGTTAGATTACATTAGAGGATCAATTGCCTTCCTGAAGATGGAGTTTAGCTCATGTTCATACAAAATAATTCACAACAAATATACAAAGATTGATACATAATCATTTTTTAGAAACTAAAAGAGAAAAAGAAAAGAGTAAGTGATAGAAAATCTTGTTTGAAGCTTCTAATCTGATTTCTCCTTCTTCTTGAATCCCCCCTTGATGTTGTTTCTCCCTTAGAAATGGTTATAGGAATCCTTGGCTGCTAGGGTTTTCGTCCCCCTTTCAGTTTTTTATCAGATGAGTGTAAGAGAGTTCATATAGAAGAAGCCAACCGGCCATGATATGGAAATTCTGCAATTTATCTACCCTTTGTGGTGTTGGTGCTGTAACACCGAGACAGCCTAAGAGCTAGCACTGCAGTATCGGACTGTGGTGCTGTGGTGCCACATTATCAAGGGGTTGGTATCATGGTACCACGAGATTGATGTCACGGTATCGCAGCATCATGCAAGTGCCATTGCAGTGCCCTGGCATTGACTCCACGGTGCTACAGCACTGTGGAGTGGCACTACTATGCCACAGTGCAAATTCTGTGGAACTTTTGGCACCATGGTGCTAGTTTAGCATTGCAACACCCAGTTATGCTGAGTTTCTTCCTTTCTGGCACTGCTACACTCTACTGAGATGTTGTTCGTCTGTCTTTGCTCGTGGAAGATCAAAATTGCCTTGGTTTAGCCTCGGTTTCACTCGAAAAGTTGGAATTCTTCTCTCAATGAGTTCTCACATGAAATATATATCAAAAACAACAAAATATGTAAAAAGAGTTCAAAGATGAGCAATTCTTAAGCTCAAAAGTATAGTAAAGATAAGTGTAAAATACTGCCACAGCCAATTTGCATCTACAAGGACTTTTCTTTTTCACTCCACTCTTGTCTTGGACCAATGCAATTTTGGGACTCTGTTAGTTTTATCTCTCTCTCTCTCTCTTGGTTTTCTTTTCTTTTGTAAGCAATCTAACAATTCTTGTAGTTCTTGTTTAAAGAAGTTAGTGTAAGTTACAATCTTCTTATGATCTCATTGTCATTCCAATTAAGGAGAGAGGGATTAATGTCAACCTTTTATCTTTTTGACTAGCATTAGTAGAATATGAACACTTCTATTAAAATGGCACCATTTAGTAGATGGGAACTTTTTCAATATGTTGTTTTAATATATACATACTCCGTTTTAAATGTTTCTATTTTATAAAATTTAAGGACTTTTAAATTGTTTGAATCGACTTTATAGTTGATTGTATGGTTACATGACTTTGCTTTTCTTAATGCTTATTTGATCTTTTGACTTTTAAATTTTAGGGTTAACTATGATTTAAGGAAGAGGATAAGAATGCCTTCACTTAGAGTGTATTTAGATTTTAAGGCTCTCTCTCTCTCTTTCTCTCTCTTTTTAATTTTCTTGTTAAAATGATCTAACAGTGCCTATAGTTCTTTGTCTTCAAGCTACTATTTTACTTTATAATTGGTCCTCATCATGCTTCTTTTAAGAATTTTCATCAACAAGGCTCTATTCCATTACTATTTAGTAATTTGAACCCATGACTTGGGATACTTTATCTTCCCTGTATGATGTCTATTGTGAACCGTAGTCCAACTGAGAGTTATATCGTCAAAAGTAATATGATTATGTGGTTATATGTTTTCTTTTTATTTTTCTTCTATTTGTTATATCTTAAGATCTGAGGATTTATTATAATGGGAAAATGTGTATAGAAAGGCTACTAGGTAGATTATGTCTTTATTTTGTACGACAACTAATTTGCATCAACGAGAACTTCTTTTCATTCTACTTCTATCTTGGACTAATCTAATTTTAGGACTCTGTTAGATTCTTTTCTCTTTCTCTCTCATTTTTATTTTCTTTATTAGACGGTCTAATGGTTCTTATAGTTCTTTGTCTTCAAGTTATGTATTCACTTTATCATCAGTCTTCCATGGATTTATTTTAAGAATTTTCAACAACAATTTGTTACTTCTTAAAATTTTGGGATTAATTATGATTGAAGAATATTTATAGGAAGGCTACTAGGTATATTATGTCTTTATTTGGTAGGATAGTTGTTGGTTGGAATATACAATAATAAAATCACACACTGTCGTGCAAGTGCATATTGTTACAAGTAATATAGATATAGAAGTAGAGTATCAAAATCATGAGGATTGATTACTAAGTTTAAGGTAAGTACAAAAATTGGTCAGTTCTAACATTATCTAAACACAAGTTATGAGGTTAGTTCATATAGTAAAATTAGAC
Organism: Parasponia andersonii; assembly: GCA_002914805.1. Lineage (NCBI taxonomy): Eukaryota > Viridiplantae > Streptophyta > Magnoliopsida > Rosales > Cannabaceae > Trema > Trema andersonii. Next base: position 356,119 of record JXTB01000372.1, read on the forward strand.
AAGAAATATTTAGTTTGTAACATTAATGAAGAACAATAACATTATAATCCAATGAATCCAAGAAATACAAAATCAAAAAGAGAAAAGTTATAGAATTTTGATAAGTGTATTTTACACTTATCTTACTATACTTTCGAACTTAAGAATTTCTCGTCTTTAAGCTCTTTTTACTTATTTTGTTGTTTTTGATGTGTATTTCAGGTGAGATGTCATCGAGCGAAAAATGTTATTTTTTGGAGTTAAAATGGAGGTAAATCAAAGCATTCAGGAGTAAAACTTGCATCATGATGAGAAGAGGTGAAGATTTAAAGTCAGCTCGGTGCCACTGCAGAAGAATCATGAGGTTACAACACAAATGTAGTGAGGCTGCGACCCCATTTCCGAGGGGCTACAGCCCCAAGTTTGTGGTGCTGCAGTGCCAGCTTCCTGTTAGTTGTGGTGCCGCAAGGCCAAAAAGTTGCAAAAAACCAATATTTTGCTCATGACAACTCCTATATTTAAACTCTCTTTCTCTCATTTGAAAGGCTGAGAGAGGGAGATGAAATCCCTAGTAGCCAAAGGTTCCTAGAGCCATTTCTAAGGGAGAAACAATACTAAGGAGGTGGATTCAAGCCAAGGAAATCAAATTTGGAAAGCTTCAAAAGAGTTTTTTCTTTCATCTTTTTCTTGTTTTCCTCTTCCATTTTCTGCACTTCAATATGTATCAATTTTGTTATTCATGTCGTGATTCTCTTTGTATGAAAATGAGCTAAATTTAATCTCTAGGGAGGCAATTGAACTTTCAATGTAATCCAACTATATTTGTTTCCTCCATTATTCATGTTAGCTATTATTGAATTGATTGTTTTATCTTGAGCTTAATGTATCTATTTACTTGGCCACTAAAGAGATTGTTGATGTGAAATCTTTATGAACCTGAGAAGGGGATTATAGGTTCGGACATCGATAAAACATCATAAGATTGCCTAGTGTAGGGCGAGTTTGTATAGGATAGGAATATACCTATGTGACTTTATGTGAGAATGACCAAACATAATGAGTCTAATCAATTTATGTTAGGAGTAATATATTATCTTATTTAGAAATTTTTACGTATGTCTTGGAAAATATTTTATGAATACTTTAGGATTCTAAGAGGCTGTCAATTCTACATAGATAATTACTTTATGAGGAAAGCTAGTAGTTTGAGGAGCTAGAGGATAGATTGCATCTCTAGATTCTCTGCTACTACTTTAAGAATTATTTTGGTTGCTTAGTTTTTAATTTCCTTTCTTTGCTTTCACATTGTTATTTGCATTTTGATTCTTTCACAAACCATCAAGTATTGTTGTTTCAATAAATTAGGAACTAGTATCAGTCAGTACTTAGCATTCGTAAATCATGCACTCCTTGTGGGATCGACACTCTCTTGCTCTATATTATTTGTTGTCACCCGTATACTTGTGATGTTTGTGTGTTAGAAATAGCCCTAACAAATTTCTCCTTAGAAAAGGTTGAAGGTGTTCATGGAGGCTGTCAAGTTCCTCCTCCAGGCTTGGTTTTTGCTCCCTTGAATGTAATGCCCAAGATTCTCACATACATAATAGGCCAATAATAAACATGTTCATCTTGCATAATAGACATATCAAGTGACTAGAATCAACTTTACAGTAAATTTCTCATTCTTTATTGTT
>JXTB01000372.1:386923-400831 GCA_002914805.1 Parasponia andersonii
TACCTCCACCAAACTGATTCTCTAGGTTTAGAATTAGATTTTTGGACCTAAGATAACCTGAAGAAACCATTATTCAAGTGGGAACAAGCAGAGAATTGAAATTAAAGGACAAGACCTAGAAAGAAGAACTTAATAGAGTTACCTTGACTAGTTTTGGTGTATCTTGCTTTCTAGGGCTCCAATTTGAGTTCTACCACTTGGAAACTATTGGAAATGTTTGAGGGAAGTTGAGAGAAGTTAGAGAAAGTATTGGAGAGTTTTAGGTCATGGCTGGAGAGAAAGGGAAAGCAAATGCCCAGATTTGACCCAAAATCAACACTTAATGGTTAAGAAAAGGTATAACTTAAATTCTAAGGGGTATTTTGGATATTTTACACATTACTTTCTATGTGTCCAGCTCTAAAACATCCTTACCATAGTCACCACATTGCTGGTCACTCCTGTACACCCAAGTGTAGCCAAAGTTGGTGAATCCTACCTTAGAAAGTGAAAACTAGTCATATTTGACTTATGATCCTATATAGCCAATCTTATTATAATTTGGTAGAACTTAGCCCCTTAACCAATCATTAAACATAAAAAGAAGGTCCATTAGACTCTAATTGATAATGCAAATAAAGTATAATTGCCCAATTCATAGAATGCACAAAGATGACGTTACGCGATTAAGTTGAATCTAAGCTAGCTTAGTGTAATTAAATATAGTTCCATATAATGACTGTCATCTCGTGCTCACCTGGAAAGAACATTTTTGAAAATACTAGAAATAATTCCTAAAAATTAAATTAAAGCTATTTAATGGGCTAAATGCATAGTGAATTTGGTTCTGAAAAGCATGAAAGATGCATTTTACCAAAAAACTACTATTTGACTAAGTTATCAATAAGTACAATCTTAATGCATGTGCACATAGTATTGCTTTCATAATTATATTCTTTGTTCTTTTAGCACACCGAGCTCTCTCTCTGAGGATTTTGAACCTTTACACTGCATTGGGACACTTCGATAATCATTAGTGTAATAACATGTATGTAAATGCACATAACATAATGAATGATTATGTTACTACAAAACTAGTATTAACGACTTCTAGATGCCTAATATGTAATTAGAACATATTTACTATTAGCTTAATATGCATGTGAGAATGTTGGGCACCACATTATATTATAATGCTTAAGAAAATTATATTTTATACAAATATATATTAAGACATGATTAAGTGATTACGATAAAAATAAAAAAAATAATGTCTAATAGTGCCACACTAGTTTGCATTGAAGAAATATGTTAGTGATAATTTTATGGTTGCTTTTTAACTTTTTATTTGAATGTTTAATAATAGCCTTTAGATTCATAGATATAAGGGTTGAATTATAGATAGAGTGTTAGCTACAAATTTCTAAATTTTATTTACCTTTATTTTTAGCAGATTTATAGATGTAGCTATATTTATATATGAAGACGGTATAAGATATAAAGAGTACTATTTGTTTTATTTACATTGTAGACTGTGTAACTTAGATAATCTATAATTTAATAATAACCTTGTATTCTTGTTACTTTAATTATATGGAATATTAGTTTAAAAAAAAAGAATATTGTAGAAACCGACTTGGTTGAGTCGGTAACTTCGAGAGCCATACGTACTTTAAGCCACTTAATATTTGGTCTCTTACCACTCACGAACATAAACCTCTCTTCCTCTTACTTTATAGTCTTCAGCTTGCCTTTTTATTAGTTGCACAGAGGAAATAATATATACGTATATAGTGGTATATTCATACTTGATTACTTGAGAACTAATAGCAAGAAGAAGATAATAGTGGTCCTCTTATTCTCACTTTATTGAAGGTATTTCTTTTGGTATTTGACTTTCAGCAACTCTTACTTTAAGTTTCTATAAAGACACTTTCCTTTTAGTTGGTTTATGTAGTCATAATATATACATCAGTAGCTTAAAAATGTTCAGTGGCTGTTCTTATTTTTATTTTATTTTATTGAATGTTCTCTCTTGTTGTATATTGATCGCTATATTAGAACTTTATTTTGTGAAGGGATCATTTGAGTGATTGTTAAGTATTTTCTTTATGACTGCTTAATTCTTGGGAAGAGAAATTTAATTTCAGTACAACTTTGATGGAATTACGGCTATATTGACTTATGGTAGTTGGACTATTGTGTACTGCTCTAAATTTTTATGTATTTTCATGTTTGTTAGTTATTTTAACATTTTCCATATCACTCAATACGAAAAGAAAAATAAAGACCTTAGAGATTTGTGAATTTTGAAACTTATTTGTTTTCAGATTTTGGAATTTCTTTTAGATGAGGAAAATTTCTGTCCAAATCTTTTTCATAATTACTACCACCATCTAAAATGATGACAACAATAGTAACAAGTGTATAACTTTGGAAGCTGGTCATTTCTTATAATTAAAAATTATATTTTATGATCCTAAAGTATTTGTAAAGATTCAATTCTTTAGTATCTTTAATTATTGTATGACTATTACTTGGAATTTGGGCATATTAGCTAGTTCCTTGAGCTTTGTAAAGACTGTATTCTCATTTCTTATTTAGGTTTGCTTACATTTTCTAGTATCATTGATGAGCACTCTTAATGATAAATAATCTATAACAGGTAAGTAACACACCTTGCTACGGAGAGTACTGACCCTTTCGACTATCTTTTCTACCAGACCCAAGGTAAGTGAAGATTTATTTTATCTGTATCACAAGAACAATAGTAGATACAAGATGTTTTCCTATATGCTTATGTGTATAATTTCAATTATATGTTATTTATATTGTTGTTGGAAAGCTTACGGAAACATAAGCATGGCATGATCATTTAAGCCTGATTTTCAAAGAAATGAAGTTTTCCACGCATTGGATTTAAAGTACTACCATTGTACTGATTTTACAAGATATGTTTTAAGTACATTGTCCAGTCTGTTTGCGTTGCATAAATATGGTTTGCACAGGCATCCTTCCCGCATAGGTGGGTACGGCTTACCAATTGTCGGGACTGAGCATCGTACTATGAGATTTATTAGGTGCATTACTTAGTCGGTCTACGTTGGGTAGGTATGGTTCACATTGGCCATGTGTTTCCTTCCCGCATAGGTAGGCACGGCTTATCGACTGCCGTGACTTTATAATGTACTCTAGGGCTCTATAAAGAAATGTTTTCTAAGAAAAGTGCATCAAAACAAAAAGTTATGAAAGAAAGAGTACAATGGGAATTTCAATAAAGTTTATGCATGAAACATGTTCATGAGCATGCATGATCTTTGCTTACTGAGCATTAGCTCATTTAGTTCATGTGATGCAGGTGAGGAAGTTTTTGATGTATAGAGTTACTAGTTGGCTAGCACGCTTTCTTGTCGCTATGATCATACCGATGTAGACGAGCTTGACTTGTGGGCGGTGTTTTCTTTGTATTTTTTTATTCTAGTATGTTGTAAATATTACTGCTGTTGGCAAGATGAATTGATAAGGAATTTTTAATTGTATATTTTGTAAAGACACTTTCAAAAAGTAATGCCACACAGTTTTTTTTTGTTTTAGAGTTTGAAAAGCTTAAATTGGCCCAAGTTTTTGAACAAAACTAAAAATATGGCTCATAAAAGAGTAATGCTTCCTAGTTTGACCTACGTAGTCATGTAGTTAATCTAGGGGGGCATTACAATAAGCATGTATGGATTTCCATTTACTGAGCCATTGCTCATTTAGGTCTTGTGATGCAGACGATCATAACCAAGAGTAGTGTTGGCTGAGCTGTTTCCACTCCAATGTTGTCCATATGCCAATTTTGAACTAAAGGAGGACTTTTTGAGAACCTTGTATATATTTTTACTACTCCAGTTTCGAAGAAGAAAGACTTTTGAAGATTTTTTTTATACATATATTTTTGCTACGTGTATGTATATAGCTGATCTTGTGGGAGTCACCAAGAGTAGTAAAACCATGTTTTGTACTGTACAAATTGAAAATATTTATGCAGTGTAAAAAGGATGTATCGCTAATGCTTTTCAGAACTAAACAGAAAAGTTTAAATTTATCCTCTACTTTCTACGTTTGCGAGGTTGATGAAAGTAAGATAACGCTGTTTAGCTATCCTACATAGAGGTGAGCGTATTTCTACATAATATAGCTAGGGAGTGTTTCAGTTGTGGTATCAGAGCAGAGATTAAAAATGTTTCCATAGACAACCAGAAAAAGGCATATGGGCACGTATTGAAAGGGTGACTCAGTGAACTGGTAGGTTTATATGTTTATCTGATTAATTTTCTTATTTGTGTACTTAAATTTACACATAAATACATAGGGTGAGATTTACTTACCTCAAGTCTTTAGAAAAACTTTGTAGTGCAATACCACACAACCAATCTTGTTGAAACTATACGCCTCTTCTTTAAGTCTTTCTTTATTATTATTATTTATGCAAAACTATTCACAAAAAAAAATTAACATATCTTATCATTGTTCTTAAGAAATATATTTTATATGGTTGAAAATATCGATTACATAAAATAATATAATAATTTTAATAACAAAACTAAATCTGTAAATATTCAGCAAACTAGGCATACTTAAATAATTTTAGATTCAAAAATATAATTTAATTTATCCTAAAAGTTTGCATAGCTTATTAAGACATATAAGAAAAGATCCACCAATATTACCAGAATTTTAAAAAAAGATTTAGTACATTTTGCATAATTCTAAATCCAAATCTTGTAACCTATTAAAACTATTAAATTGAAAATCTATACACAATAATAGAATTTTATAGATTTTTTCTTAAATCAAAATTATTTGAAACTTTGTGAAAGTATTTTTGACACAATATAAAAAATGTATAAAAATTATAGATTTCAAAATAGACCATTAGATGTCACTTTAAATTCATGTAATCCTACATCAGAATTCATATTAGCACCAAAATGAGTAAAATAATAAATATTTCAAAAATCATATTTAATTTTAGAAATTTCTAAAAGTCATGAAAATATTCTGAGAATCTAATAACACATGTATAAATGTCCAATAAAAATTCCAAGTCCAAAAAATGTCAATAGCATAGGTTTTGAAAAATAAAAATCGAGAACATCAAATTTGTCAAATTCACTGATATTAAAAAAAATATAAATAAAGAAATTTAATGCTTAGTTAAAATAAACCCATATGATCGTACAAATTTCTAGAATATAACCTAACATATAAATAAACAAGTTGTTAAATTTTATCTTAAATATAAATCATTTACCCTCTTAAATTTTAGAACAAAATTTGATCAAATTTGTCTTTCAGGATTTCTTAGGTAACGATCAGCATATATTTAGATGTCATATGAATTATAAAATTAAGATATGAACATAAAAATTACGGGAATCATGTAGACATATAACATAATATCTCACAAAAATTTCAGGTTCTAAAAGAAGAGTTCTACCCCTCTCTATCATAGGTTGAATTCTGAGCTAATAATATCAAAATAATAAACTTAAAGAAAAAAATGTTTTTAAATATTTACTTTATTCTTGAAAAATTGAAGAAAACTAAGCAAAAAATCTTGAAATCACAAATACTCTCAGCAATTAAGAGAGAAAAAGAGATAGAGAAAAATTTAGAAGAAGGCTTAATTGTATTTTCAAAAGAGAGCATAAATATATACGTTTTTTTATTCTCGTGAAGCTCTCCTTCTAATATTTTTTTCCTTTTATTTAAATCAATTATCATTTTTTTAAACCTAACGTATTAACTTGTATTAGGTTTCGTAAAATTGTGGGAAACTACCCTTTTCCCTTTTTGACTAAATTAGATTATTTTTTTTATTGACCTAATATTATATTTATAAAATTATGGGAACTTCTTGTTTCCCTTTTGTTGCTTAATTCAGATTTAAAAAATATATATATATACTAACCACATCCATAAAAAGTAAGATAAAATAAATAAAATCTATGTATTTATACATACATAAAATAGATTTGTGGAATCAAAACTTCACACACAACATATTTATTTACAATAATAATGATAATAATAATAATAATAATAGACATATTTATTCGTATATACAATGTGTGCCTTATTAGACTCTAAATACGAACTGGACTAAGATTTAAATAATGATAGTAAATAGAATAATACACTTCAATGTAACACCCCTTAGTTTGACCATGTTGTCATATACAGTCAAACTATGAAGAATTATTCTTTCTTAAACATTATCTTTAGTTTTGATAAAAAAAAATGAGCAAAATTTGAACTTTCCAAAATTTTTGGACAAAAGCAACTGCATGGTATTTCTTGTTAAAAGTGTCTTCACAAAATGTACAATCAAAAGAGATTTTCATCAGTCTATTTTGCCATCAGCAGTAGTATTTACATTACACACAAAATATCTCAAAACAAAATTGTCACTCACAGGTCAAGCTCGTCTACATCTATATGATCATGGCGACAAAAGGTAAGCCAGATAACCAGCTAGTCAATATCAAAATGTGCCTCCTCATCTGCATCACAAGACAAAAATGAGCTAAAGCTCAGTAATTAAAAACTATGAATACTTTAAAATCTCATAAAGTTCCCAATGTACCCTTTTCTTTCTTAAACATTTGAGTCCATATATTTTCCTTAAAAATTATTCTTAGTTGGGCCCCCTAGCATATTGCTTGTTCCATAAGTCGATAGGCCGTGATAACATAGGGCAGAAACTCTGGCCAAGAGTAAAAATAAGGTGCGATCGTCATGTGAGGTTTTTGAAAACTCCTTCCCTCATCAAAGGGGCATCTCACACCACGCTAATATTTTCCCGCTTCAACGGGACACATCATAAAATCCGCAAATCCCCCTTCAACGGGAGAGTCTGCATCAACAGACTTACCTATCTAGCTCCGACAGACTAGCAATTACCATTAAAACTTATCTTATAAAATTAGTACAATGGTACTCACTTTCAAATACTCTTATAATAAAACTCTCCATCTGCATGCAAGGCGTGTCATGCATATGTCATTTTATAATTTTCAGGAATAAGTAAGTTTCACATAATCACATCTTCCATATAGTTCTTGTGATATAGTTGTAAGTCTTTACTTACCTCGTGTCTTGAATAGGAATTGATAGTGGAAAGAGTCAATATCCTCTAGAGATTGGTGTGCTAATCACCTGTCATAAATTACTATTATTCAAGATGCACATTTTACAAAAAGAATGCATTAAGATTTGAACAAGGCCGAAATCAGAAATTTCACCAATTTAGAAAACTTAATCTTAAAATGACTCAGAAGTATATAAATCGCTTAAGGTACTTAGTATCCAATATCTAGCATTAAAAAATTATTCAAACGTAGTAAGATGTGAATGCTAGTTCATTAGCACAAAATGATCCAAAATGGCACATAATTTTGTTAAACTAGTCCATTTGCTTCTAAATGGTTCCATTTGGTTTTAAAAATATTTGGACAGCACCTCCCCTACTTTTAGGATATCCCCACATGATTAAAATTGTAGTCTAAGACCTGAATTAGTTATCAACAAACCAATTCCCACATATACAAATCAAAAGCACATTTCAAATCTTTTTCGGTTTAGACAAGTTGAACACGATTTGTGCACTTATCTATGGCTACAAACAGCAACTAAATTAATGGAATAAATAATAAAATTCATGACATATCCATTGCAAGTTGAGAAAATCAGATTAGAAGTATAGAAACTTAATACACCCACGGAAACACTTGAATACACAATTAGTAAATTTAGGGCTCTTGGTGTAACTTGCATTCTCTACTTAAATTCTATATTCCAATAATATATAAGGGTTTTTAGGACCATTATTAATCAAATAGTTGCTTTGATTTAAGGGCTAACACAAAAGAAATTGACTATAAGTTCAAAATCATACATAATGCTTACTTTGACTACTTTGAGCTTTTGTTGGAGTTCTTGCCTTCTACCTCCACCAAACTGATTCTCTAGGCTTAGAATTAGAATTTTTGGACTTAAGAAAACCTGAAGAAATCATTATTTAAGTGGGAACAAGCAGAGAATGGAAATTAAAGGACAAGACCTAGAAAGAAGAACTTAATAGAATTACCTTGGCTAGTTTTGGTGTATCTTGCTTTCTAAGGCTCCATTTTGAGCTCTACCACTTGGAAACTCTTGGAAATGTTTGAGAGAAGTTGAGAGAAGTCAGAAAAAGCATTGGAGAGTTTCAGGTCATGGTTGGAGAGAAAAGGAAAGCAAATGACCAGATTTGACCCAAAATCAACACTTAATGGCTAAGAAAATGTATAACTTAAATTCTAAGGGGTATTTTGCACATCACTTTCCATGTGTCCAGCTCTAGAATATCCTTAGCATAGTCACCACGTTGTTGGTCACTCCTATACACCTAAGTGTAGCCAAAGTTGGTGAATCCTACCTTAGAAAGTGAAAACTAGTCATACTTTGACTTATGTTCCTATATGGCCAATCTTATTGTAATTTGGTGGAACCTAGCCCCTTAACCAATCATTAAACATAAAAAAGAAAGTCAATTAGACTCCAATTAACAATGCAAACATAGTATTAGCACTCAATTATTAGAATGCACAAAAACGATATTACACGATTAAGCTTAATCTAAGCTAGCTTAGTGCAACTAAATACGAATTAGTGTCCTGAATGCCACCTCATGCTTACTTGGAGCTGACAAATAAAATGCTATAAATGAGTCTTAGACATTGAATCAAGCCTATTTGACATATTAAACACACCGTGAATTCGGCTCCTAAATGCGTAAAAATTACATTTTACTGAAAAACTACTATTTGACCAAGTTAACAACAAGTACGATCTTAATGCATGTGCACATAGTATTGCTTTCATAATTATATTCTTTGTTCTTTTAACACACCGAGCTCTCTCTCTGAAGGTATTGAACCTTTACACTATATTGGGACACTTCGACAATCATTAGTATAATAACATGTATGTAAATGCACATAATATAATGAATGAGCATGTTACTATAAAACTACTATTAACGACCTCTAGATGCCTAATATGCAATTAGAACATATTTATTATTGGCTTAATATGCATGTGAGAATCTTGGGCACCACATTAACTCAATAAGAGACACAAATTAATCACAATATATTATTAATCACATATGAATGAAAATGCATAAAAAAATATTTCTCATTAGGTACGTAGTTTAACTAAGCTTTCGTGCATATTCTACTACAACCGTATTCACAAAAAATTTGTTAGTGCATAATCATTTTACTTATCATAACCATAGATTTAAAACACATGTAAATAAAATTAATATTATAGGATAGATTTGATATTATAATTTCCTACCCCCTTAAAATAATTTTGTCCTCAAAATTATAATTTTCCAAATAAGTTCAAATATTTAGCTCTAATATCATCTTTACATTCCCAAGTTGCCTCTTCCATTGCATGATAGCCCCAAAAAACCTTGACCAATTTAATTTTATTGTTGAGAAGCTCCTTTTCCTCTATCTCCAAAATTCGAATAGGAAATTCTTCATATGTCACGTCTTTTCGCAATTAGAGAGGTTTATAACTTAAGACATGTGATGGATCAATCAAAAATTTTCTCAGGATTGAGGCATGAAATACATTATGTACCTTAGAAAGTCTCAGTGATAAGGCCAATTTATAGGCCATGTCCCCGACTCGTTGTAAAATCTCAAATGGTCCAATGAATCGTGGACTTAGCTTTCCCTTTACACCAAACCTCATAAGTGCAACCTTAAGAAATATCATGTATCTGACCGAAAGTTTTAAGTCCTATTGTCTCTTATCTACATAATTCTTTTGATGACTTTCAGTTGTTTCATCTTTTTCCAGACTCTTTCCACAACATCAGCTATTTACTATACAATTTCTAGACCTAGAAGTTTTCTCTCACGAACTTCATCCCAAAGAATCAGGAAATGACACTTCCTACCATAAAGTGCCTCATAAAGTACCATATCAATCATCGTCCATGTAACACCCCCTACTTTAACCATATTGTCATATACAGTCAAACTATGAAGTATTATTCTTTCTTAAACATTATCTTTTGTTTTGATAAAAAGGTGGGCAATTTTTTTTTGAACTCTATAAAACCTTTAAACAAAAACAACTACATGGCATTTCTTGTTAAAAGTGTCTTTACAAAATGTACAATCAAAAGAGGATTTCACCAGTCAATTTTGCCATCAATAGTAGTATTTACATTACACCAAAATATCTTAAAACAACAAATGTCGCCCACAGGTGAAGCTCATCTACATCTGTATGATCATGGCGACAAAAGGCAAGCCAGGTAACCAGCTAGTCAATACCAAAATATGCCTCCTCATCTGCATCACAAGACTAAAATGAGCTAAAGCTCAGTAAGTAAAAACTAAGCATGCTTATGAATGCTTTAAAACTCATAAAGTTCCCATTGTACCCTTTTTCTTTCTAAAACATTTGAGTCCATGTATTTTCCTTAAAAATTATTCTTAGTTGGGCTCCTTAGCACATTGCTTGTCCCGTAAGTCGATAGGTCGTGATAACATTGGGCGGAAACTCTGGCCAAGAGTAAAAATAAGGTGCGACCGTCCTGTGAGATTTTTTTTTTGAAAACTCCTTCCCTCATCAAAGGGGCATCCCACACCGCGCAAATATTGTCCCGCTTCAACGAGACACATCATAAGATCCGCAAGTCCTGCTTCAACGGGAGAGTCTGCATCAACAGACTTACCTACCCAGCTTCGACAGACTAGCAATTGCCATTAAAACTTATCTTATAAAATTGGTACAATGGTACTCACTTTCAAATACTCTTATAATAAAAGTCTCCATTTGCATGCAAAACATGCCATGCACATGCCATTTCATAACTTTCAGGAATAAGTAAGTTTCACATAAATACATCTTCCATATAGTTCTTGTGATGCAGTTGTAAGTCTTTACTTACCTCGTGTCTTGAATAGGAATTGATAGTGGAAAGGGTCAATGATATGAACCACGCCAACGTTGTGACGAAACCCGTTACCAAATCTGGAACGCACCCAAGACCTTTCAAGTTTGATGGAGACCGCGACCCGTTGCTTAACATGTAGCAAGAACCTTGGTATGTTGAAGACGCCACAAACGGGATGGAGAATCCGTTTGATAAGTCAAGTTGAACACCACAAGGAATCCCTTGATAAGTTCAGAACAAGTTTCTTCAATAACTCAAGAAAAACTCTCTTTTCATTAATAGGCAAAATCTGGTTTTTAAAGTGTTAGGGGCGGCACCCTTATATAGCAGGATACCCTGCTAGGGTTTTGAGTGTAAAATTACTAAGCTACCCTTAATGAAGAGACAGAAAAGAAAAGCCCAAAGAAACACCCCAAAGAAAAGCCCAAAGAAAAGTCTAAAGAAAAGCCCTAGAAACACTCAGAAATTAAAACACTCTATAAAGATGAAAATACAAAGAAAACGTGTCTACATCAAATTATGATTCTCCCCTTGCACATGTATGATGGATTAGACATGCAATGGCTCAAAGGACGTGTTTGGCTGATTGGCTCTCACCTGGATCGGCTTGGATGAGCAAAACCAACATTTGTTCACCTTCACTTGTGAACACACTTTCTTCTTGCTGTAGAACTCTCCGGACTAAGTTATTCAGCTCTTCTTTGAATCTTTTAGCTCTAGCCCTGGTCATTGGTCCAACAGAAACTTGTACTGGTCCACAAGACTTGACCGCCCTGATGTCCTCATCATTCCCCTCCTCTTGAGAAGGATTTGCCCTCAAATCTTCATCACCTGCAACAAAAGGACTCAAGTCAGTTTGAAAGTAGCACTAATATTGTACTCACCTGGTAAATCAAGCCTCTAGGCATTGTCATTGATCCGTTCGAGCACTTGAAATGGACCGTCTCCCCGGGGCAGCAACTTAGAACGTCTTTGTGCCAGGAACCTTTCTTTCCTCATGTGTAACCACACCCAATCTCCAGGCTCAAAAATCAGCATGTGACGTCCTTTGTTTGCTTGCTGCATATATTGCTCGGCTCTCCTCTCTATGTTGAGTCGTGCCCTCTCATGGAGTTGCTTAACAAATTCAGCCTTCTTCTTACCATCTAAGTTCACATGCTCAGAAATAGGTAAATGTGATAAATCCAACGGAGTTAAAGGATTAAACCCATAAACAATTTCAAACGGAGAAAATTTAGTAGCAGAATGAACATAATGATTATAAGCAAACTCAACATGTGGTAAACAATCCTCCCAAGTCTTAATATTTTTACTAATAACAGCCCTCAACAAGATGGATAAGGTCCTATTGACTACTTCAGTTTGTCCATCAGTTTGAGAGTGACAAGTAGTAGAAAACAAAAGTTTGGTTCCTAGTTTACCCCATAATGTTTTCCAAAAGTAGCTTAAGAATTTCGCATCACGAACTGAAACGATGGTCCTAGGCATACCATGTAGCCTCACAATCTCCCTAAGGAACAATTCTGCTACAAGAGAAGCGTCATCAGTCTTATGGCAAGGGATAAAATGAGCCATCTTAGAAAATCGATCTACAACGGCAAAGATCCCACGTCTACTCCTAGGTAAACCCAAAACAAAATCCATCGAAATGTCAATCCAAGGTGAACTAGGAATAGGTAAGGGCATATAAAGACCATTTGGCTGAACCCTAGACTTAGCTTGCTTACAAGTAACACACCTACCACAAACCCTTTCAACATCTCGTTTCATGTGTGGCCAATAGAAATGCTCTTGCAAAATAGCCAGGGTTTTAGCGACTCCAAAGTGTCCCATTAACCCTCCACCATGGGATTCCCGAACTAACAAGTCTCTCATTGAACAATTGGGAACACATAACCTATTCTCTCGAAACAGGAAGCCCTCATGCATGTAGAACTTTCCCTCTACAGATTTTTCACATGCACTATACACCTTGCCAAAATCATGGTCTTCATGATAAAGCTCCTTAATATGCTCAAAACCAAGAAATTTAGCATCAAGAGTAGAGATTAAGGCATACCTGCGTGAGATTGCATCCGCAACCACAATGTCCTTACCTTGTTTGTAACAAATGACATAGGGAAAGGTCTCAATGAACTCTACCCATCGGGCATGTCTCTTGTTCAACTTGTGTTGGCCCTTCAAGTGCTTCAAGGACTCATGATCCGTACGAATCACAAACTCCTTTGGCCATAAATAGTGCTGCCATGTCTCCAAAGTGCGAACCAATGCATACAGTTCTTTATCATAAGTGGGATAGTTAAGTGCAGCTCCGCCTAGCTTCTCACTAAAGTACGCAAGTGGTCTCCCATCCTGCATAAGGACAGCACCGATACCTACACCAGAAGCATCACATTCGATTTCAAATGCTTTGGAAAAGTCAGGTAAAGCAAGTAAAGGAGCTTGAGTAAGCTGAAATTTAATAAGCTGAAATGCCTTCTCTTGTTCTTCGCCCCTTTTGAATGCGGTATGTTTCTTAATAACCTCTGTAAGCGGCGCAGCAATGGTACTAAAATCCTTCACGAACCTCCTGTAAAAACTAGTAAGCCCATGAAAACTTCTAACATTACCCACACTAGAAGGGGTCGGCCACTCTTGGATGGCTTTGATCTTCTCTTCATCGACCTCAATTCCTTCAGCACTCACCACAAAACCTAAGAAAACAAGCTTATCGGTGCAGAAAGTACACTTTTTGAGGTTAGCATATAAATTCTCCTTTCTAAGCACATCCAAAACAGATTGCAAATGTGAGACATGATCATGCAGACTCTTGCTATAAATCAAGATATCATCAAAATAAACAACGACGAATTTTCCTATGAAAGCACGCAAAACATGGTTCATTAAGCGCATGAAGGTACTAGGTGCATTAGTTAATC
>JXTB01000372.1:400933-418433 GCA_002914805.1 Parasponia andersonii
GCAAAACATGGTTCATTAAGTGCATGAAGGTACTAGGTGCATTAGTTAATCCAAATGGCATAACCAACCACTCATACAATCCATATTTAGTCTTGAATGCTGTCTTCCATTCGTCACCTTCTTTCATCCTAATTTGATGATAGCCACTTTTAAGATCAATTTTAGAAAAGACACAAGAACCATGCAGCTCATCTAACATATCATCTAAGCTAGGAATAGGATGTCGATACTTTACCGTAATGTTGTTGATGGCTCTGCAATCAACACACATCCTCCATGTTCCATCCTTCTTAGGAACTAGAATCACTGGTACTGCACATGGGCTTATGCTTTCTCTCACGTATCCCTTCTCCATCAACTCTTCGACTCGTCTTTGAAGTTCCTTTGTCTCCTCTGGGTTACTTCTATATGTTGGTTGGTTTGGAATTGATGCTCCGGGAACGAAATCGATTTGATGTTCAATCCCTTGGATGGGTGGTAAACCATATGGTACCTCCTCAGGAAACACATCCTCAAACTCCTGCAAGAGAGAAACAACAACACTAGGCAAAGAAGAATCAAGTTGGTCAGTGTTTAAAAGAGCCTCCTTGTACATGAGTAAAAACACCGGCCATTTCGAAATCATTGCTCGCTTAATCTCACTTGTTTTTGCATAGAAATTTCTTTGTTTTCTCTCTGCTTTTACCTCATTGGCTGAACTCTTCTCTTTATTTTCACTCTTATTATTTTGCACAACCACACTCCCTTTAGCAGTCTCGTTCTTTTGTTCTCTCGAGTTCTTTTGATCACTCAATTTTTGCGTTCTCACTTGATCTTCATAAACCTGTTTTGGTGTCAGCGGAACTAGTGTGATTGTTCGCTGGTTGAACATGAATGAATATTTGTTGGTGAAACCATCATGTTGTATGCGCCGATCATATTGCCACGGCCTTCCGAGGAGAAGGTGTCCAGCTTGCATTGGTACCACATCGCACAACACTTCATCTTCGTATTTACCAATTTGAAATGGTACAACAACCTGCTTTGTAACCTTCACTTCACCACTATCATTCAACCATTGCAGCTTATATGGACGAGGGTGACTAAGTGTGGTGAGCCCTAGCTTTTCAACCATGGAAGTACTAGCAACATTAGTGCAACTGCCATCATCAACAATAACACTAAATACCTTGTCTTTCACGTGGCAACGAGTGTGAAAGATGTTCTCTCGCTGTACTTCTTGTTCCTCTTTAGCTTGTAAGCTTAAGGCTCGTCGTGCGACTAACCTAAGCATCTCACCCTGATCTGCTCCAAACTCCTCATCTCCCATTGAGGCATCCTCCAATGGCGGCATATCATCACAATCTGACTCATCCTCAGATTCAAACTCACCATTATCTCGGATCACCATAACTCACTTGTTTGGGCACTGGCTAGCTATGTGTCCTCTTCCCTGACATTTAAAGCATTTAATCTCACTAGAGCGAGTCGAAGTAGGAGCTGATTTACCTTGAGGGGCCGTGTTAGGGGTAGCCATTTTGGGCTCGGATTTGGCCTTGGAAGTGGAAGAGCTTTCTTCTTTCCTTGGGTAACTCGGCCTCCAAGGTGCTATACTAGATGTTTGCGAGGCGGGTCTTGGCCGGATTCCTCCCCTCTTAAGCTGCCTCTCTGCCTTGATTGCCATATGCACCAAATCTTCCAACTCCACATAATGGTGTATCTCAATCATGTTAGCAATCTCTCGGTTTAAACCATTCAAGAATCTGGCCATTGTCGCTTCCCGGTCCTCCTCCACATTGGCTCTGATCATAGCCATCTCTATTTCCTTGTAATACTCGTCAACACTGCTGTTACCTTGACGGAGGCCTTGAAGCTTCAAGTATAGATCCCGATAGTAGTGACTTGGAACGAATCGTCGTCGCATCACTCTCTTCATCTCATCCCAAGTTGCTATAGGACGTTCTCTATTCTGCCTCCTATTAATGCAAAACTGATCCCACCACACAATAGCATAGTCAGTGAATTCGATTGCAGCAAGTTTTACCTTCTTTAGTTTAGAATAGTTGTGACAATCGAAAACCAACTCAATCTTCTTCTCCCACTCGAGATATGCTTCGGGATCACTTTTTCCTTAAAAAGCAGGGATTCTCATCTTTATATTTCCTAAGTTGTTATCTACCCAGTTCCTAGCTTCTCTATCCCGGCCATATCTCCTATGGCTGCCCACTAACATTCTATCATATTCTTCTTCTACATCTTCCCTTTCATCCTCATCCACCTCCTCAACTTCTCTTGGGCGCACCCTATCCCTCCTCTGCGGATGCCTCCGTCTTGTTCCTCCTTCTTCTACCCTATCTAACCTTTCATGTATTTGTTCTAATTCTGCCCTCATCATCCGCCTCATCTCTCCCATTAAAGCTTGTATTTGTAGGTTCAGAACAGCTGGTTGTTGAACCTCTTCGTTTGTGCTTTTCTCTTGATTTTTAGACATAATAGAAATCTGCAAAACAGAGTTAGATTGATATGGAAAAGGACCTCGCCACACTCCCTCACGTGTTTCACTCGATATGATACACTCAATGCCACTTGTGTTTTCACTCAACAAGTTCTGGCTTTTACCCTCATATGATCTCACACACACTGCCTTTTTCCACTCGTATTCTTCTTTGAGTTCTTTTCAAAACTAATCAAGAGCTAATATAAAGGATTCAAGTAGCCAATCAAAACAAGAACAAACCAAACGAATCAGATTGTTGTCACGGATTTGATGAATTTTGGCACTCAAGTGTGGGGTTTTGGTAAAAAGGGGTTTTTGGGCCTAAGGAACAAGAATGAAACAAGAAAATTTAAGATGGGTTCTGGTACTCCCTAGGACGTCCAGTTTCTTCTTTTTTTTTCTTTTTATTTTTAAGAACTCTCTGGGTTTCTCTTCTCTTTTCTTTTTCTCTCCCTAGGACGTTGTAGAAGGTGTGTGAAGTGCACAAAAGAATCGGAAATTAAAGATAACAGGTATCCAGAATTGAATAACAACAAATCTGGAAAACTTAGCAAGTAAAGAACACGATTTTGTTTGTTTGTTTTTTTTTATTTTTTTTTAAACTGTAATGGATATAAACATATTCAAACCTGATGAACTTAAGCTCTGATACCAACTGATATGAACCTCGCCAACGTTGTGACGAAACCCGTTACCAAATCTAGAACGCACCCAAGACCTTTCAAGTTTGATGGAGACCGCGACCCGTTGCTTAACATGTAGCAAGAACCTTGGTATGTTGAACACACCACAAACGAGATGGAGAATCCGTTTGATAAGTTAAGTTGAACGCCACAAGGAATTCCTTGATAAGTTTAGAACAAGTTTCTTCAAGAACTCAAGAAGAAAAACTCTCTCTTTTCATTAATATGAAAAATCTGGTTTTTAAAGTGTTAGGGGCGGCACCCTTATATAGCAGGATACCCTGCTAGGGTTTTGAGTGTAAAATTACTAAGCTACCCTTAATGAAGAGACAGAAAAGAAAAGCCCAAAGAAACACCCCAAAGAAAAGCCCTAGAAACACTCAAAAATTAAAACACTCTATAAAGATGAAAATACAAAGAAAAACGTGTCTACATCAAATTGTTATTCTCCCTTTGCACGTGTATGATGGATTAGACATGCAATGGCTCAAAGGACGTGTTTGGCTGATTGGCTCTCACCCGGATCGGCTTGGATGAGCAAAACCAACCTTTGTTCACCTTCAGTTGTGAACACACTTTCTTCTTGCTNCTAAAGAAAAGCCCTAGAAACACTCAGAAATTAAAACACTCTATAAAGATGAAAATACAAAGAAAACGTATCTACATCAAATTATGATTCTCCCCTTGCACGTGTATGATGGATTAGGCATGCAATGGCTCAAAGGACGTGTTTGGCTGATTGGCTCTCACCCGCATCGGCTTGGATGAGCAAAACCAACCTTTGTTCACCTTCAGTTGTGAACACACTTTCTTCTTACTGTAGAACTCTCCGGACTAAGTTATTCAGCTCTTCTTTGAATCTTTTAGCTCTAGCCCGGGTCATTGGTCCAACAGGAACTTGTACTGGTCCATGAGTCTTGACTGCCCTGATGTCCTCATCAGTCAATATCCTCTAGAGATTGGTGTAATAATCACCTGTCATAAATTACTATTATTCAAGATGCACATTTTACAAAAAGAATGCATTAAGATGTTTGAACCATACTGAAATCAAAACTTTCACCAATTTAGGAAACTTAATCTTAAAATGACTCAGGAGTGTATAAATCACTTAAAGTACTTGGTAGTCAATAATTAGCATTGAAAAACTGTTCAAAAGCATTTAAAATATGAATGCTAGTTTATTAGCACAAAATGATACAAAATGGCACATAATTTTGTAAAAACAAGTCCATTTGCTCCTAAATGGTGCCATTTAATTTTAAAAAAATTTGGACAGCACCTCCCCTATTTTAGGGACATTCCCACATGATTAAAATCATGGTTTTAAACCTGCCATAACAATTAACAATCCAATTCCCATATATATACATCAAAGAGGATCATTTGGAACAACCTAAGTGCATTTGAATTCCATTCAATCTTTTACAAAGTTTAAACAACTTTTACACTTGTGTGCCATCATAACCAGCCATCAAATAAGTGTAATAACTAATAGAATCAATAAAATATATACTATAAGTTTAAGAAATCAGATTACAAATATGGAAAACTTAATCTACCACACATGAAAACACTTAAATCCATAAATAGCAATCTTTGGGGCCTTAGGTTTGACTTTAATCCTCCACCTAAATTTTATGTTTCCAGTGATATACAAGGTACTTAGGATCATTATTCACCAAATAATTGCTTTGGTTTAAGGGCTAACACAAAAGAAATTAACTATAAGTTCAAAATCATACATAATGCTCACTTTGATTAGTTTGAGCTTTTGTTGGATTTCTCGCCTTCTACCTCTACCAAACTGATTCTCTAAGCTTAGAATTAGATTTAAGGGACTTAAGAAGACTTGAAGAAACCATTATTTAAATGGGAACAAGCAGAAAATTGAAATTAAAAGACATGACTTAAAAAGAAGAACTTAATAAAATTACCTTGACTAGTTTTGGTGTATCTTGCTTTCTAGGAATCCAATTTGAGTTCTACCAATTGGAAACTCTTGAAAATGTTTGAGGGGAGTTGAGAGAAGTCAGAAGAAGCATTGGAGAGTTTTAGGTCATGGCTGGAGAGAAAGGGAAAGCAAATGACCAGATTTGACCCAAAATCAACACTTAATGGCTAAGAAAAGGTATAACTTAAATTCTAAGGGTTATTTTGGGTATTTTACACACTACTTTCTATGTGTCAAGCTCTAAAACGTCCTTAGCATACTCACCACGTTGCTGGTCAATTCTATACACCCAAGTGTAGACCAAAATGGTGAAACCTAGCTTAGAAAGTGAAATCTAGTCATACTTTGACTTATGATCCTATATGGCCAATCTTATTCTAATTTGGTGGAATCGAGCCCCATAACGAATCATTAAACATAAAAAGAAAGTCCATTAGACTCTAATTGATAATGTAAATAAAGTATAATTGCCCAATTTATAGAATGCACAGTGAATTTGGTTCTGAAAAGCATGAAAGATGCATTTTACCGAAAAACTACTATTTAACTAAGTTATCAATAAGTACGATCTTAATGCATGTGCACATAGTATTGCTTTTATAATTATATTCTTTGTTCTTTTAGCACACCGAGCTCTCTCTCTGAGGATATTGAACCTTTACACTACATTAGGACACTTCGATAATCATTAGTGTAATGACATTTATGTAAATATACATAACATAATGAATGAGTATGTTACTACAAAACTAGTATTAACGACTTCTAGATGCCTAATATGCAATTAGAACATATTTATTATTTGCTTAATATGCATGTGAGAATCTTGGGCACCACTGTCCACTAGCTATTATTATAAGAAAACTCTATCAATGATAGATATTTGTCCCATGTAACACCAAAATTTAGAATACAAGCTCTCAACATATCTTCAAGTGTTTGGATCATCCTTTCAGAATGGCCATCATTGTGCAAATGGAAAGTAGTGCTAAACCTTAATTGTGTACCCATAGCTTTGTGTAGACTTTTCCAAAATTTGGAGGTAAACTTCGAATCTCGATCGGACATAATTGATACAGGAATTCCATGCAATCTCACAATTTCATTAATGTAAAGCTTAGCATACTTGTCCATAGAATAAGTATTTCACATCAAAAGAAAATGTTCAGACTTTGTAAGTTTATCCACAGTCACCCATATGGAATTTGCGCCTTTCCTTATTCTTGGTAATCTAAGGACAAAATCCATGGCATTATGCTCCCATTTCCACTCAAGCACCATTAGTGGTTGCAAGAAACCTGAAGGTCATTGATGCTCTACTTTCACTTGTTGACAAATGAGATAATACTCAACAAACTGTTCACTATTTCTAGGCATATTGACCCACCAGAAGTACTTTCTTAAATCACGATATATTTCTATACTTTCTGGATGTACAGAATAAGGGGACTCATGTGCCTCTTCCATGATTTCCTTCTTGAGTTCAAGAACATCAGGAACACATAAACGATTGATAAACCTTAATGCATTGTCTGAGGTAATTACATCAACTTTATATTTTCCAACTTCTGCACTTTCATG
Source organism: Parasponia andersonii (assembly GCA_002914805.1). NCBI lineage: Eukaryota > Viridiplantae > Streptophyta > Magnoliopsida > Rosales > Cannabaceae > Trema > Trema andersonii. The sequence goes on from JXTB01000372.1 coordinate 407,628, forward strand.
AAACTTCATCAATGCAAGATCATTACTTTGCGTGGCCTTAATTTGATCCAAAAATGTTGATTTTCCTGTCAAAGTAACCATCTAGGTAGAATTTCCTTGATCTACTACTTTTAATTTCAAGCATTTCATATCCAAAATTAGCGGTAGAATTTCACATATAGACGCAACAGAGTTAGAAGATTTTCGACTTAACGCATTCATAACCACATCCCTCTTTCCTAGATGATAGTTGATCACATAATCATAATCTTTCACTAACTTGAACCATTGTCGTTGTCTCATATCGAGTTCTTTCTGTGTGAAGAAATATTTCAAACTTTTATGGTCAGTATAGATTTCACACGTAACCATGTAGATAGTGTAGCCAAATTTTTAAAGCAAACACCACTGCAGCAATCTTGAGATCATATGTTGGGTAATTCTTCTCATACTCTTTTAATTATCATGAGGTATAAGCTATTACTCTTTCGTGTTGCATGAGAACATATCCCAAACCATTTTTGGATGCATCACTATAGCTGGCAAACCCATTAGCTACTTCAGGAATGGCCAAAACAGGAGCAGTGTTCAATCATTGCTTTAGTTCCTGAAAAAGTTTTTCACAATTATCAGACCATAAGAATTTCACATTCTTTCCAGTCAAATGGGTTAATAGAGATGCAATCTTTGAAAGACCCTCTACAAACCTTCTGTAGTACCCTGCAAGTCCAAGAAAACTTCTAACTTCTTTTACATTGGTCGGTGTTGAACTACTTCTACCTTACTAGGATTAATAGATACACCATCTTTAGAAACAATATATCCTAGAAAATAAATTTGCTTCATCTAGAATTTTCACTTCGTAAATTTAGTATAAAGCTTATTCTCTTGAAGAATCTGTAAGACAGTGCGTAAATGTTGTTCATGTTCTTCTTCAGATCGATAGTATATTAAGATGTCATCTATAAAGACAATAATAAATTGATCTTAATAGTCTTTAAATACTCAATTTATCAACTCCATAAAAGCTATAGTGGCATTCGTTAGGCTAAAAGGCATGACCAAAAATTCATAATGCTCGTATCTCGTTCTAAAAGTTGTCTTTGATATATTATCTTCTTTGACTTTCAATTGATTATATCCTGATCTTAAATTAATTTTTGAGAAGTGTCTAGCTCCTTGTAGTTGATCGAACAAGTCTTCAATCCGAGGCAACGAATACTTATTCTTTATTGTTACATTATTCAATTCCCTGTAATCAATACACAGTCTTATTGAACCGTCTTTCTTCTTAACAAAAAGTACTGGAGCTCCCCAAGGTAAATGATTAGGTTTGATAAACGTCTTATCTAAAAGATCTTGAAGTTATTCTTTAAGCTCTTTCAATTCACCTAGAGCCATATGATAAGGTGATTTAGAAATAGGAGTAGTACTAGGGACCAAATCTATCACAAACTCATTCTCACGATTCAGGGGTAGACCAAGCAATTCTTTAGAGAAAACATCTACGAAGTTCTGAACTATTGGTACTTGGATTACTGTCATCTCTTTCTTTAGTACCTTAATTATTGATGCAAGGTAACCAGCATAACTTTTATTTAGTATATGCTGAGCCTTCATGGTAGTAATAATAAGTACTTGGGGCACACTCTTAACTCTAAGGAAAGAAAAACTTGCTCCAGTTGGTGGCAGAAAGATCACTTCCTTTTCACTACAATCCAAGCCCAATATGATGTCAAAATTATGAATACCAAGAAGAACAGGATCCACAAATACTTCTCATCCATCCACTAGGATTTTGTACCCTTTAAGCTTACAACAAGATTCTAGAATTGCTCCTGAAGGTGTGGAAATACTAAACCATTTATATGAAGGTTCTGGTCTAGCTTCTAATTTTTCAGCAAAGGATAAGTTGACAAAAGAATGAGTAACTCCCGAATCAATTAAAATAGAAACAGGAACACTGAAAATAATTATAATACCTATAACACATAATATACACAATCAATACCATGATTATTACTGAAAATTCTAGTTAGTAGAGTTTACCAATAATAACATCATTCAAAGTGTCAGCCTCTTTATATGTCATAGCATAAATGCATATTGAAATTTCTTTTGCCCACTACTGCCACTAATGGTTTGGTTCTCCTTGCAGTCTTTGTTAAACTGCCTTGATTTCTCACATTTAAAGTACAAATTAAAGCCTACAAATTAAAGCCTATACAACATTCGCCTAAGTGAGCCTTTTCATACTTTTCATAAGTTATCACCATTTTTTATTATTGTTAACTTCCTTTCCTGTTTAGTTATTTTTATTCCAAGGCTTTTCTTTCTGATTTTTGACTATTTAGTTGATGGGATTTCTCGTCATCTTCAGCTAAAGCTGAGCTTGATCCAAAACTTCAGAATAGGGGATTATTTCAAAACTTTGATCAAACGCCTTAGGTCAGGTTTTAATCTCATTTCAAACTTCCTCACCTTATGCTCCTCATTGTCTACTAGATTCATGCAAAATGGGATAGTTGTTTGAATCGACGTTCATATTATGAAATAGTCATGGACTGTAATACCCCCAAGCTCAACTATATGACTATGTAGGTCAAACTAGGAAGCATTACTCTTTTATAAACCATAACTTTTGTTTTGTTCAAAAATTTGGGCCAAATTTAAACTTTTCAAGCTCTAAAACAAAAAAAACTGCATAACATTACTTTTTGAAAGTGTCTTTACAAAATATACAACCAAAAACTCCTTATCAGTTTATCTTGCCATCCGCAGTGATATTTACATCACACAAAAATATACAACAAAAACATCGCTCACAAGTCAAGCTCGTCTACATCTGTATGATCATGGTGACAAGAAAGCGTGCTAGCCAACCAGTAACTTTATATATCATAAATATCCTCACCTGCATCACAGGAACTAAATGAGCTAATGCTCAACAAGTAAAGATCATGTATGCCTATGAATGTGTTTCATGTATAAACTTTATTGAAATTCCCATTGTACTCTTTCTTTCATAACTTTTCATTTTGATGCACTTTTCTTAGAAAACATTTCTTTATAGGGCCCTTGAGTACATTACAAAGTCGCAGTAGTCAGTAGGCCGTGCCCACCTGTGCGGGAAGGAAACACATGGCCAATGTGAACCATACCTACCCAACGCAGACTAACTAAGTAATGCACCTGATAAATCTCATAGTACAATGCTCAGCCCCGGCAATCGGTAAGCCGTGCCCACCTATGTGGGAAGGATGCCTGTGCAAAGCATACTTACCCAACGCAGACAGACTAAACATTGTACTTAAAACATATTTCGTAAAACTAGTACAATGGTACTACTTTAAATCCAATGTGTGGAAAACTTCACTTCTTTGAAAATCATGCTTAAATGATCATGCCATGCTTATGTTTCCGTAAGCTTTGCAACAACAATATAAATAACATATAATTGAAATAATACACATAAGCATGTGGGAAAACATCTTGTATCTACTATTGTTCTTGCGATGCAGTTAAAATAAATCTTCACTTACCTTGTGTCCAGTAGAAAAGACAGTAGAAAGGGTCAGTATCCTCTGTGGCAAGGTGTGTGGAAGACCTGATGTCAATTTTATTATTAATATTAACCCTACAATGTAAAATGTTTAAAGAAAACAAGTAGAAGACCGAATCACAGCTTTTACAAAAGAAGGAACCCTAATTACAAAATGAACCAAAATGTCATCTACTTTCATAAAAACTAGTCCATTTGCTTCTAAATGGTACCATTTGGTTCTAGAAATATTTGGACAGCACCTCCCCTATTTTTAGGACATCCCCACACGATTAAAATCATGGTTTAAGACCTGTAAAAACAATCAACAATCCAATTCCCACATATATAACTCAAAGAGGTTCATTTAGAGCAACCTAAGTACATTTGAATTCCTTTCATTTATACAAAGTTTAAAACCACTTTTACACTTTTCTATTGTCACAAATAGCAACAAAACAAATATATTTACGTCATGAGATCAACAAAATATACATTTCAATTTTATAAAATCAGTTTACAAGTATGGGGAACTTATTCTAACAATGGAAACACTTGAAAACACTTGAATCCACAAGTAACAAACTTTGGGGCTTTAATACTAAGATTGCATTTGTTGACCTGTTGCTGGGCACTTTGAAGGATCTTGTCTTTGTCCCTGACCCTGTGGGAACTTCCTTTTACCTCCATTAAATCCTGGTTGAGTACCCTTTCCGAAATTTGCATTTCTCCTTGCCATATTTATATTTCTTCTAAAATCTAGTGCCTTTACCACCTTCAGTTCAGTTTCTTTAGCTTCAAGGGCTTTTTTTGCAACTTCTGTGTAGGATACACCTTTTCCTGTAGACATCTTAATATCCCTATATATTTATGCTTTGAGCCCCTGTAGAAACTGATTTACTTTCAACTCTTTGGTACTCACCATATGAGGAGTAAAATGGGATAGTTCATCAAATTTCTTTATATAATCACACATAGACATGCCACCTTGCCTCAAATTAGTAAACTCAGCTGCCTTTGCAAGTCGATGAGCTTCACTAAAGTACTTCCTGTAAAAGATTTCCTTGAATCTCTCCCAAGTCAAACTGTTAACATCAGTGATTGACTTTATGGAATCCCACCAATGCCTCGCATCCATTTGGAACATATAAGTAGCACAAGAAACTTTCTCTTCGTCAGGGATTCTTATATAATCAAAGATGCCCTCCAAACTCCGAATCCACTCCTCAGCTAATAATGGACCAGTTTCACCTTTAAAAACTGGAGGTTTATTCTTCCTAAACATTTCAGAAGATGGTTCATGATTTTTTTGTTTAGCTATAACTTGTATTGGTAATTGTTCATCTCTCCTTTGATCTCGTTCTATAAGCCTCCCTATTTGTTGAGCTTGTCTCTCTACTAATTCAGCCAATCGATGAATAGTAGTATCTTTGTCATTATCTTGATCACCCCTCGGGTGGCTAGTCTGACCTTTACCCCTTGGCATAATTTCCTGTACAATGGCCCTTATTTACAAACAAACATAATAGCCAATAATAATGTGTGCATCAAATTTATATAATAAAATAAATTGCACATATGCAAGTAATTAGACTTACTGGTTGACTGAGCTTTCTGTCACATGATCATACATATGTAGGCAGTCTTCAGAAACGTCTAGACCTCCACTCTAATACCAACATTGTTACGCCCCCTAGGCTTAACTATATGACTATATAGGTCAAACTAGGAAGCATTACTATTTTATAACCCATATTTTTAGTTTTTGCAAAACGGTGGGCCAAATTTAAACTTTTCGAGCTCTAAAACGATCCTCCACTTAAATTTTGTGTTTCCAGCATATATAAGGTTTCCTTAGACCTTAATTCATCAAATAAAATCTTTAATTAAAGAGCTAAAGTAATGGAAATAAATTACCAATTCTAAATTCCACAGAAAGCTCACCTTGACTAGTTTGAACTTTGGTTGATGCTCTTGCCTTTTACTTCTACAAAACTGATTTCTAAGGCTTTGAAATTGATCTTATGACTCAACAGGACCTAGAGGAAACATTACTTAAGTAGTATCAAGTGGAGAATTAAAATAACAAAACAAAACCTAGGAAGAAGAACTAGTAGAATTACCTTGACTAGTTTGGACCTATCTTTCTTCCTTGAGCTCCAAATTGAGTTCTACCACTTGGAAACTCTTAGATATGGATAAGGAGAGTTGAGAGAAGTATAGAAAGTTGCTGGAGTGGTTCAAGTCATAGCTGGGGAGGAAGAGGAAAGAAATGACCAGATTTGCTCAAAAATCAATACTTAAAGGCTAAGAATAGCATAACTTAAATTCTAAAGGGTATTTTGGGTATTTTGCACCTTACTTTCCATGTTTCCAGCTCTAAAACATCCTTAGCATACTCACCACATTGCTGGTCAATCCTATACACTCAAGTGTAGACCAAAATGGTGAAACCTAGCTTAGAAAATGAAATCTAGTCATACTTTGATTTATGATCCTATATGGCCAATCTTATTGTAATTTGGTGGAACCTATCCCTATAACCAATCATTAAACATAAAAATAAAGTCAATTAGACTCTAATTGATGATGCAAACATATTATAATTTCCCAATTACTAGAATACGCAAAGATGACATTACGCGATTAAGCTAAATCTAAGCTAGCTTAGTGTAATTAAACACAGTTCAGTACAGTGACTGCCACCTCGTGCTTACCTGGAACGAACTTTCTTTTTAAAATGCTAGAAATGAGTCCTAAATATTAGATTAAAGCTATTTGATGTGCTAAATGCACAGTGAATTTGGCTCCGAAAAGCGTGAAAAATACATTTTACCGAAAAACTACTATTTGACCAAGTTATCAACAGACATGGTTTTTAATGCATGTGCAAATGGTATTATTATTCATGAATGTATTCTTTGTTCTTTTCACACACCAACTCTCTCTCTAAGGGTACTGAGCCTTTACACTGCATGGGAACACTTCGACAACCATTAGTATAATAATATATATTAAAAGAATTTAACGATCAAAATGAGCAAGTCATCATAAAATTGACACTAGTTTCATGTTATGTCTATTATGTAATATGAACATGTTTATTATTGGCTTATTATGTATGTGAGAAACTTGGGCAATACATGGACTCTTGCACTAAGTTAATGAATTCTATCTCTTTAGCTTGTCTCATAGAGTATGGAAAGTACTTCTTAAAGATGATTTCCTTGAAGCAACTCCATTTGATAGGGTTGGCTTGAGTATTGTGGATATGATCAGTCATATCCCACTAGTGTACTTGATGCAAATCCATGCATGGTTACAAAGGAGCCAATTCAAGTTCCACTTGGACAGGTTAAAAGAGCTCGAGCTAAAAGATTCAAAGAGTCTCTCAATGGGCTGATTCAAAGCATTTGGACTGAGATAAATTCTTCGAGGCCCAAGGTTAATGTTCCATGTGGTCCGCAAGGTTTGATTTTCATGATTCAAGCTTTGGAATAATCTAGAAAAGACTCTCAAAATAGGATTGCTCAAGGGTGCGTGAATTAAAGTTTAGTTTCCTGATTTTGGTGACTTACCCGAATTTTACACAGCAAGGAGAATAAGTGGCTGCAACTAACTAAATTACGTTTCTTATTTAGTTATTATTAGTTTCATTATTGAATTGTAAGGCTTGCATGCCAATTAAGATACTTTCCTTTTTTTTATTGATAAGTAGACGTTTGTTGTAGGGTAAGTGTAGGAGTTCAATTTTCAGAATTCTAATTAGGATATTTTAGTTTCCTTTTCTTGTTTTCGGCAGCTTCTGAGGGTTTTTTATAGCCAATTTTCGTGACTCTTATGTATATAAATAGCTATTAGCTTAATGAAAAGGCAGATTACAATTAATAAAAAATTAAGAGTAATTTCTCTTTAGTCCTTAGAGAACTTATTCGAACTTATCAGATTTCTTTATGGCATTCATCCCTAGACTTATACATCGAGTTTTCCATCCTTGATTATGGTATCTTCCTTTATACCAAGGTTCACATCTCTTTATAGGTTTTGGGTCAAGGTTTTCCATCCGAATCTAATTGTAGAACGGTCCTAGGCATCATCCTTGTTTCGGGTTTTGTCACAAGTTGGCAGGGTTCGTATCATTTGGTATCAGAGACAAATTCTAGTCTCAAGTTCATTCTATCATTTAATTTTTCCTCTTATTCATACCAGCCCTTATTTCTTTCTTTTGTGTTTCATTTAAATCGTTAAAAAAAAAAAAAAGGTAACTGAATTATCTGTTCTAATCGTAGCTAAATTCAGATTCCTCCTTGTTTGCCTTTTGAATCCGAATTTATATCTTTGTGTCTTTCAGTTAGCCTTTGTATTTTTAGTTATTATTTGGATTCTCAATTAAAAAAAAAAGAGAGAGAATTCCAAAATCAAAAACCAAAAAAAAAAGGAGAAGAATCAAGAAATTTCTCGCTGAATCAAAGGTTTTTTATAGTGCTTCAGTAAAACGGTCGTAACTTTTGATCTGGTTATCGAAACGACACATATTATGTATCAAATTGAACCTTATTTCGAGACCTACAATTTGAATAAACTACATTCCATTCATCCCAGTTTTCGAGCCCTAAATCCATCGTCTTCATCACTTTCTAAGCCTTCAAAGTTTTGTGCGCATTTTTTCTCTTGTTTCCTTGTTTTCGTGTGGTCCTTCAAAGTTTTTTTTATGACTTTGAACCTAGGATTTCTTTTTCTTTAATTTTCAATTTCCTAAAACTTTAATTCTATAGTGCTTCATTGAATTCAAATCTGGTTGGTGTCAATTGTTGCAAAGAAATTCTGTTAGTTGTTTGAATTAGTTTGATAAGAATTTTTGAGAAATTACGAGTGGAAAAAGGAAAGAGTGGTGAGCATATAAGAGGGTAAAAGCCAATTTGATTAAGAGTGAGACACGAATAAACTTGAGTGATTCATTATTCGAGTGAAACATGTGAGAGAGAGTGTGTGAGGTCCTTTCTTTTTCTAACTTTGTTTTACAGCAAACATGTCAGACAACAAAGATAAAAACACCTCTGGAGAGACATCTGGAGTGGGTAATCCAAAGCTTCTTATGGAAGCCTTAATTGACGAGATGATGAGAGTGATAAGAGCGGAGATGGAGCAAGTCCATGAGCGAATGGACAGAATAGAGAATGCACATGTGGAACAACCATAAATCACCCCTAATGTGTGTAGAAGAGAGAGATTCCAGCCTAGATAGAGATTTCAACCTAGAGAAGTGAAGGTTGAAGATGAAGAATACTATGGAGATACTTTTGGTGATGAAGATGATCGAGATTCGATTGTCGGCAAAAGGAGACACGGTGGACATTTTAGAGGAGCTAGGAATCGACACGATAATTCGTTGGGTAGCATTAAGATGAAGATTCCGTCATTCCAAGGAAAAAATGATCCAGAAGCTTACCTTGAGTGGGAGAAGAAGGATGAATTAGTATTTGATTGCCACAATTACTCCGAGATTAAGAAGGTAATGCTTGCTACCATTGAATTTTCCAATTATGCAATTGTATGGTGGGATCAGTTAGTAATGAATAGGAGAAGAAATAGGGAGCGTCCAATAGAGACGTGGGAGGAGATGAAAACAATGATGAGAAAGAGGTTTGTACCGAGCTACTACTACCGGGAATTGTATAACAAGTTGCAAAGCCTTAGGCAAAGTAACCGGAGTATAGAGGAATATTATAAAGAGATGGAGGTTGCTATGATTTGAGCGAATGTAGAGGAGGATCGGGAGGCTACAATGTCCAAATTCTTATTTGGTTTGAATCGAGAAATTGCTAATGCGGTAGAACTTCAACATTATGTGGAGTTAGAAGATATACTCCACATGGCTATGAAAATTGAGAACCAACTCAAGAGGAGGGGTAGCACACATCCAAGCCAAAATCCAAGTATATCTGCTTGGAATTCGAATCAATGGAAGAACGATGAGAGGCAACCTACAATCAAGCCTAAAGCTGAGCAAAAGCAATAAGTGACCAGCCATGTAAATCAAGGTAAATCTGATTCTTCTACTTCTAGGAATCGTGATATCAAGTGCTTTAAATGTCAAGGAAGGGATCACATAGCTAGCCAATGTCCAAACAAAAGAGTTATAGTATTACGAGATGACGGTGAAATTGAAACTGAAGACGAAGATGACACCGATCTTATGCCACCATTGGAGGATGTTGATGAAGAGGAATACCCTGCCCAAGGAGATTTGTTGGTGGCAAGGAGAGCTTTGAGTACGCAAGTCAAAGAAGATGAAGAGGTGCAACGAGAAAACATCTTTCATACTAGGTGCCACGTTCAAAACAAGGTATGTAGTATGATTATTGATGGTGGTAGTTGTACTAATGTTGCTAGCACTACTATGGTGGAGAAATTAAGGTTGCCAACAATGAAGCATCCCCGGCCTTACAAGTTGCAGTGGTTAAATGATAGTGGTGAACTGAAGGTGAATAAACAAGTGTTAGTTTCTTTTTGTATTGGGAAATATGAAGATGAAATCTTGTGCGATGTTATTCCGATACAAGCTGGACACTTGTTACTAGATCAACCATGGTAATTTGATAGGCGTATTAAATATGATGGCTTCACCAACAAGTACTCATTTGTACTTAATTAAAGGACAATCACTCTAGTTCCTTTGACACCAAAAGAAGTTAATGAAGATCAAGTAAGGTTACAAAAAGAGAGTGATCAAAAGAGAAAGAGCGAAAAAGAGATAGAGGCCCAAGAAAAAAGAGAGAAAAGGTAATAATAGATTTGGCCATTGAGAGAAAATTAGAGAGAAAACAAAATAATTTTTATGCAAAAGCCAAAGAAATTAAGAGAGCGATGTTTTCAAACCAGTCGATGATTGAACTCTTGTACAAGGAAGCATTTTTAAACACTAACAATCTTGACCCTATTTTGCATAGTTCTATTATTTCTCTCTTGCAGGAATTTGGTGATATTTTCCCCGAGAAAATTCCTAGTGGATTACCACCAATGCGAAGGATTGAGAATCGAATTGATTTCTTGCACGATGCCATCATTCCAGATCATCCAGCCTATAGGAGTAACCTTGAGGAGACAAAGGAACTACAAAGATAGGTTGATGAAGAAAAGATTTGTGCTATCCGAGAATGGCCAAGTCTAACGAGTGTAAGTTTAGGTATTGGTGTAGCTCTTATGCAAGAAGGACGACCAATTGCATATTTTATCAAAAAACTAACTTAGGCTGCTTCAAACTACTCTACTTATGGTAAGAAATT
>JXTB01000373.1:7841-21218 GCA_002914805.1 Parasponia andersonii
TTTTCTCGGGTCGTCGACGAGCGACGTGAGTCCCAGAGTGCGAGAACTTTCGAGGTCTGCTGGCAAGTTTTTGCTTTGCACAGTAGTTTACCCTTCGCACATTTTCTCGGGTCGTCGACGAGCGACGTGAGTCCCAGAGTGCGAGCACTTTCAAGGTCTGCTGGCAAGTTTTTGCTTTGCATAGCAATTTACCCTTCGCACGTTTTCTCGGATCATCGACGAGCGACGTGAGTCCCAGAGTGCGAGCACTTTCGAGGTCTGCCATTATGGGCTGACACTACTCCGTAGTTAGCCTTAAACATTGGGTCTGCCTCTGTGGGCAGACCCTTTCTGTAATAGCATAAGACGTATAGTCTGCCCTTTATGGGCTGACCGCCTTTTCCGTAGCTACACAAAACATCGGGTCTGCCTTTGTGAACAGACCTTTTCTTCCGTAGCAGTCCAAAAGATGAATTCATGAGGCAAAAAAGGAACTTGACCTATTTTGGATTTAAACTTTTTAATAATATAAACATTCACATGGTATTAAATCATATATATGTTCCTTACACGTAATATTTTTTCAAGTGCTGAGCGTTCTATGTGTTCGGCACGTTTTTCCCCGTTTTGAGTTCCTTCAAGACATATGCACCATTGTCGAGCGCTTTGATTACCTCATAGGGTCCGATCTAATTTGAGTCCAGTTTCGAGGAATTCCCTATTCTGTCTTTTAGGACCCAATCCCCAGCGTCGAATCGTCGGGCACTAACCTTTTTAGCGTAGTAAGACCTTGCCTGCTGGTGGTATGAAGCCAGGTGGACTAAGGCCATGTTTCTTATTTCTTTCAGGAGGTCTGTGTTGTGGCTTAACTGGCACTCATTTAGGGGGGCATCTTTTACGACTTCGGAGTGGAGGGTCAGGAGGCCGACCTCGGTGGGATCACAGCCTCTGATCCGTAGACCATGATGAATGGCGTTCTCCCAGTAGACCTCCACTCTGTGGTTCGATGGGCCCACACAATGGTTGGCAGTTCTTCTAACCACTTGCCTTTAGCATCCTACAAGTTCTTTTTGATGTTGCTGAATATGGCTTTGTTCATCACCTCTGCTTGGCCGTTCCCCTGAGGGTAGTTCACAGAAGAGAAACTGAGCCTTATATCATATAGCTCGCATAACTCCTTAAGCTTGGCATTTTGGAACTGTGTGCCATGGTCGGTGTGTATCTCCTTCGGGATTCCGAATCGGCAGATTATGTTCTTCCAGATGAAGTTAATCGTGTCTGACTTATTAACTGTCGTGTAGGCTTCGGCCTCTACCCACTTGGTGAAATAGTCCGTGGCCAGCAGGACGTATCTCTTTCCTCATGGACTTCTGGGGAGCTCTCTGACGATATCCAGACCCCACTTGGCAAACGACCAAGGAGTTATATTTGAATGAAGAATCTCCGTAGGTTGACGTTTCATCGGGGCGAACCTCTGGCATTTATCACATTTTTTTACGAATTTGGTTGCCTCTGTCATCATGTATGGCCAAAAGTATCCGGCCGTTAGAGCCTTGTGGGCGAGGCTGCGCCCGCCGGAGTGGTTGCCACATACTCCCTCGTGGATCTCCTCCATCAACTTTTGCGCTTCGACAGGGCCTATGCAGCGTAGCATCGGACCCATTGTCGATCTCTTGTATAACTGTTCACCCACTATTGAGTACCTTGCAGCTTTTAATCTGACTGACCTTGCTTCCCGGGGGTCTGTGGGTAGGTTCTCCAACGTCAAATATTACGTGATGGGCCTCATCCACCCTTCGTCAGTAGCACTAGTTGTGAACACGTGGTGTGCAGGGGTCTGCGGGGGTCTGCCATGCTTCTGCCGTCTAAAAGAACCTCTATGCTTTTAGCGATGCCCCCAATTGATGCATTCTTAGCTAGCCCGTCAGCCCTCTGGTTCTTCTCCCTGGGGATCGGTTTGATATTGAAATTGGTAAAGCGGGCTTTTGCCCCCATCACCTTGGAGAAGTACCTGTGCAACCTCGGTTCTCTTACTTCAAAGTCTCCTCTGACCTGACCTGCGATCAACTACGAATCGGTCTTCACGGCGATATCCTCTACTCCAAAATGTAGTGCCAACTCGAGGCCTTACAACAATGCCTCGTACTCTGCCTCATTGTTAGTCGCCTGGAAACTGATCCTCAATGCTTTCTCAACCCTGAGGCCCGTTGGGGTCTGCAAGACTATCCCGATTCCCGATCTCGAGGCATTCATGGATCCGTCCGTGTAGAGCGTCCAGGTTGAAGGGGGGTGAAGCTGTGACATCTGATTCAGGTCATGCCGCTCGCCAAAGGATTCGATTTCCACCAGAAAATCTGCCATGACCTGCCCTTTCTTTGCCGTCCGAGGCTGATACTCGATATCATATACCTCCAGCTCGATGGCCCATTTGGTCAATCGTCCTGACAGATCTGGTTTGGCCAAGATTTGGCAGATAGGGAAATCCGTATATATAGTGACCGAGTGTGCCTCAAAATACTGCCGGAGATTCTTTTTAGCGTTAACCAGAGTGAGGACCAACTTTTCTGCCACACTGTATCGGGTTTCAGTATCTAGGAACATGCAACTTATATAGAACACCGGCTTTTGTTTACCGCCTTGCTCGATGAATAGTACGGCGCTGATCGCTACTTTGGACATCGCTAAATAAGCGTACAGACGCTCCCCTTCCGACGGGGAAGCCAGGATAGGTGGGTGACTCAGATACAGCTTGAGGTCTGCTAGTGCTTTGTCCTGTTCTTCCCCCCAGATCGCCGTAGAGTCTTTCTTCAGGCATTGGAAGAAAGGCTTGCATCGGTCAAACATCTTGGACACGAATCGGTTGAGGGCGGCTACCTTTCCAGCCAGGCGTTGGACCTCTCGAACAGATGAGGGCCTCTGCACATTCGCGATCGAGGTCAGCTGGGTCAGATTTGCTTCAATACCCCTCCGGCTCACGATATGTCCCAAGAATTACCCAGAGGATACCCCAAATGTGCACTTCTTGGGATTCAGACGAATCTGATGCTGCCTCAGAATCTGAAAGCATTCGTCTAGATGCCTCAGATGGTCTGAATCCTTCCTGCTCTTCACGACCATGTCGTCGATGTAGACCTCCATAGTCTTTCCTAGCAGCTTGGCGAACATCTTATTCATGAACCTTTGGTAGGTTGCCCCTGCGTTCTTCAGGCCAAACGGCATACGCTTGTAGCAATACAAACCTCGCTCTATGATAAAAGCCGTGTGGATCTGGTCTTTTGCATAAAGGGGAATCTGGTTGTATCCAGAATAGGCATCTAGAAAGCTCATCCTGTTGAATCCCACTGTCACGTCTACCATTTGGTCGATTCTTAGCAGGGGGAAACTATCCTTTAGGCAGGCCTTGTTCAGGTTGGTGAAATCTATGTAAATACGGTCATCGCCGTTTTTCTTTTTCACCACTACTGGGTCAGAAACCCACCGCGGGTATACGCATTCCCTAATTAGACCGCTCTCCAGTAGCTTTTCTACCTCCTTATTGATCACCCTGGTTTTCTCTGGTGCGAATCTTCGGGGTTTCTGCCTGACTGAGGGGAAATGGGGGTCTATATTCAGTTGGTGATAGGAGTGTGTGGGGTCTATCCCTGGCATATCATCGTGGGACCACGCAAAGACGTCCTCATTCCGCTTTAAGAATCCCAACATTTCATTCTTCTGCTCCTCGGGTAATAAGGCTCCGATTAGGATCACCATCGCCGGTTCTTCCTCTTTCAAAGGGACCGCTACCAGCTCTTCGACCGTGGATTGTGGACCGTCAGACTCTTCTTCAATTTGCCTCATGTATGCTGGCAGGCGGTCCTTTGATTGCTGTTCGTCTTTGGCTGCGGTGCTTGTGCTCGCGTCAGCTCCCCTCAGGGCAGCCGAAAAGCATTTCCTTGCAGAGGCCTAGTCCCCCTTGATGTCAATCGTTTACGTGCCGTCCTTTGACTGACATCTTAAGACCTGATGGAGGGTGGAAGCGACCCCATGTATGGCATGGATCCATCCCCTTCCCATGATGATATTGAAGAAAGACTGGTAATCAATGACGACGAAATCCACATCCAAACATCTTTCGGCTGTGCAGACATTAAGGGTCACGATGCCTAAAGGGCAGACCCTTGTGCGCTCCTATCCAGACCCATATTTTCGAATATGTTGAGAAATAGGATATCGACACTGCTTCCACCATCGACCAAGACCCTTCCAACCAATGCGGAGCCGATCTGCAGTTTGATCACCAAGGGATCGTCGTGAGGATAGCGTACCGTGGTTAGATCTTGCTGAGTAAAAATGATGAGGGCTGCGGATGCGCGGCTTTCTCCCGACATCAAGTGGTTGACGGAGTGTCCTATCCCCCTCAAGCACTTCACCCTGCCCTCGGCACTTTTGAGGCACTTTTCCTTTTCCTCTTGATCGTGGGTCGGCTCTGGCTTGCTAACAATGGTCGGCACTATCCTGAGGGTCTACTCTCCTGACCCAGAGGCCTGGGCCTGCTTCCCTTTCTCAGTCCTGGCAATGTCTTGCTGCGGCTGGGCTTCATTAGTTTTCACGTACTGCTTCAACTTACCAGCGTGGATCGCCAACATGACCTGAGCATAAAGATTGCGGCAGTGGACAGTGTCGTGCCCGAAATCTTTGTGGAACTGGCAATACCTATTCCTATTCTTCATATGCTCCAGGACGCCAGATTTGGGCGGGTCCTTGAAAATGCCCATGTCCCTATTTTGGAGGTAGATCACGTCGATCGGCGTGTTGAGCTCATACTTAGGCAAAGGATCACGGGTCGTCTTCCTCCTCTTGCCTCCCTCCAGACCGTCTCGGGTAGGGACTTCCTGCTTCGAGGTTGGCCCTTGGCCCGGTGAGGGCCTCTTCATCCCTTGTGGGGCCGGGGGTTGTACTGTTATTGTTATTACTGCGGCAGAGGTCTTGGGTGCCTTCTGGTGACTTTCCAGTATCCTGAATACCCCTTCTGACTTGGCCTGAACGTCCGCCATATCGTACGGAAGATTTAGAAGGAGATGGTCCGATAGCATTGATCCCGGCTACAGGCTCCGGACGAATGAGCCTGTGGCTTGGACCGAGTCTGCATTATGGACCAATGACATTACCTCGAGGAAATGCGAAAGGTACTCCTGCGGGGATTCATCTGCAGCCTGCTCCAAATGGTCCAGGTCTCACATGGTTTTTTGTTGTCTTCGGACACCTGCGTACTGTTTTAAGAAAAGTCTGCAGAAGTCTTCGAACCCATTTATGGACTTTTCTGGGAGCTGCCTGAACCATAACAGGGCCGATCCCACAAGGGTTGTAGAGAAAACTTTGCAAGTCACAGCCTCGTCCCTGGTCTCTAAGGCCATCTTCTGCTGGAAGTGGTATATGTGGTCGAGGGGGTCAGTCTTCCCCTCGAACGGCCTGAAGGTCGGGGTCGTGAAGTCTCTCAGCCGGGGTTCCATCTAGATCCAGTCGGCGAGGCCGTCCGGTTGATGCCTCGCACAGTTTGTTCTGCCAGATTATCGAGGGTCTGGCTATGATGGTTGCTGAGTCTCTTACCCAACTCCGCCATCATCTCTTGCTTCCAGTCGAGGGGCGTACCCCCAGGGCTTTCATGGTGTCTTCCGCCCGTTGCCCCCCTGGTTTGAAAAGGTCTCGACTGGCTTTGTCGTACCCCCTGCATTCGTGACCGAGACGGGACAGGAGCTTCTCCCCGCGGTTGGCTTCCGAACTCTTGTTCGAATTCTTCATCGAAATCTTCCCTCCGTTGGGTCTTATCTTCACTTGCCAGCAAACCCTCGAGCCGAGCATTATCTCTGCGACCTCGTCCCTTAGACCCAGGACGGCCTCGTGGGCCATCTCTGCCTTTCTGTTTGCTTCCGCCAGGGTAGAAAGCATCTGATCCAGCTTCTGCCCCAGATCTGGTCGTTCTTCTCGGGAGCTTCCTTCGGCGTCGGGACGTGTGCTCCTACTTGTCATTCTTGAGGGTACCATCAGACGTTGTATGGCTTTTTTGTTCGGGGAGAGTGTGGTCGTGAGTTTCTTACTTTTTTTTCCACGCTCAACTTGTTCCCACAGACGGCGCCAAACTGTTAGAGCAGTTTCTTACCAGCTGTCCACGTGTCTCGAACTGTTGACTCTGTATTCTCTAACTGTCCACGTGTCCTTGCTGTCTTAAAGCTCTCTGAACTCCAAATAAGATCAGAGAGGCGGGGGTGGCTACCTGCAAAGACTCTCCGATGCTTAATTCAGTGGTTTATCTTTGATACAGGATAGCAAGGAAAATATTTCAGTATGAAAATCTCTCTGTTTCTTGTTTTCAGACTCTTATATATATATATCTGTTTTCTTTTTTTTAGCGTATATGCCCCTCTTGAGAACGCATGGCTCTTATATATATAATCCTGAGATAGTGAACCGCGTGGTTCTTCATCTCAGGACTGAGTACCTTTCACTTCGAAATCTTTTTCAGCAGTCACGGTCCGAGATTTCGGTGATCTCCTCTGTGCTACCGTGGCCTGGTTTTCACCGCCTCTTTCGGCTTCAATCTGTCAGGAGTAAGATATGGGTAAATCGCCGTTCTGTCAGGATGGCTTGTCCCTGGCACACACCTACCCAGAATCAAATTAAATGCTCTATCTGGGTTTGGAACCGTGAGTCGCTTTCCACTGTATCTGGTCGGAAGACCCTTGGGGCTTCTGACCCTTCCGACTGTTGAGGTAAGGGCTGCTGTTCCTAGACGGTAGACCCTTGGGGCTTCCGACCCCCAGCTGTCGAGGTTGGGGTCAGACTGAGCCAAATCTTCTAGGGTCAGTGATGGACTCGGTCCTAACTACGGACGGCCCAATGGCTGATTGTGAGATCACGTGCGATCCGCGTGGCCTTCCTCGTGGCATAAGATTCGGGAACGGGTCCTACAGTTTATATTTGATGATACATGTACATATTTGAGTTTCATGTTACTAGAAACTTGATTACTAGTGAAGGACCACATATTTGAGTTTCATGTTTTCACGAAAAGTTTGTTCACGATTACATTGAAATGTTATTTGGCAAATGTCTGGAAAATTTGGGAGGTCTGGTCCCACCGTTTTAATCTGTTTCTGACGAATGGCATATATAGAACCTTTAATATGAAAAGTCTTATCTACTTCAGACCCTACATAAATTAAATTAATAAAGCTACGGAGATTGTTTCTGACCGACCTGATTTTCAGAAGCTATGTGACACATGATTTTCAGACCCACATGGTTGACTTATTTGGACTGACTATTTTAGTAGGGTCACAAGGGCTTACAAGGACTCCGACTAGGATTCAACAATCTCGTCATACGCAATTAGCGGTATCACAACACTAGTGTTATTCATATTACAATAATTGTGTGTGGATATGCTATAAAATCCATGTTGATTAATTAAGATAAAAAAATATATAAGTATTTTTAAGGGTTTGGTTACTCCTCCAACTTTGTTAACTTTTTGAAATAGAATATATTAAGTCCTAAAATATTTTACTTGAAATATAGGAATCTGATTTCCAAGATATCTACCTAGGCTGCAAACAAAAATTTGGACTCAATCAAAAAAAATATATGTAGTTGTTCACTTCCATGATTAGGATTAGTGGTGATATCAAAAATTGATGTAACAATGAGATATTAAATAAATATGAAAATTAAAGAATAGCACAAAAATTTTAAAGTAGTTCAATATTTCGAATAAAGAATTTACGTCAATTATAGTCAATATTATTCACTATTGTTCTGATTACAAGAGAGTCTAATCCCTTATTCTAACCTCCTTCTCTTCTTCAAGCAATTGGAAAATTCGTTCACAATAGATAGTGTACATTAATATGCCCAATCAGACAATCAAACCCGACTAAAGAACATATATTCTTGGGTTATAATTACTTGAAACTGAGTCTATGGATTGAGAAATTCTTCAGCCACGTAACCTAACCCAAGTTTCCTATATATTTAAAAGGAAAAGTGTATCAATATTTAATGTAATAAAAAGTAAAATAGAAAAATTCCAATTTTCACTGCAAAAAAAATAAATCACCATTTCTTGACAATTTTTCAGTCACAATAATTTTTTTTTTTTAACTAAAAGTCACATTTAGTCACAACTAAAAAGATAACATTTAGTCAAGTGAGCTCACTAATATACTTTTAGCTATAACCTTTTATATATTTGAAATTGGTTATAACTAAAGAACATTTAGTCATAATAAATTGTATTTTTTGTAAAAAGACTTTTCATCACGGCATAATAATACTAACAGTCTTTTAGTCATGAATTTTTAATTTTAGTCTCAAGTTTTATTGTAACTAAAGTTAAGTTTTTTGTATTAATGGTTAGTTCATATTTAGTGTATATTTGTTATAAAAAAAATTAGCATAATATTTCATAGTTTTATAATCAAATTAATAAGATTTAGAAGCCTATTTTCTAATTTTTCATTAATAAGAGAAAATTAGAATACACATAAGAATAATAATTGCATAAAAATAAAAACTCACGAGCCTACCCAATACACACTACTAAAAAAATGGTCTTTCAAAGCTCTTTACACGTACCTTAAAAGGCGTAATACGATGTTCATGTCAGCATCATGTATCTGAGTACCATAATAGATCCCAGCTACTGCGGTGCCTAATAAGCATTGTAGTAGACTTATCAAGGTGCTCAAAAAGTGTCATGGTATCCCAATTAATGTTTTTTACTATTTATAGAAATATTTTTAATATATTTGTGTATGTCTCTAGAGTTTTACAAATATAGTCCAAATCCATATGACACAACAAATATTTCCAATAAAATGGAATATAAATATAAACTTACACATAATAAAAATTACTAACACAATAATATAAAATGAAACTAGATGAGTAAATAAACATAAGAGATTTACTTAATATAACAATTTTATCATTGGTTTTCTAATCTAAACTAACGTGATCATCAAATACTTCATAGTTTAAATGAACAAAGAGTAGAAATTTCAAATGAGAAATTATATTAAGTAGTTCTGCCCCCTCTTCACAAACTGCTTTTATATCATTCTTTGTGTATAAAGTTTGTCCGCTAAGCTATAATTCAAATATTTTATTTGTAGAAAGTGATAAAAATTCAACAAAAAAAATGATTGATCAAATTAACTCAAAATTGGAAGAGAACTATTAAAACATATGTAAGTTAATACTATTATGAAAAATTTACATATGTAGAATCCACATTTAATACTTAACGTACGGTTGTTTTGGACACTATACATCAGATTATAAAAAAAAATAAGTGGTTTTGAAAAATTTTATACCCAACAAGTATTGTTTATTGAAATTTTGTACCTTTAATTACTCATACACTGGACCATTTTATTGTCCTTGCTTCCCTTTCTCTGTATTATATTTATTGAAAGTACTTAATATTGACACAAACATAAGAAAAAAGTAAAAAAAAATATGAGCAATAACAATCAGAACTAAAATACCATAAGAAAACTAAACTATAACTAAATGACCACTAGAAAACATACTTGATCATCGTTAAACTAATTTCCTTAAAGAGACTTAAGTTTAGAGGATTTAAAAACCATACATAATCTTTGAATGAGTATATGACAAATAACTCTACTTGGATCTATAAACATATACCTATATTGTTAGTCATATTGTGTCATCATATAGTGTAAATGCCTACAAGTATAAAATAAAATATGAACCAAATATTGTACTATATAGTTGTCAAATATAGATACATGTATATATATATATATCAAATATTATACATATGAAGTATTAAGTATTAATATTGCTTATTGTAGTTCAACTCTTAATTATAAGAGCCTAAAGGTATACTTTTTGGAGTGGGGCTTTCAAGAGAGAAAAATATACTAAATGGCTAAAAAAATGACTACTTATGAATTCTATATGTCAAGTAGCATTTTCTTTTACTTAAAAAGGGGGTGATTATGATTGGTGATTAGTAAATTAAGAGGATGAACTCTATGCTACTTCTCTTAAGTTGAGTATGTTTTTTCACTGATTTAGAAACTAGGTCTCAAGTTAATTTACTCTCAAACTACTACTCTCTTAGGCATTTTATCAAACACGTACTATGGATAATTTCTAAGCAATCAATCTTTTAGATATTTTTCCAAACATATACTATGCATAATTTTTAAACAATTAAACTAATACTCTGTTAGGCATTTTATCAAACACATACTATGTATAATTTCTAAACAATCAAACTCTTAGGCATTTTATCAAACAAATACTATACATTATTTCTAAACAATTAAACTAATATTCTCTTAGGCCTTTTATCAAGCAAATACTATACATAATTTCTAAACAATCAAAATAATATTCTCTTAAGAATTTTATCAAATACATACTATGCATATTTGTTAAGCAATCAAACTCATAGTCTCTTAGATATTTTATCAAATAAATACTATCCATGATTTCTAAACAATCAAACTAATACCCTCTCAGGCATTTTATCAAACACATACTATCTATAATTTCCAAATAATTAAACAAATACTCTCTTAGGCATTTTATCAAACACATACCTTGAATAATATGCCTTCAATTCTAAATTGGTAGAAATTGGGGGAAAATATACCTTGAATTCCATATTTTGATTTATCAATATCTATAATCTATAAAACAATAAATTCTAATTATATCATAAATTCAGATTAATTCTTACTAAAATATAAAAACCTAGTAAAAATAATATTTCTAGTAAATAAACAATCAAAAGATACATAAAAGAGTAGAGATTATCGATGGATGCTTAAGAAATTCTAATTTGAAAATTTAGAGTTCCAAATTCATAATTCTCAAATATAAATACAAAAAATTATAAAAATTAAATACAAATTAATTAGTCAAGATCATAGTTCAAATAATGAGTATTCTAATTTAGTAGTAACTTTAAGTTTAAAAGCTTATATTTACCTTATTTTGTCCGAAAAAAATGGTGAAAATGGGGGGAACATGACCGCGGCTAGAGGAGAGAGGACTAATTCCATTTGGAGGGGGAGAAATGATTCTGCAAGGCTCGATTTTGAGGTCTTTTAAGTAGGTCCCCTATCATGACGTGTTATAGGCACCATAAAAAATCTATTACGGCACCTTTTAAGCATCGTGAAATATATATATATAACGACACCTGTTAGGTGCTGTTAAATAATTTAAGATACTATGGCACCCAATAAGTTTCGTTATATATATATTTCACGATGTTTTTTAGGCTTCATGGACATCAAGTATCTATTATGGCACCTTCTATACATGTGCGATGGTAGGTAGTTTTTTTAGTAGTGACAATCCAGATCAATTAATGAATTTTTGGTTATTTGGATTCTCTAATAATCTAAGCTTATAATTTTGCAAAATCGGATCCGGCCATGAACCTATTCTCTTGCACTACATACTAATAAACTAATAAGAGTACTTATAACAAACTTTATCTCTTTTTTTTTTTTAAAAAAGACTATTTATAACAACTAACCATTTTTTCACAAAATTTTATATAAAAAAATAGATTTTTTTTATATACTAAATGATTGTTTGTATTAGTTTTTACACCGAATGTATATTAAATTAATGTAAATATATTAATTATATGTAAGTTTTTATACTAGACCTGTAATTAGTTTTTGTTACTCATTATATATCTGAAATGATTATCTAGTATGCATATACTGATAAATTTTATTATTATATCGTGCCAAAATGTGCCAAAGAAAAAAATGGCGTACTATCGTCAAAATAGACCCCAAGTTGAACTGAAACAAAGGAGTAGTTGAACACAATGCATAAAGTAGTATAAAGTCATATGGAGTTAAACGTTTTCTCATCGCACCAAAAAAGAAAAAGAAGACCTATTCGAATGTTGGTTCCCTTTTCCTTATACTTTCAATTACGACTAAGATAGACGCTGATATAAGTCCAGGCTAGGCTTGAGTTTTTCCTTTTAGGATAGCATGCAGTATGGAATTTAATTTAAAGCAATTTGCCACTGAAGTCAATATTGATGATTCTTGTATTAATTTTAATAGTCTGTAACTGACAAATTGTTGATAATGGAGCCAAAAAGTCTGAAATTCTACTGGCTAGAACGAAAAGCATTCATGTCGACAGTGATATAACATCATTCTACAAGTCACAATCTAATCCTAAGAGTGATGTGTTAGCTTTACTACTTCGTAATTGCATGAACATTATTCTGATCAATGGATGACAAAAATATTCCGCATGGAGAAGCCTATCGAATACTTGAACGGCACGTCCTTTAACTTTTGTTGATATTCTACGGATCACACATCGGAAATCCATAATTAAGCTCCACTAAATCCGCAAAGTTTTAAGTTAAAACAATAGTAATAACGTTAGTGATCCCCATTTATCTTGAAAGATCTTTTTAAGTGTATTATTAAATATTTATTTATTTATTATATTATAACACATGTATAAAAAGTTTTAAATAATGAGAGTTTATATTACAATAATAACAAGAAAATAAAAAATTAACACAAAAGATATTTTTAATATGGTACGGACATCTCCTACTTCACGGGATCATAACTACAAATTAAAAAAAATAATAAAGTATAAAGAGTACAAATACCAATTGACTAATGTAATAAAAGACTCAATTTTTAATTGCCGCAATATATTATAATGAATCTATTAATTTTGTTTTGTCTTGTTGATTCTTCATATGTAAACTCACTTCACTAGTTCGGATCAGTCTTTCTCAAAAAATAAGATGCACTCGCAAAAAACCTAAAAAATTTTAAAACTCTCCAAGTCTCACAATGGCAATAGAACATACTATATACCTTACAAAATAAAAGATTTCTCTAAGAATATTTTTCTTAATGAAGTGCAAACAAAATTCTTTGGAGCCTTAGAGTTTTTATAGGTGAATTTAGGCCACTTTAGTTATTCAAAGCAGTGTGAAATAGCCCAAATCAAATAAAGAAAGAATTAATAACAAAATCAAAATATTTTTTTAAATATTATAATCTGTTAATAATTTTCTGAATAATTATTAGAAAAATGTCTAAATTCATGATTACATCTTGGACACATTTTGGACACAATCTGGCAAGCTAAAAATCTTCAATTAATTTACAAAGATCAAAAATTAATCTACAAAAGCATATCTAAATCAATATAAGTCATATAACAAGATTTAAGGAAATTATCTAATCATTCCACAAATATTTGAAATTGTTATAATAGACAATAAATCAACAAATTATATCAATTAACAAATATAAAATTAATTAATTAATGAGTAAATATCTAGCACTAATTAAAAATCCTTATGAATTTACTTTA